>LNAC01000295.1:552353-835458 GCA_002007465.1 Ailurus styani | reverse complement strand
TGGATTCCTTTCTCACATTGAGGTCTTTTATCCATTTTGAGTCTATTTTTGTGTGTGGTGTAAGGAAATGATCCAGTTTCATTTTTCTGCATGTGGCTGACCAGTTTTCCCAACACCATTTGTTGAAGAGACTGTCTTTTTTCCACTGGACATTCTTTCCTGCTTTGTCGAAGATTAGTTGACCATAGAGTCCATTTCTGGGCTCTCTGTTCTGTTCTATAGATCTATGTGTCTGTTTTTGTGCCAGTACCATATTGTCTTGATGATTACAGCTTTGCAATAGAGCTTGAAGTCTGGAATNCCTTTGGCTATTCGGGGTCTTTTCTGGTTCCATATAAATTTTAGGATTATTTGTTCCATTTCTTTGAAAAGAGTTGATGGTATTTTGATAGGGATTGCATTAAATGTGTAGATTGCTCATGGTAGCATAGACATTTTCACAATATTTGTTCTTCCAATCCATGAGCTTGGAATGTTTTTCCATTTCTTTGTGTCTTCCTCAGTTTCTTTCATGAGTACTTCATACTTTTCTGAGAATAGATTCTTTGCCTCTTTGGTTACATTTATTCCTAGATATCTTATGATTTTGTGTGCAATTGTAAATGGGATCAACTCTTTCATTTCTCTTTCTTTACTCTTGTTGGCACGTAGAAATGCAACTGATTTTTATGCATTGATTTTATATCCTGACACTTTCCTGAATTCCTGTATGAGTTCTAGGAGTTTTGGAGTGGTCTTTTGGGTTTTCCACATAAAGTATCGTATCATCTGCAAAGAGTGAGAGTTTGACTTCTTCTTTGCCAATTCAGATGCCTTTTATTGTTTTTTTTGTTGTCTGATTGCTGAGGCTAGGGCTTCTAGTACTATGTTGAATAGCAGTGGTGATAGTGGACAGCCCTGCCATGTTCCTGACCTTAGGGGAAAAGCTTTCAGTTTTTCCCCAGTGAGAATGATATTCGCTCTGGGTTTTTTGTAGATGGCTTTGATGATATTGAGGTATGTACCTTCTGTGCCTACACTGTGAAGAGTTTTGATCAAGAAAGGATGCTGTACTTTGTCAAATGTTTTTTCAGTATCTATTGAGAGTATCATATGATGCTTGTTCTTTGTTTTATTAACGTATTGTATCACATCGATTGATTTGCGGATGTTGAACCAATCTTGCAGTCCAGGAATAAATCCCATTTGGTCGTGGTGAATGATCCTTTTAATGTACTGTTGGACCCTATTGGCTAGGATTTTGGTGAGAATTTTTGCATCCATGTTCATCAAGGATATTGGTCTGTAATTTTCCTTTTTGATGGGGTCTTTTTCTGGTTTGGGGATCAAGGTAATGCTGGCCTCATAGGATGAGTTTGGAAGTTTTCCTTCCATTTCTGTTTTTTGGAACAGTTTCAGGAGAATCGGTATTACTTCTTTAAATGCTTGGTAGACTTCTGCTGGGAAGCCATCTGGCCCTGGGCTCTTGTTTGTTGGGATATTTTTGATGACTCCTTCAATCTCCTTACTGGTTATGGGTCTGTCCAGGTTTTTTATTTCTTCCTGGTTCGGTTTTGGTAGTTTATATGTCTTCAGGAATGCATCCATTTCTTCCAGATGTCAAATTTGCTGGTGTAGAGTTGCTCATAATATGTTCTTATAATTGTTTGCATTTCTTTGGTGTTGGTTGTGATCTCTGCTCTTTCATTCATGATTTTATTAGTTTGGGTCCTTTCTCTTTTCTTTTTGATAAGTCTGGCCAGGAGTTTATCAATCTTATTAATTCTTTCAAGGAACCAGCTCCCACTTTTGTTGATCTGTTCTGCTGTTCTTTTGGTTTCTATTTCATCGATTTCTGCTCTAATCTTTATTAATTCTCTTCTCCTGCTGTGTTTAGGCTTTCTTTGCTCTTTCTCCAGCTCCTTGGTTTGGGGTTAGGTTGCATACCTGGAGACCTTTCTTCTTTCTTGAGAAAGGCTCATAGTGCTATATACTTTCCTCTCAGGCATGCCTTTGCTGTTTCCCAAAGATTTTGATTTCATTTTCATTTGTTTCCATGATTTTTTTTAATTCTTCTTTAATTTCCTGGTTGACCCATTTATTCTTTAGTAGGATGTTCTTTACCCTCCATGTATTTGAGTTCTTTCCAGCTTTTCTCTTGTGATTGAGTTCTGGTTTCAGAGCATTATGGTCTGAAAATATTCAGGGAATGATCCCAGTCTTTTAGTACCGGTTGAGACTTGAATTGTGACCCAGGATGTGATCTGTTCTGGAGAATGTCCCACATGCACTAGAGAAGAATGTGTATTCTGTTGTTTTGGGATGGAATGTTCTAAATATATCTGTGATGTCCAACTGGTCCAGTGTGTCTTTTAAAGCCTTTATTTCCTTGTTGATCTTTTGCTTAGATGATCTGTCCATTTCAGTAAGGGGGGTGTTAAAGTCCCCTACTATTATTGTAGTATTGTTGATGTGTTTCTTTGATTTTGTTATTAATTGGTTTATATAATTGGCTGCTCCCATGTTAGGGGCATAGATATTTAAAATTGTTAGGTCTTCTTGTTGGACAGACCCTTTAAGTATGATATAGTGTTCTTCCTCATCTCTTATTATAGTCTTTGACTTAAAATCTAGCTTATCCGATGCAAGGATTGCCATGCCAGCTTTCTTTTGATGTCCATTAGCATGGTAAATTGTTTTCCACCCTTTCACTTTAAATCTGGAGGTGTCTTTGGGTCTAAAATGAGTTTCTTGTAGACAGCATGTTGATAGGTCTTGTTTTTTTAATCCAATCTGATACCCTGTGTCTTTTTATTGGGACATTTAGTCCATTTACATTCAGGGTGTCTATTGAAAGATATTAATTTAGTGCCATTGTATTGCCTGTAAAGTGACTGTTCCTGTATGTTGTCTCTGTTCTTTTCTGGTCTATGTTACTTTTAGGCTCTCTCTTTTCTTAGAGGACCCCTTTCCATATTTCCCATAGGGCTGGCTTGGTGTTTGCAAATTCCTTTAGTTTTTGTTTGTCCTGGAAGCTTTCTATCTCTCTTTCTATTTTCATTAACAGTCTAGCTGGATATCGTATTCTTGGCTGCGTATTTTTCTCATTTAGTGCTCTGAATATATCATGCCAGTCCTTTCTGGCCTGCCAGGTCTCTGTGGATAGGTCTGCTGTCAATCTAATATTTCTACTGTTGTATGTTACAGACCTCTTGTCCTGGGCAGCTTTCAGGACTTTCTCTTTGTCATTAAGACTTATAAGTTTTACTATTAGATGATGGGGTGTTAACCTATTTTTATTGATTTTGAGGGGCACTCTCTGTGCCTCTTGGATTTTGATGCTTATTCCCTTTGCCAAATTAGGGAAATCCTCTGCTATAATTTGCTCCAATATACCTTCTGCCCTGCTCTCCCTTTCTTCTTCTGGGATCCCAATTATTCTAGTATTGTTTCATCTGATGGTATCACTTATCTCTTCAGTTCTCCCCTTGTGGTCCAGTAGTTGTTTGTCTCTCTTTTGTTCTGCTTCTTTATTCTCTATTATTTGGTCTTCTATATCATTAATTCTCTCTTCTGCCTCATTTATCCTAGCAGTAAGAGCCTCCATTTTTGATTGCACCTCATTAGTAGCTTTTTCAGTTTCAACTTGGTTAGATTTTAGTTCTTTCGTTTTTACAGAAAGGGATTTTATTTCTCCAGAAAGGGATTCTCTAGTATCTTCCATACTTTTTTTGAGCCCGCTAGTTTCTTGATAATCATCATTCTGAACTCTAGTTCTGACATATTACTAATGTCCATATTGATTAGGTCCCTAGATCTCAGTACTGCTTCTTGCGCTTTTTTTTGTGGTGAGTTTTTCAGCTTGTCATTTTATCCAGATAAGAACAGATGAATGAGAGCACAAAATACTAAAAGAGAAGCAACAACCGCAGAACAATATACACTAACCAACTCAGAAGAGACCCGAAACTGGGGGGAGATGAAAGGGGGGAAAAAGGAGGAAAAAAATATATCTATATCTATGTCTGTATCTATATCATCTATATCTATATCTGTATCTGTATCTATATCTATCTCTTAGACTGATGAATTGAACAGAGCCTCACACACGGTTTTGGATGTATTTTGGTCTGTTAGAAGAAACTACCTTACACAATTTCGAAGAAAGAAAAACTTATACACACACATACACACACACACACACACACAAATAAGGGTAAACACGATGAAGGGATGGAATATGACTATAAGACTGAAAATTAAAAAAGATTCTAAAAGAGGAATTGATAAGAAGTCTGTTGAAAAGGGAAAAAAAAAGAGGAAAGAATGTGGTCAGGTTGCAGAATAGAACAAAGCCATGCACTACATTTAGGGTATATTTTGATCTATTAGAAGAAATTTTATCCCAAAATTTTAAAGGAAAAAAACCTTATATGTATAACAAAAAATAAGGTTAAATACAATGAAGGGATAAAATATGACTATAACAATGAAAATTTAAAAAGATTTTTAAAAAGGTATTGATAAGGTAAAATAGTTCAATGTTAAAATAGGAAAGAGGAAAAAATTTTTTAAAAAGAGTAAGAAAAAATAAAATTCAAAGAATTTAACTTTGAAAGATGAAATGATCATGGGAAAAAAGCCACGAATTCTATGTGTTGTTTTCCCCTAGCTCTGGAGTTCCACAGTTCTCGCTGATTGGTGAAGTTGGTCTTGGCTGGATGTTCTTGCTGATCTTCTAGGGGAGGGGACTGTTGCAGGGATTCTCAAGTGCCTTTGCCTGAGGTGGAATTGCATGGCCCTTGCCAGGGGCTAGGCTAAGTAATCTGCTCTGCTTTGCTCTCGGGAACTTTTGTTCCCTGAACGCTTTCTGTACAGCTTTGGAGTACAGGAATGAAAATGGCACCCTCCCAATCTCTGACCCAGAGGAGCAGAGAGCTCGGGACCCCACTCCTCAGTGCATCCTCAGAGAAAAGCAGTCAATCCCTCCTGTCTCCCTGATCTCTGGCTGCACTCTGAGTTCACCCGGCCTGTGACCGAGTGTGTCTATCTCTGGTGCTTGGCCCCTTTTGGAGTCTCCAGCCCAGCAGATTCCTGCAGCACGCTCCCACAAAGCTTCTTCCAGGGGAGGAAGAAGGATCTCTCTGGATCTGCCACTTGTGGGGTCCAATTGACCACACAAAAGAGCAGTGGCCCAATTGTGCCTTGGATCACATTATAAGGTAACCCTGAGCTGAGCCCCCACCTCAGCTTGGCTCCATATCTGTAGCCAACTTCCCCGCTCAGATACCTGGGAGCTGTGCTGCACTCAGACACCTCTGGTCTTTTGGGTCTTGAGACCCTACTGTCCCCATGAGGGCTCCACCCCTCACTTAGCCTCTGGAGCGACGTCCCTCAGTTTCGCAGAGTTCTAAAAGTTCTGATTTTGTGCTTCGCTGCTCTCTCACTTGCTGGGAGCCAGCCCCTCCCCCCGTGGTCTCTCTTCCCGTCGCTTCAGATTCACTTCTGTGCAAGTCCTACCTCCGGAAAGTGGTTGATTTTCTGTTCCTAGAATTGCTGCTCGTCTTCTCTTTGATCTCCTGTTGAATTTGTAGGTGTTCAGAATGGTTTGATAACGATCTAGGTGAACTCCTGGGACCTGATGATAATTGGTCTCCTACTCCTCTATCATCTTGCCATTCCTAGAACTTTGGGTTTTTTTCTCACTCAGATTTTTTCTTTTAAGTTGAGGCATAATTGGGGTGCCTGGGTGGCTCAGCCATTAAGCGTCTGCCTTCGGCTCGGGTCATGATCCCAGAGTCCTGGGATTGAGCCCTGCATCAGGCTCCCTGCTGGGTGGGAAGCCTGTTTCTCCCATTCCCACTACCCCTGCTTGTTTTCCCTCTCTGGCTGTGTCTCTCTCTCTGTCAAATAAATAAAATCTTAAAAAAAAGTAAATTGAGGCATAATTTATACACTGTATATTAGAAATCAGAGGATTACATATGACTGCTCAGTGTATATAGTTGTGTAATTGCCCCCTAGATTAAGATATAAAACATTTTCAGCATCCCAGGAAGCTCCCTTGTGCCTTCCTCCTAGCCTGTACCACTGGTTTCTTCTAAGGTGATTACTTCTCAGAGCTCTCTCCTTTGTTTTTTAATTTCACCTAATCAGAGGTATGTGTACTCTTTTATATCTGACTTGTACTTATCATTTCTGTGAGGTTTATCCATTTCGTTGGTGTGTAGCAGTTGTTCATTATCCATTTGGGGGTAGTATTTCATTATAGGAATAAAACAATGTATTTTTACATGCTTCTGTTTATAGATGCATGGGTACTTTCCAGTTTGAATCTGTGGTACTATTGCAAACATTATCACATGTATTTTTTGATGGTTATATGCACTTATTTTCCTGTGGCATGGGTAACAGGAGACACACACACACACACACACACACACACACTTTTAGCTTTTGTAGATACTGCTAAACATTTAATTTTATATTTATATTTTGTAGATACTGCTAAACAAATTATTGAACCAGTTAACACTACCACCATTCAGAGTTTCACTTGCTCTGTATGCTATCACCATATTGGTAGTCTTTTTTCCAAACACTGTTCTGAAAAATTTAAACCAATAAGAAAGTTTCAATTTTTTTTTTTAAATTCAGGTATAAATAGCATGCTGTAAAATGCAGAGGTCTTAGATGTTCATTTTGAGTTTTGAAATTGTATAAGCATACCCTCAAAAAGATAGAGTCAGAGTCCATTCCTCTAAGAACTTCCTTAATGGTCCTTTCCAGTCATGGTCAATCCCCCGTCCAACCCTCTGCTGCATCCCAAACCACTTTTGTGATTATATCAGCATAGATTAATTTTATCTGTTTATTTATACACATTTGTGTAAATGGAATTCTTCTGTCCTCTGGCTCTTTTATTTGTAGTTTTTGAAATTCATCCGTGTTGCAGAATCTGGATGCTGGGTATACTGGTGTTTGCTACTAGAGTGTCATTGCTTCTAGAATGTTCAGTAGACAAAACTAGGAAAACATATGTTCGAAAAAAAAAATACAGCTATCACCAATTCAAACCCCTTATCATAGGCTTCTTCCTTATTTCCTTTATTCTGCATTTCAGACTCTGTTTTTTCAGAGAGTATCCTGATTCTCATCAAAAAGTTTGTTTTCAATAATTTTAAAGTACTGTCCAGTATTGAAAATATAACTTGAGAACTGAGTACTGTACTAAGGGCATACAAATGTAAAAGTAATACATATGATATGTTCTTCCACTAAAAGATAGTGAGTTTTAACTTTTATAAAATAACAAGTATGTATATTCAGTTTTTATATTATACTTGTATTTTTCCTGATTTTATTTCTAATAGATGAGTACCCTTGAGTTTCAGATAAAATTCAGATCAATAAGTCTTTTATTTTGAGGAAATTTTGTTCTTGTTTTATTTTATCATTGAATTGCAACATGTTATTTTTGCAAAGCACTATAGCCTAGTGAAGAAGACTTAGTGGTAGACAGCTAATAAATTATTTGAGTCTTAGTATTGCCTCATACTAAGTCTATGATGTTTATCAAGTTATTTGAGTCCCCATTTCTTCACCTGTGTACATTACTGGGTATTGTGAGGAATGTGTATGTGTGTTTCTTACCATTTAATTAATGATGGGTAGTTATTAAAATAGTGGTTAAATTTTATTTGGTGGCATTATTAAGGTAAAATAAAAGGAAATAGAGAAAAAACTGAAAATAAAATTTAATTGTGGTAAAAGTAGTTTGATTATAGTTGATGTAATAATCCTTAAATAGTAATTATGTTGTGAAAACCAAATTATTTGCTGCATGTTATATGAGGATATCTGTTACCTATCACAGAGACAAATGATTTAAAAATTTGTTCTAAGTAGTTAATTCATTGATAGTTTTAGAAGCATTTACTGTAATGTCTGCTGATTTCAGATTTAAAAAAATTTTTAGGTTATTAGGAGTATAGGATGTATAATCACAGTTTTTTGAATGAAAATTCTTTAATAGCTTATAATACCTATTTGTAGGCACTGAAAGATAGCACAGAAGTGGAAATTGTGGATGAGAAAATGAGAAAAAAGATAGAACCAGAAAAATGGCCAATTCCAGGCCCTCCTCCACGTAGTGTGCCACAAACAGACTTCTCTCAACTGATTGATTGCCCAGAGTTTGTACCAGGCCAAGCCTTTTGTTCACATACAGGTAACAGCTTTTCTTCTATAGCAAGCAGTGTAATGGTGGGCTATTTGGTCCAATTTACCTATCCTTTAAAAAAGTTTATTTAGATCGTTTAGGAAAAATTAAAGATAACTAAATGACTTTTGATACTCTAAATTCTATTCATTTTGCACCCCCCCAGCCATAAATTAAAAAGGGATTTAAGAATTATGGGTAAAGCTCTGCTCTATTCTTAAACTGTATACTTTGTCATGTATGGAATTTCTATCTACTTAATTTTACTAAACGATTATAGATAAGTTGTGCCAGTTTCCTCTTGTAAGATTGGAGTAGTCTAGGAGGATGAAGTAGTTTAAAAGTCTTATACTGAAGAGTGGGGCTGACTTTAATTTTGTTACTAGTGTGCTTCAATCCCATCTTGTAAAGATGGGATGACCTATATTCAAAAGCAACATTGGGGTAGTGTTATGAAATTATTATGATTAAAGAATTGATGGTAATTAGAATTTCCAAAAACTGCTTTAATATTAAGAATTTTTTCCTGGATCATTTTTAAGACATTCCCTCTTGGGAAAAAATGTGTGTGCTTAAACTTTTTTCAGTCAGGGTGATGATCTACTGATGCTTGGATGTCATTTGATCGAATATGCAGAGGAATAGGTGATTCACTGAAATATTATAAACATTGGAACAAATCGTGCTGCAGAAATGAAAGCGACCAGACTTCTATGCAAGAATGTCTACTCCCGACTCCTTGCGGAGGAGGTTGGGCCACCACTACAATGGAGATAAACACCTTTGTGATGATAATGAGAGAGAGAGAGACCAGAGGACTGCTGTTGTTTTTATAGGAGCCACCCATTTGTGTGTAATTAGCCTGAGCTGCATGTGCTACTTTTATTTACGGTGGGAAAGTTAATTATTCTGGAAATATTGCAAGATTCTGTCTTTTCTTCCAGACTTATGTACCTGTGTCCAGATCAATAAAACAAATATAGAGAGGCTTGAGTGGGATTTCCCAGATTGTTAGGTCCTTGCTAATTGATTTTCCCTTCAGTATAGTGTACAGTATACAACTCACATGTCATCATAGTATTTCACATGGACTATAAGATGTGTTAATGTGGACATGGAGGGATATGAAATATGAGAAATGAACAAGAATATTTTTTTCTAAACTCTTCAAAATATATTTTTTATATACCAGTATGTGAGACCTGCCATCAATAAAGTACTGATGGACAGTCTCACAGATATTTTTATTTAGTGTTTCTTTGATTGTCAGCCCTCTGTGCCTCTAGCCCTAGCAAGCAACTTGGGCAGATGTTTTAAAAGTTGAAGAAAAGTGGTATTTTTTAGGTTTTCTTAAAAAAAGACTTAATGTCTGATTGTATAAGTTAATTTATTTTATTAATTTATTTGTGTAAACTTTGGGTCCAAGGTGACATTTTTAACCTGCTTATGAACAGGCATTAGGTGAGTTAGATAAAAATAGAAAATACTTTTTCCACAGGTAGCTAAATAATAAGATAGGTCAGTCAAGTTAGGGATGCCTGTTCATTTAACCATTTATGCATTATTAATAAAATTACAAGAATAAAATCACAATGTCTTGTACATCTTTGTGTTTTTTAAATATACACTCATTTATATCTCACGTACATATTGCCAAAACAAGTTATTATATATTTAAATGTCAAAAATTTAGGTTCTTTAGATTATACATCTGTAACTACATGGATAATGAAGGCATATAGAATGTTCTTAGAGTTATGAAGATTTATATTACATTGTAGGAATAAGTACATAAATTCAGCCTTTTCCATGAATCCCAATATTTCTGACCTTAATAATTACCCTCTGATGAGAAAGCCTTAGGTCCTAAATTCAATAGAGCGTCACCAAAAATTTTAAATGGATATAGGAATAGGAAAAGTAGATTTTGTTTATCTGTATCTATAGGTAAAGAATCTTTTTCTATATCCTTTTTATCTCTAAAGAAAAGACTTTAAATTTCAAAAATATAACCATTGATGTATACTTCCTGAGGGATTTTTATGGTAAAATATTTAAACATTTTTTTTTATCAAAGAAATTAAAATGTCTATTTCTCCCTCTGTGGAGATTGAATTGTGTAACATGAGTTCACCTTTGCACTGAGCAGAGAACCTCAGTGCTCCAGAAAATGTTGATTATGGGAATGGTAAGATGTTAATTTTAAAATTTAGGTTTTGCAGTTCAATGGATATAGGATTGCACAATCAACTCTTAAGTAAAAGGATTTCATTCATCAAAATTGAGAGGGTCAGGTACCTGACCATCTTGGGGGTTTTTGTTGTTGTTTTGGCTTTTTTTTTTTTTTTAAGATTTTATTTATTTATTTGACAGAGAGAGAGAGAGAGAGAGAGAGAGAGATATTACAAGTAGGCAGAGAGGCAGGCAGAGAGAGAAGGAGGCAGGCTCCCTGCTGATCAGGGAGCCCAATGTGGGGCTCCGTCCCAGGATCCTGGGATCATGACCTGAGCCGAAGGCAGAGGCTTTAACCCACTGAGCCACCCAGGCGCCCCTGTTTTTGGCTTTTTGAAAAATGTGTAGGAGGCTCTCTAATGATTTTTGAATAAGCTGTGGGATTTCCTTTGGAAAGTTGCACAAGTATTCCTGAATGTGCCACGCATAAAGAATGTAATCCTTTTAAAGCAATCTATACCATAACCCAGATTCAGGGTGGATAAAGAAGTCAAACTAGATAATCATGGAATATATAGGGTGATTTACCTCTGGAGAGTCATGTTGACAATTTTTTCAATTAATGAAAACAACAAAGATAAGTTTTTCTCATGTTCTCACAAATTAGAACCTATAAAGTGTCAAAGTGTGTCTAATTTTTTATCTCTAAGTTTAATGTCAAGTCATCCAAGTAATATTCAGCCTCATTGGTTCTTGGAAGATGAGGGCTTTACTGTTACCCTTAAAATATATACATAATGTTTGAAATCTTTTCATTGTAAAAGAAAACAAATCACATAGAGCATATGTGTAGGTAATTATAAGGTGAACATTTCCCTTTAAAAACTCAGACTATTCTAAATTTTCTTGTCTTACCCAAATTCTTTGGTATTCTAATGTTTAATTTGTAAGGACGTGTTGTGGATATAGTGAAACACTTGACTTCATGATAGAAACATTCAAGTTTACCAACCATTTCGAGGTGATTATATAATAAACTTAAGTGTTTAAAGATTATATTTCTGTGTTAAAAATAGTAGTTAACTGACTTCCCTACCATGTGCCAGGTACTATTCTAATCATTTATACATGATAGTAATTTAATTAATTCTCACAGTTGCTAGGGTGGTGGTTCTTAGTCTATTGTTAAAGCTTTATTCACTGCATGAGCCTAGGTGATTTATGCTATTAGAAATAGGATTCTCTGCTGTATTTTCCCATTCCTATAACTTTATATCAATACTTGCAACCCAAATGTAGTATTTCACCTATACTACCTCTATGGATCAATTGATGATACATGTACCATTAATTAAAGTTTTAAGCATCAATGTCAAATAGAAATATAATGTTTGCTATACATGTAATCCTAATAATTTTAATAGCCTGAAAAGCTACAAAATAAATTAATTTTAATAACACTTAAAATATTTTAATATACCCAAATATAACATTAATATAAAAATTACAGATTCATTTTACCTTTTTGGATATTTTATACCAAGAATTTGAAATCTGGTATGGACCTTACACTTACTAGCACATTCTAGGACTACCCATGTTTTAAGTGCTCAGTAGCTCTGTATGACTAGTGGCTGTATACTCAACAATGCAGTTTTAGAGCCTTTTCCATTATGAAGCAATGTACTTTTAAAAAAAAGTAATATGGGGTGCCTGGGTGGCTCAGTGGGTTAAAGCTTCTGCCTTCGGCTCAGGTCATGATCTCAGGGTCCTGGGATTGAGCCCTGCATCGGGCTCTCTGCTCAGCAGGGAGCCTGCTTCCTCCTCTCTGCCTGCCTCTCTGCCTATTTGTAATCTCTCTCTGTGTGTCAAATAAATAAATAAAATCTTTTAAAAAAAGGTAATATAATTTGATATTTGAATCCTGGATCTAGTATGTGTTCATGGAGAGGATATTAACTCTTATTTGATTCTAGCATGTAGTAGATGAAAGTAAAATCTTGGAATATTCTTCTCAAACCCAAAGTCCTAGAATGTGCCTTTGCATTTTCATTTAGTAAATAAAAGAATTGTTGCTGTTCATTTATTTCAGCTTTCTCCATGTAATATTCAACTTTGCAATATTTTCAAGTAATTGGCTTTTGGGGACTAAATTAAATGATATTTAGAATTTTAGAGTATAAATTTATATTTAAAACCCTTTATCTAAAGGAAATACATATTGCATTATAACTTACAATAAGCATTCTTTTGAATTTTTAGAAAAAGATTTGTAAAGAAATCAATTGGGATTTTATAAAGCATGTAATTATTTTGATTAAGAGATAGCGTGGAGGAAAGCATTTTTAATTTCAACAGTGTTTTAAAGTGTTTTAAATTTTATTACTAGGGCAGTGTACTTTAATGATGTGACATTCTAGTCTTTACAGTATCTAATATGTGCTAAGTGGGCACACTGCATTTAGGTAAAATTCATTAAGAAAAGGAAATGTGAAGTGTGAATAATGAATCCTTGCTATAGTTTGTAGCAGAATAGTGAAGGACTGATAACTGCCTTGAATAAAATATTCATTTACTCCGGCTTAATAGCATTTGAGATTCTATAAATTCATGATAATTGATAGACTTTAAGATTTCATAGGGAATTGATCCCTAAATTAGATGTATTATCACAATTAGTAACTCAGTTGATAGACTTGAGAAGTTTGAATGAATGTGATCTGTGTAAGGGTTGGTGACATTTCTTTTATCTATTATTCATTGGCTTCACTCAAATACATTTTACATCTTTTCAGGTTTGAAAGTCAGTCATTGGAAAAATTGTAATTGAGATTTGATTTGTCATGTTTTTCTGGAAAAAGAAAATCAAGCCCAAGTAAAAAAAAAAGAAGTGTTTTATAAGTAAGAAAACCATTATTTTAATTAAGTACTAACTTAAAATTTTAGAGTCTGCCCCAAGTTCTCCAAGAATTGGAAGTCCACTGAACCCAAAGAAAAATACTGAAACAAGTAATCTTCAAGCAATGTCTAGAGGTTTGTCTACCAGTTTGCCTGACTTGGACTCAGAACCTTGGATAGAAGTTAAAAAGAGACATCGTCCATCTCCAGTGAAATTGAAGGTAAAGTGTTATAAACCAAGTGAAGGGTAGTATATTCCTGGGTTGAATGTAAGGCCAGTATATTTTGTTTGTCAAGTAAATATATAAAATTTGGAAAAGTTTAAAAAATTGTAAAAATTAGCTATAAGTAAAAACTTAAGGTTTACTCAGTAGTTGAAAATAAGTTATATTGTGTCCATTTTAAATACTTGGCTTCTATTTCTGAATATAATTTAAGAATATTTTGATGTGGTCTTTACTTGTGACTAATTTGAGTAACATTTTTAAAACTGGAAAAAATTTTCTAACTTGGAATTTATATTATAACTTTGTTAGATTGTGACCTGTTAATTCTTTATAAAGGGTTACAGATTAGGTATATATGTGTTTTTGGTGATTTTGTGTAGAGTAAGAAAGGAAAAGAGAATTGATTTCTTAGGGGCACATGAAGGAGTGGGATGTGTGGTTATGAAAGCAGAAGAGATCCTTGATGGTAGAAGTGCTATAGTTTTATGGCACTTTTTTTATAGTTCTATAGTTCTGACTCATGGTTGGATACACAAAATTTCAACTGTGATAAAAATTGCTCTGATCTAAGCCATAAATAAAATGAGTACAAATGAAGCTGGGGAAATCTGAGTAAGATTAATAGGTTATTTCGATGTATGTCTTGTTTGTGATATTTTGCTATACTTTCACAAAATGTTACTATTGGAAGAAATGAGGTAAAAAAAATACTTAAGATTTCTATTTCTTGTAACTGTATGTGAATGTACAGTTATTTCAAATGTTACTCAAATTATTCAAATATTGAAAGTAAGCTCTATAAGGAGAAGGTCACTAAAAATAATAGGACCTAGAATGGGGAAGGATAAAAAAGGCTATCATATTGAAGACTATTATGAACAAGACTCTTTATCCTTACTATCAAGTCATGAGGAAGGGAAGCATGAAGGGATGTAAGAGTGGTTCTCCACTGGTGGAATGAGGGAGTGATGAAATTTTGTTTCATCAAGGGATATTTGGCAATGTCTGAAGACATTTTTGGTTGTTAAAACTGGGAGACTGCTATTGCATCTTGTGAGTGGAGGCTAAAGATGCTGCTAAACATCCTACAGTGCAACCCCCCCACACACAGAAATACCCCCAAAGAATTATCAAGCCTAACTTGTCAATAGTGCTGAAAAACCCTCATCAAAGGGTAACTTTTTAATTAGTCTTGGGGGTTAAACATAGCATATTTAAATGTTGAAGGAGGTGATTCCGCCCCCCACCCCCTTAAGGGGACATCTTAAAAACCTAAAGCAGCTTTCTAGGGGTGCCTGGGCAGCTCATTTGGTTAAGCGTTCGATTCTTGGTTTTGGCTCAGGGTGGCAAGATCCAGCCCACTGTGGGGTTTTGTGCTCAGCACAAAGTCTATTTGAGATTATCTCCGCCTCCCTCTCACTCCCCCTCTACTCCTCCCCCTGCTTGTGTGCTTGTACTCGCTGTCTAAAAAATAAGTAAATAAATATCTAAAAAAAAATTTCTAAAAGTCGCTTTCTCAAGGCAAGATTTTTTGAAGTTCCTGATTAATTTCTATATTTATCATGACAACATCCCTGTATAGGTAGTGCAGATAAGGATAGTGGCCTGAAAACACACAGACGCGCACACACACACACACACACACACACACACACACACTCACACACAAAATAAAACCACACAAAGGATAGTATCCTGGATCATTGACAAGAATTTGTATATAGTATTTTATTTATTCTAAGATCTGAATTTTTTCCTGCACTTTAAAAAAATCTCCACTTTTCAATATTTCTTTTAAAATAATTGTTCTTCTTTTGTATGCTATTAATGGGGAAGTAAATTGATACAGCCACTGTGGAAGATAGTATAGAGTTTTCTTGAAAATTTAAAAATAGAAATTATTATATGATCCAATAATTCCACTAGTGAATATTTATCCAAAGAAAATGAAAATAGTAATTCAAAAAGATATGCACTTCTATGTTATTGAAGTGTTATTTACAATATGTACAATAAATACAGTATGTATTTACAAATACTATTATATTTACAATACAAGTATACAATGTGGTATACATAAAACAGTGGAATATTACCCATAAAACAGGATGAGATTGTGCCATTTGCAACAACATGGATGGGCATGGAGGGCATTATGCTAAGTGAAATAAGTCAAAATGACAAAGGCAAATACTATAGTATTTCACTCATGTGGAATCTAAAAAAACCAAATGAGTAAACAGAAAGCAGAGGCAGACCTGTAAATACAGAGGAAAAAAACTAATGGTTACCAGAAGGGTAGGGGGTGGGGGTGGGTAAGACAAAAATGGGTGAAGAGGGAGGGAGATACAGGCTTCCAGTTATGGAATGAATAAATCACAATAATAAAAAGCACAGCATGGGGAATATAGCCAGTGATATTGTATGTAATAGCATTGTATGGTGACAGATGGTTGCTACACTTGGGAGCATAGCATAACATAAAACTTGAATTGATATGTTGTACACCTGAAACTAATGCAATGTTGTATGTCAACTATACCCAAATAAAAGAAAAAAGAAAAATTTGCCTTTCTTATAGGAACTGGCAAAGGAAAGTTACAACGTGCCAAAAATTACTGCAAAGACTAGTTAGGTGCCAAGCAACTTAAAACTCTCTAAAACTGATTTATTTTTCTAATTATTAAAGCAAAATTATGCTAATTTTTTAAATAAATAAAATAAAAATAATGGTTCCTGATAAAATTGATAGCATCTTTGACTTGGTTTAAAAAAAAGTTTTTGGAAGGGTAAGTATTGGATTCTGATATATAGGGCCAGCAAATTGGTAATGGAATCTGGTTTTAATAGTGGAAGAGAATGGTATAAAATCTAGGGCCTTCAGTTTTATGGCCAAAGAATGTTGGTGCCATTAGTAAGATCTGAAATGTATTCTGATATTACAGAGTGAGGATCTGGCTTGGAGGAGAGCTGACTGTAGGTTCTGGGGGCCTAGATATTTCAGTGATACCTCCTGAGGTAGGTTACTTAATGACAACATTACCAACATACTTTTTTTTTAAAAAAATGGTCTTTTAGAAATTTACATTCTAGAGTGGGTATAGCTTGTTTGGAGATACATTTCTTTAGAATTCTGAAAGCATTTTTTCCACTGTCATCTTGGTCACTTTTTATTCTTGTGAAATTTAGTCCCTTTACATTTTTTGTATCAAGTGATTTTGTTGTTGAGTTTTTATGATTATTTCTTAATCCCCACCATTGAAATTTCAGATGATATACCCTGGAGTTTGTCTCTGTTTATTGTGCTGTGTATTGTGTCCATTATTTTGGGAAAATTCATGTTTCTCTTTTTTTCAACTTTTTGGTATTCCTTTTTATCTGATGTTGGACCCCCGGGACTCCCTGAATTGATCACCTGGCCATTGTTTTTCTGGAATTGGGGATTTAAAAAAGATTCTGTTTTCTGATATTTCCATCAGGTTTTTTTTTTTTAAGTCCTTCTCTTTTAGGGTGATGATTATTTCTTAAAATGTGGTGATCTTTAGTTGATGGTTTATTTTAGTTATTGATAAGTTGGTATGGACTTCTTTTGTGGCCTTGTAGATCTGCTCATCCAGAAAGCCTTTCTCCTAAATGTGAGCTATGATTGTACACACTCTTGGTTAAGTGTAAAGGTCCTATTAGATTTCTAGACCTTGACAGAGGACAGTCATGCTAGTTCTGGGTCTTCAGAATTAATAAAATCAGTACTTTTCTCTGGGAAGTAGAATTCCTTAGTGTACTTTATTCATTGGTAAAATTACCTTCTCTTTCTTACCCCCAGCTCTTTTTTTTTTTTTTTAGAAGTTTAGAATAATGCTGGGATGTGTTCAACCTCTGTCCAGCTCCATGGACATGAGCCCTCTCTTGGCAAATCTTTCATTTTGTTTAGAAAGCTATTCTTGTGCTTTAAGTTGGGAACAGATTTTATATCTTTATATTCTCAGATAAGGGTGTGGGACTGACTGTTCTAGCTGTATCCTGTAGTTGGTTTCCCAAATACCCATTTTGATGGCTGCCACATAGTCCATTCCTACTCATCATGCTTACCATCTCAAAACTTTCCAGGACCTCAGTGGAGCCAGTGGTGTTAGTCTTTATATAGGTTTTAGGTTGCTATTTCCTGTAGTCTTGATAATTATCAATACAATCCCATTTGCTTCCTGCTTTCTAGAAGGTCAGAACAATTTCCAGTTCTTTGGTAGTATAATACTTGTTTTCATATTGACATGGATTTATTTTTTTCATTACTGCAAATCATTACTGCAAGTAAGTATGCTTAGACAAGTCCTCTTCAACCAAATCTCTCGTCTCTTCCTCACATATTAAAAAAACTTTGAAACAAATTTAAATATAATTGACATAAAGTAAAAAGTCAGGCTCTGTCCAGGATATACCATTATTAACAGTTTGGTGTTTATTCTCAGACTTTTTTCATGTACTTGCAAATGTGAATAACAAGGTATATAGTTTTTGTTTTTAAATATATTCACACTGTGTTAAAACTTACTTATTTGTATTTACTTTTTTAGTAAAAGCATCATGGACTACCTTCTATTTAGTAAAATGTTAGCTCTGTCAGGACAGAGTTATTATTAATGTATATCCTTTCCTTGAACAGTGCCTGGCTCACAGTGAGGACCCAGCTAATTATTGACTGAATAAATATGTACTACATTAATAGAAATTCTGAGAGAGTGGGATTTTTTTATTCTGGACGGAGAAGAGTTAGCATTTGCCGAATGATAAGGATTGGTCAAAGGATGACATTGGAAAATGACACCGAGACAGTCTATTTTCTTGTGTTGAGAGTTTTGGGAATCTAGACTAGGTTAGATTTTAGAAGATCTGGGACCTAAAGTTTTGTACTTAGGTCACCCAATAGGAAGCACTCTTAATTTTTTCAGAGAGGGCAAAGTTAAATAGTTTAGTGCATGTTAGGGTAAATTTAGTAAGAAAACCTGGCCACAGTGAGTGAGGGTGAAGATTGAGCAGAGGAGGGATTAGCAAGGAAACCTAGCTAATGGCATTAATATTGCGAGGATTCAGACTAGGAGAATCATTGAATTTGGAAGTCAGAAATCCTTTATTGTTCTAGTCTTGACGAGTTCTGAAATTCTGGACAAAGTAACTTCATATCTCTAAGCCTTTTTTTTTCTTCATCTGTAAAATGAGTTGGTGTGCTATAATGGATGAGCTAAGCACCATTCTTACTCTAAAGGAGTCTTTTTTATTTTTATTTTTTTAAAGATTTTATTTATTTATTTGACAGAGAGGAATTACAGGTAGGCAGAGAGGCAGGCAGAGAGAGAGGAAGAAGCAGGCTCCCCACCGAGCAGAGAGCCCGATGTGCGCCTCGATCCCAGGACCCTGAGATCATGACCTGAGCCGAAGGCAGAGGCTTTAACTCACTGAGCCACTCAGGCCCCCTCTAAAGGAGTCTTTAACCCTCCTTTTACTCAATTTTGTGTTTTTGTTTAACATTAAACTTAGTGTTTAGCAAATTCTTTGTATTTATTGACCCAGAATAATACTGGCTTGAATTTCTTTTATAATTTCTTGCTAACTAGTCACTGAGCATACAAGCTTCATATTACTAACCTGTAACATTATTATGTGATCTTTATTTTTTAAATGATACTAAAGTTTGTATATAAAACACCATTTTCTTCCTTCAGGAATCATCTCTACCTGAAGAGGCATCAAATCAGCTGTATCCTTCAGATGAACAAGAGCAAGAAGAACTTGATTTTTTATTTGATGAAGAGATAGAACAAATAGAAGGACGAAAAAACACATTTACTGATTGGTCTGATAATGATTCAGATTATGAAATTGATGACCAGGATTTAAACAAGATTTTGATTGTAACTCAGACACCACCTTACATGAGAAAACATCCTGGAGGAGATCGAACAGGCAACCACATGTCGCGGGCAAAAATTACATCTGAACTTGCTAAAGTAATTAATGATGGCTTATATTACTATGAACAGGATCTATGGATGGAGGAAGATGAAAACAAACACACAGCCATAAAGGTAATATTTTCTGGCTAAAGTTTCTGCTGATACTAGTTTTTTTAATAGATGTTGCTCCCTGTATTTTCTTAAACTTGAGACTTTATTTTATTAAATTTTGAATATAAATAAATTTAATTTTGAAAAATTCCCAGAATATGTCTGATAGTCACAACCTGAGAAATAATTTTATTAAAATGACAGTGAAATGAATAATTACAAAAAATTAGCACTCATTTACTAAAACCCTTTTTTTCAGGTGAAAATAAGAAGACTCTTTCTAATAAGAGGAAAAAAACCTGAAGTTATAGACAGGCTTAGTTTATATGCTCATTCCTTAACCTGGCCTATAATCACCCTAGCTAAATGAGTAGGGCTTTAGGGAAGGGCGGCTTTTGTTGCTCCCTTCCATTGTACTCTCAGTCTATGGTGCATATGGTAGTGGAACTGGTTATGGACAAGGATAGAAGATTAAAATGGCTGATTTTCTCTCCTTGTCCAATCATTACTGTAGTACTAGGGGTGCTTTTTGAAACCTTGTTCCAATTTTTTATCTTCTTGAATTTCACCCCACATCCTGATACCTGTCCTAGTTAAGGTAAAATATGAGAGAACCAGAGTAATCTACTGGCTATCTGCATTCCTTTGATATGAATTTTAATGATAAAGATAGGGATTAAAAGGATATTTTCCTGCCATTAAAAAAAGTTAAATATTTGTTTTGGGGATAGAAAAATGAGGGGAAAGTTATATAACTGTACTATGCCAAATAGAAGAGAGATCTTGGTCAGAAGTAGTTACAGTTGTAGGAAGAAAAATCTGCCAACTAGTGATTGAATAGAAGGGACTGGCTGTCCATGGAAGTTTGTATTATTAACAAGAAGTGTACTTTCCTTCTTGACTCTTCATTTCTTTTTCTTTCTGGAATTTCCATCAGTGCATTTACCCCCTTACCTTCGCTAACCATTGCCTTTTTGGAGACCATGCATCAGGTTATTTAGCTTGTCTTTGATTCAAGAGCCTGAATAGTTCTCTCTGTCCTCTGTGAAAAGGAAGTGTGTTTCTTATAGTTTCTTGGTTTAAAATCTTTCCTTGCCTAAGCTTTGTTACTTTGTTTGTGTTACTTAGGTTCTGTAAGTAATCTCTAGCTTAAGTCCTTTTGAAACAGAAAGAGCTAAAAATAAATTTAACTAACAGTAGGTTAAAATCACACTCCCTCCATTCCCTGTATTTCTACCCTGCTTTGTTCTTCGCCATCTACCATTCTGTATATTGCACTTCTTTTCTGTTTTGATCACATGGATATAATACCTACGAAGGTAGGAATTTTTGCCTTATTTTGTACACTACTGTATCTCCACTGCTAGAACAGTTCCTGGCACATAGTAGTTTTCAATTCATATTTGTTAAATGTATAAATGAATTATGGATTAAACATTATGAACTAACCAAAGAAAAACTAACCACTGTATATAATATTGGTTCTGTGGGAAATTTTTTGAGTTCCAAATAATGAACTTCCAGGGCATCTTGAGAAACATATTTGTAGGTGATTATTTATTTGCTTTAACTAAAATATAGACAACAATAAGGAAAAGCCATGTATTGAGTTAATTAAAAAACAGCATCTGCCCACTTAACCATGAAATATTAAGGGAACGTAATCTTGGCTATATGACTCTTAAGCATTATGGGTCTATTTATAAGTTGTTGTATTTTAGCCTGATCTGTATGTACATTCTTACCACCTGACTTATTCCTCTTGTTTCTAATTCTGTGCTCAACATGTAATTTCTGATTAGAATTGTACTTTTCCTGTGGGTCTGCTTAAAGGGAAAGGAAACAATGATTTAATATATATTTGTTAAAATCCTGTGAGCCAGACATTGTGCTAGGTCCTGGGCATGGAATGGAAAGATAACAAAAGGGTCTCTGCATGCCTGGTTCTTACAAATAATTGGAGGACAGACATTAAATTAAACCCACAATAAATACTTAATCACAAATCACAAATTATAATAATGTGCTAAAGGAAAAGAACAGGATGCTACTGGGTTGGGTTGTCAGGGAATGAATGCCTGTGAGAAAGTCGCACTTATAGTGAGATCTGATCTGAAGTATGAAGAAAATTAAACCCTGCAAAGACCAGGTAAACTATATTCTAGGAAGAAGAAACAAGTGGCAAGGATCTGAGGAAGAAAGAATTTGGTGTATTTTAAGAACTGAAAAACAAGTCCATTTGTTTATAGTATTACATAAGAGGTCAGTTATGGCAGTATATGGGCAGAAATCTGATCATGTATGGTTTTATAGGCCAGGTTAAATAGTTTGGAATTTATCTAAAGTTCAAATAAAGTACCTTGGAGGGACAGGCAACAGGGCTAAATCTAATTTTTCTTTTTCTTTTTCTTATTTATTTACTTATTTATTTTTTAAGATTTTATAAAGAGAGTGGGGGAGACAGAGGAAGGGGAAGGAGAGAGAATCTCCAGCAAACTCCACACTGAGTGTGGAGCGAGACATGGGGCTTGATCACATGACCCTGAGATCAGACTTGAGCCGAAACCAAGAGTCAGCTGCTTAACCAACTGATACACCCTAATTTTATTTATTTATTTATTTATTTATTTACTTACTTACTTATTTACTTATTTTTAAAGATTTTTATTCATTTGTTTGACAGAGGGAGAGATTACAAGTAGGCAGAGGCAGGCAGAGAGAGAGGAGGAAGCAGACTTCCTGCTGAGCAGAGAGCCCGATACGGGGCTCAATCCTTGGACCCTGAGATCATGACCTGAGCTGAACGCAGAGGTTTAACCCACTGAGCCACCCAGGAGCCCCTGAAAGAGCAGCTATATAGCACTTGCTTATTCATTCATATAATAGGGAATGAACAAGAGGCTGAGCCAAAGTTTGTAAATGTATTTAAAGTTGCTGCTTAGATGTTTCTTTATGTAATTTCCTCACATTAGGGCTAAAGCGAATGATGTGGCTAAATTTACAGGGCTGGAAATGTATATTCTCATGAAAGGTGGATGTGCATAATCCCTTAATCTAGGGAATGCAGGCTTTGAACAATAATAGAATCTGCTGGGCGCCTGGGTGCTTCAGTCGGTTAAGGCTGCCTTCGGCTCAGGTCATGATCCCAGGGTCCTGGGATTGAGTCCCACATCGGGCTCCCTGCTCAGCAGAGAGCCTGCTTCTCCCTCTCCCTCTGCCTGCTGCTCTGCCTGCTTGTGCTCTCTCTCTGTCAAATAAATAAATAAATAAATAATCTTAAAAAAAAAAAAAGAATCTGCTCTAGCTTCCAAGAAGGTAAAAGTTTAAAAAAGAATTAAAAAATAAATCCCCAGGGCACCTGGGTGGCTCAGTGGGTTAAAGCCTCTGCCTTTGGCTCAGGTCATGATCTCAGGGTCCTGGGATCGAGGCCCGTATCGGGCTCTCTGCTCAGCAGGGAGCCTGCTTCCTCCTCTCTCTCTGCCTGCCTCTCAGCCTACTTGTGATCTCTCTCCCTCTGTGAAATAAATAAATAAAATCTTTAAAAAACTTTTATAAAAAAAAATCCCCATAAAAGTATATGGAAGTAAATAATTAGATCTAACACGAGAGAATCATACATTTTATTCTTTGGAAAGAAGAAAAATTAATGAAGAAAAAGAAGAGGAAAATGCACTTATTTTCACTGCAGTAAAAATTGGGATGTAATTACTGATTATGGGAAAATTTAAGAAGGAATTTTGGCCAATAATTTGAACATTTAGTTAGGGAAAAATTTCTAGAAAAATAGGTAACTTAACCAAAATTTATTGGAAAAGCAAGTTGATAGAAACCATTCTTATAAATCTTCAAACTTGGAGAAAACTTGACTTTACTAGCATGTTTTTTCTAAAATTGGAATAATTCCAGTCATTTCCAGTGAATAGAGCTAATAGTAAGTATTCATATACTTGTTGAATGAGTAGGCAAAAAATAAATACTTCACGTATTTTATGAAAAGAACGTAACTTTGATACTGATAATCTGAAGAGAACACGAATAAGAAACTCATGAGAATGTGAATGAGAATCCAGCATTATAGGTGATCTAGGTATAAATATTTAAAACTTTAAACAAGTCAAATTTACTTTTTTAAAAAAGAGGATAACCAAATTTTCCTTTCAGTAATGCAAATTGATTCTAAATCAAGTTATAAGGTTGAGAAATTAGTGCACTTCTCATGAACAGATTAAAAGATTGTGATCACCTTAATAAATGCAAAAAAATACATTTCATAAAGCCAACATGCATCCATGAGGTATTTTTGCAACAGAGGAATAAAATAACTTGAGTCTCATAAAAGGTTTTTGCAAAACCTACAAAACAAACATTCTGAGTGGTGAAATGTGGAAGCTAATCTCTTGTAATCAGAGTAAAACAGAGATGCTCACAGTCAAATCTATCAAATATATCGGGTATCTTTGTTAGACCAGTAAGAAAAAAAAAAACAACCAAAATAAGGATAAAGGCGAGAAGGAAGAAATAAAAATGGTTATTGTAAGAGAAAATCCAAAATTATTTTATGGTTGAGTGATCAGAAATAGTAATTGCTTAATAAGTCCTCTAGGTAATTATTTTTTGAAATCCAGAGATATTCAGGGCACCTGGGTGGCTCAGTCAGTTAAGGTCTGTTTTGGCACCTCTTAATCCCCTTCACCCCCTCCCCTGTGGTAACCAGTAGTTCTGTTTATGAGTCTATTTCTGTTTCTGGTTTTTAGATTCCACATGTAAGTGAAATCACAAGGTATTTGTCTTTCTCTTTTCTATTTCACTTAGTATAATACCCTCTAGGCCCATCCATGTTTTTGCAAAAGGCAGAGACTTTATTTTTTTGTGGTTGAGTAATATTCCACCGTATAAGTGTGTATATACATATACACTTATATGTGTGTGTGTGTATATATCTATATCTCCCATGTCTTGTTTATCCATGCATCTGTTGATGGACACTTAAGTTGCTTCCAAATCTTGTCTACTGTAAATGATGCTGTAATAAACATGTATCTTTTCCAATTAGTGTTTTCCTTTTCTTTGGGTAAATACCCAGAAGTAGAATTACTGGATTATATTGGTATTTTTGGTTTTAATTTTTTGAGGAACTTCTATACTGTTTTCCATAGTGGCTACACCAGTTTACATTTTTACCAACAGTGTATGAGGGCTCCCTTTTCTCCACATCCTTGCTAACACTTGTTATTTCTTGTCTTTTTGTACTAGATATTGTCACTGATAATGAAGGGATAGTTCATCGTGGTTTTGCGTGGCATTTCCCTGATGACTAGAGACACTGAGCATCTTTTCAGATGTCTGTTGGCCTTCTGAATATCTTCTTTGGAAAAATGTCTATTTAGATCTTCTGCCAATTTTTAAATCATATTGTTTGGGTTTTTTTGGTGTTGAGTTGTAGGAGTTCTTGATACAGTTTGGATATTAACCCTTTATCTGGTTTGTCATTTGCAAATATTTTCTCCCATTTAGTAGGTTGCCTTTTTGTTTTGTTGATGGTTTTCTTTGTTGTATGAAAGCTTCTTAGTGTGGGGCACCTGGATGACTCAGTTAAGTGTCCAACTTGATTTGGCTTGAGTCATGATCTCCGGGTTGTGATATCCAGCCCCACGTTGGACTCTCTGCTGGCCTTGGAGCCTGCTTAAGATTCCCTCCCTTCCCTCTCCCTCCCCCGCACACTCTTGTGTACACATGTGCTCTCACTCTCTCTCTCTCTCAAAAAAAAGCTTTTGAGTTTGATATAATTCCAGGTTTTTTTAAATCTATAGTGACTTTTAAGATTTTATTTAATTGTATAAAACAGTCACGAAGGAGCTGTGTATTTTCTATGACTACCATAACAGATCATCACATATTTGGCAGCTTGAACTAACATGAATTTATTACATGATTTTGTAGATGATTATTACAGGTGAAGTCAGCTGGTTTCTCTACTCCAGGTGTACAACACTGAAATCCAGGTGTTCCTGCCTGACCTCTTACCTTGTGGGTTTTATGTGAGAATCACTTCCAGGTTCATTCAGATTGCTTACAGAATTCAGTTCTTTGTAGCTACATGTAGATTTGAGGTCCCTCATTTCCTTTTTGGCTATCTGGAGCCTCTCAACTCTTAGACCACCTGCATTATAGGTTAGATTGCACTGTCAGCCTTCAAATCAGTAATAGCTGGTGGAGCCCTTCTTTTCATCTGAGATTTTTTTCTGCCACATCCCTTGTCTAGTTGGAGAAAGTTATTTGCTTAATCCAGAGTAAGCTCCCTATTTTAAGGTCACTTATTAGAAATCTGAATTACATGTGCAAATTCCTTTTTGTATTTATTTAACATAATCACATGTTACAGGGATTGGGATCTGGATATCGTTGAAGGACCCTTTTGCCTCCCATAGGATAGATCTTTTATACGGTAGATCTTGAAAAGATAAAAGTTTTAGCCAGACTTTTAAGGAGATTATTATAAAAAATAATTAAAGGTGTTAGTAAAGACATAAGTAGGGAGAGAAATACCAAGGTCATGTTTGAAAGATCCACTGTGATAAAGAGGGTAATTTTCCGAAAATCAATTCAAAAGTCAATTAAATACCAGTAAGTATTTCAACAGATTTTTTCAAAGGAATTTGATAAGCTGATTGTAAAATTTATATGAAAATGTAAGGGACAGTAAACTCATCACACTCATAAAAACAGGGCAACTCGTTTTAGCAAATTAAAGATATGGACCATAGAAATGGAATAGGAATGCCTAAAACAGTTGCATGCACATTTGATAAATGACAGGTAGGATTACAAATCAAGGAGAAAATCTGATTTCTAATATGTGGTTCTGGGAAAAATTGTATATGGGGAAAACGTGAAAATATAGACTTCTGCCTTTTGGTGTCATTCACATCTACTTCAGTGAAAGGCAAAAGCAAAAAGCTGTGAAGGGATAATAGTAAAAGATCTTCATGATCTCACAGTAGGGAAAGGTTTCTTAAGTGGACACAAAATACACAACCATAAAGGACAGATTGATAGAGCATGGAGCTCTTGATCTTAGGGTCGTGAGTTTAGGCCCCACACTGGGCATAGAGAGTTCTTCAGGAAAATTTAAAAAAATGTAAAGTACAAATCAATAAAAGATGCAGTAGAAACTGATTATAAGACACAAACCGGCATTTCACAAAAGATGAAGCCCAAATGATTGAAATCATGAAAAAGTGTTCCACACTATTAATCAAGAAGATGCAAATTAAAATGTCAGTGAAATATTTCATGAAACCCATGTGAGCAAAATTAAAACATCAGACAAATGTTTGGGAATATTTGGAACAAGAACTTTATTCATCGGTGGGAATAAAAAATGTAAAACCGTATCTTACACTTACCATCTGTACTTAAGATTATGCTCTTGAGGAGTGCCTGGGTAGCTCAGTCAATTAAACGTCTGCCTTCTGCTGGGGTCATGATCCCAGCGCCCTGTGATCAAGCCACACACTGGGCTCCTTGCTCAGTGGGGAGCCTGCTTCTCCCTCTCCCTGTGCCTGCCACTCCCCCTGCTTATGCTCTCTGTCAAATAAATAAATAAAATCTTAAAAAAAAATTCTCTTGAGTTGCATTGTTCCAATATTAACCACCTGTGGTTACTTGAGTTTTCACAATGTGACTAGTCCAAAAGGAGGTTTGCTTGAAATGTACAATATTGGATTTTGAAGGCTTAGTTAAGGAGAATGTAAAACATCTCAATGATTTTTATAATTATTGCATATTGAAGTGATAATATATTTGGTTAAATATTAAAATTTCACTGTTTTAAAAATGTTTTTAATGTAGCTGCTGGAAAATTTAAAAATTACTTGTGGTTTTCATTATGTGTATATTGGACAGCACTGCTCTAGAGGAACTTAAAAGTGTTCATCAAGAACAGTACATAACAGTATAGCAGAATTGTTCATTATAGTCACAGATTGGAAATGCCCAAAACACCTATCAGCTAATGACTGAACATGTTATGGTACAGTATACAAGGTATAAATTATATAGTAGTGAAAATGAATGACAGCTATAAACATCTTTATGAATGAATCTTGAAAACAGCTAAATGTAAGAAGTTAAAAAAGGTTGTATGTAGTATATGACTCCATAAAGCTCAAGAGCAGTTCAAATCAAACATGTATCTTTCAGAAATGTATGTGTACATAGAAGATCATATAAAGAAAAGCCAGGAATGATTGATCAGAATTTCAAGTCAAAATTTTGGTGATTTGGGGAGAGAGGGATTAGGATACACGGGTTCTAATGTATTAACAGTATTTTTATATTTGCTATAAGAATGTTTTCTGGATAAGCTGCACATGTATATTTAATACATTCTTCTGTATGGCATATTTCCTAACAATACTTAAAACCAGGCTAGCATGAATTGGGAGGTGTAGGACAAGAAGAGGCAAGCCAGAGCTGAGTAATTCACTTCTTGGAGCTGCAGGGTTGTTGCTCCTTGGGCTAAAACTCAAGGTAGGTTGAGCCTATCTTTGTTTTTTTGCATCTAAGTATTCTTCTTATCTGGTCTGCTTGGGGTGGTGGTGGAAACTTGGACAGTGTTGAAGGCACTATTAATAGAAGAGATACAGTTGGGACTTCCATCTCAGAGATGTGCTGGTGGGCCTTGGTGGTATCTTTTTACTCATTGTTTGCTTGCCTTTGGGCCCATGAAGTTCAGGAATTGCCCAGTCTACTATCTCTTATCATACTGCCCCCCTAATTAGAAATCTTTAGTTTGAATCTGCGGAACAAGGAAGAGACACCATTACAACCAGTTCCTCAATCATCGTACTCCCTGTCCAAGTTGCTTATGTGGAAACCTAAATATACTCATACCTTTGTTTCCAGCATTTCAAGAAGAATCTTCAGATTGAAAGCTTCTGAATCTCATAAGTCAGCCTGCTTATCTCATCTTTAGGCTCATAACATTTGCTGTTGTACAGTATGCCAGCTTTGTCCAGTACTTCCTGGAATATTATATGAAGTTATCACTGGTGGTCTAAGTGGTCAATTTCCAGAGGTCTTCTTGGAATTACTGGCTTTGTGTTGTATAAGAAAACCTTTGCAGTTGCTGAATGAGCAAGACCATTGCAGAGACATTGTTGAGAGAATATAAGGAGTGGGGGCTTTCTCTTCTGCCTTGACCCAGAAAATGTTCTGGAATTGTGGATACCCAGTGGCTGCTCTTGATTTTGCTGACTACTTCACTGTCTCTTGCCACATTCCCCTTACAAATGCAAGTAGGTCCATGTCTGTATTTGTTGCAGATAGTGAGAGGAACTTCAGCTGTGGTGAAGTCTTTGGTATATAGCTGGAAATGGTGTACAAATTCACCAGGAGATATGACGTCATCACCTGGCAGACATCATATGGGCATCTGGCATCATACTGACTTGGCAAGAAGAGAGTCATCTAAAATTTCCCTCACCATCAATTGAGCTCTTCCTCTTCTCACTAGAGAAGAACACCAAGTTGAGAACCTCTCTGGCAAAACTGAGGCCTATTCCCGACCAAGAATCAACTTGTGTTCAGGTTCACTGAGTACAGTTTTGGACCAAAAACTAACTTTTATGTATCTCAGATGGAGATTATTCTCTGCCTCATAGGGTTGTAAAGACTTGGAAACTATAAAGACGGACATGTGTGAGAAAGAACAAAGGCCATATAGTTATGTGGCACCAGTAATAGTAATACCAGTGCAGGGGAGACCAGGAATTTAAAGAATGCAGAAGTTTCAGGCTTTACATAGAAATTATGACATCCAAGTATAGTCTGTGCAGTTCTTCCTGGGTGCCACAATGTTAGACACTTCCATGATTAGTCCTTTTATGTATTTTAAAATGTAAAAATTTTTTTTGAGATTTCATTTATCTGAGAGAGAGAACACAAGCAGGGGGAGTAGCAGGCAGAGGGAGAGGGAGAAGCAGGCTCCCTGCTGAGCAAGAAGCCCCATTTGTGGGACTCGATCCCAGGACCCTGAGATCATGACCTGAGCCAAAGGTAGACTCTTAACTGACTGAGCCACCCAAGTGCCCTAAAATGTGAAATTCTTACTTCTTCCTAATACCTTTGTCTGAAAGACTCTTAGATCACTTTCCTTTCATGCACAACATGAGGCCCCAAATCAAGTGTAATCACTCTCTCTTTAGAAATGTTTTGAGGGGTGCCTGGCTGGCTCTGTTGGTAGAGCATGCGATGTTCTCCGGGTTGCAAGTTTAGGCCCCATGCTGGGTGTAGAGCATTACTTAAAAATAAAGTCTTAAAATTGTTTTGAAAAATGTTTTGAATTGACTTCCAGCTGGAAGATAGGTGAATCAGGAGACCTGGTTTCAGGTTTTGCCCCATTATTTAAATTCCAGTCATAATCCCTTGCATATGTTAGTGTTTTATTTTGACATACATACTTCAGATATGGTAGCTTTATAATAAATTAACTCTTTGCCAGGGATTCAATCATTAACATATATTTGAGTGCCTGCTATGTGCCAGATGGTGCTGGGAACTGGGAATGTGGTAGTGAACATGACTGACTACTGAAAATACAATCTTCTAGTAATTTATAATGATGGTGTCATTGGGAATAGGGTGGGTAGATGGAGATAATTAGACCAGAAAATCTATGCAATGGATAACTACCATAACTGACCATTGAACTTAGTTATGAGCCTCTTCATAAACAGAAAAGAAGAAACTTGATGAGTTACCTAAGTGGAACAGTTGGGGGAAAAGTCTGAATGAAGAAATGACTAGTGGAAATATGAGTATAATACATTCAAATGTATGTGAGTATTAAATATTATATTGAATAATACGAGTATTGAACTTTGGTATAGGTTTTGGAGAAATAGTACCTAAATGGACATAAGCAGTGAGAGAGCATGGTGTGTGTGTGTGTGTGTGTGCGCGTTAGTATATTTTTAAAGAATGGAAAATAGTGGAACATTTACACAGTTACGGAAATGGTCGCGTGGAAAGGGAGAGTTGAAAATACAGAGGGGAGTAGAAAAATGGGGCTAAGTTCTCAAAGACGGGAAAGGATTCAGAGTATGTGGAGCAGGGTTTGTCCTCCTCAGTACTATTGACATTTTGAATGATAATTCTTTTGTGGGGCTGTCTTGTGCAACACTCGATGGTTAGCATTATTCCTGGCCTCTACCCTTCAGATGCCAATAGCACCCTACCCCCACAATAAAAAAAAAAAAAGTACCTTTAGTAGAGGGGGAGTTGTGGGCAAAATCACCTATAGCTGAGAAGGGTTTATACAGAGGTATTGGCCTTCAAAGTGATCCTGTCTTATCTGGAGAGAAGTAGAACATGGGTGTGGGAGAGCTTCTGGAGTTGGTGGTGGAAATATGAGGGAGTGAATTCCTTCTCATGATTTAACCTTTCTCAGTGAACTGGGTCAAGATTATGGGGCTGGTGAAAAATGCTGAGAGTGATGAAGATAAGTCATTTTTGTAGAATGAGAGATTAAGGTTCTTAGAAAAATTAGAGATTCCTAGTGAACAGTGGGAGACTGGAGGCTGTTTCTTTTGGAGGAAATTTTACTGTAGAGGCTTTAGACCAGAGACCAGACAGGAAATTGGAGGATAGTACTGAGATTATTACTGACTTATTTCTAAAACCGATGGATAAAAGTATCTAGATTTTACTTGATCTTGAGCATTTGACTTTCCCATTAGACAGTATTCTCTTGCTTTTCCTCCTACTTCTATAGCCCCTCTTTTTCAATTTGATTTACATGCTTATCTTCTCTTTGTTCCTTAAATGCCAGTGATTCTCAGGCTTATGACTTAAAACTCTTACTATTCTCTTTAGGCAGTCTTTCTACTCAGGGCTTCGTTCATGACTGTTTTTTAATCCCAGCTCTTTTATGTCTAGACAAGATTTTGATTATAAATTGCAGGTACAGTATATCTAGGTATATACCTGGGACATTTCATCGTATTTGCCCTAGGGGTCTTTAAAAATCAACATGCCCCAAACTGAATTTATTATTTCATGGTTCAAACCACCCCCCCACCGCCCCAGCTCCTTTTCGTCCCCAAACAAAACAAAACTCTGTATTGCTCTATGATTCCTATCTTGATAATTGGCTCTGTGATCCCAGAACATTGTCATGGGTATAGCTCCCTTGCCTCACATTAGTCAGTAAGCCTCATTTGTACTCTAATATTTCATGAATTCTTCCATATCTCTTTCTTTCCACTTTTTCACCCTTTTGCTCCTCTCTCTGCACACTGAAATATTCTTTCCCAAAGATGCTCTTCTTATCTCTGAGCTTTTCCATGTATTTCTTCAAAGTCTTCAAATGTTCTTGCCCATCATCTTTGTTAGACAAACTCCTATTCATATTTCAAACTTGATTGGACATAGCTTCTTTGAGCATCCTTTCCTGGTTTCCACTTCCTGCTCTTTTGACAGCCCCTTATATAAACCTCTGGTATACCAGAATACAAGTGAAGGAGGTTGATTCAAGTGTTCTGTATATGATAATTGTAAAGGTAAGTTCCCAGATGATCCTTCTGTGAAGAATAAGTAAAACTCCTAGATAAAATTATTCAAAAAAATTACAAAAAATAAGACATAGCTCACTAATTCCACAGATTAAATGTGAGAATCTAGAGAAGGAAACAGTTCAAGAACAGGTATTCACTCTGAAGGCATGTACTAAATAAGGTGGACTTCATTTTGAAATTCATAACCTTACAAACATGGTACAGGAGATAAACACTAGGATCCACTCAAGTGAGGAAGTAAAATAGAAGACAAGGCTCTTTCTTCAGTGTGACAGTGACTAGAAATAAACTCACCACTCACTTAAGGCACAAAGAGAAGAAACTGTAAGAAAAATTACATACCTGGGTCTTGGTTCTGAATGGAGGCAGGTAGAAAGTGCTCTGAGGAGTAACTATGTGCTGATATTTATGGATATGCAATTAAAATTTGTAACACATTTTATTAGTATGAAAAAAGTTAAAACTAACAATATAAAGTAATTCTGGGCTGTGAATAATCACAGGTGCTTGGCATAAGCAAACCCATTATCGTCTTTGGAGGAACTTACTTCAAAGGATGGCAGACTCTTCTGTATCAGGCTGGATAATAAATATTCTTGACTTTACCAAATACTTTGGCCCATTAGTTGTAGTTTGCTTCCCAGACTGACTTCATTCCAAGCCTCAAAATAATTTCCATAAAATATTTTCTGAAGAGAATAAGTAGCTCAGAGAAAAAAATTAATAAACACAGAAATAAGATACCAGGTGCATTCTACAGCTGAAATGAGAGCAAAAAGAAACCCACAGATACTTTGAATGTTGGAATTACCCAGTCACAGAATAGCAGCCATGGTATATAAAATAAATGTTTTATGTAGTTCAATTAATAAGTGATGAGGTTCAAAATATGAGAAGGGGAAAATAGCAGATTTGAAAAAAGGAATGGAATTCTTATAAGTGAATGTTCATTTAAAATTAAGAATTCATGGTTGGATTTAATAGCAGGTGAGACAAAGCTGATGAGACACAGAATTAGTAAATTGGAAGAGAGGTCAGCAGAAATTACCCACAATAAAACAGAGTGAGAGGCAAAGTATGAAAGACATTCAGGAAATGGAGTACAGATCTAACTAGTTCCAGAAAGAGCAGGGAGAAAGAGGGGGCTAACGGAACATATGAAAATATAGGGATAAGAATTTTCTACAACTCATGGAATATAAGTTTAGTAAATTGAGTTTTTTTCAGAATAAGACTAATTTAACATTAGGATACCAATTTGCCACATTTAGAGATTAGAAGAGAAAAATATAAACTTAATAGATGTAGTAATGGCATTTGGTAAGTTTATATGTATTTGTGATTTAGAAAAAGAATTTGCAAAATAGATGTAAGTTTCTATAACCCAAATAAAAATATCTGTACAGGAACCTGCATTTAACAGTATACATAATGGTAAAAAAAAATTAAAGCATTCATTTAAAGAATAGGATGAAGTTAATAGCTATTTTAGAAATCCCAGAAATTTAAAGATAAATTTTTAGAATTATTAGTCTGCAACAAGATTCCTAGATATAAAGATCAGTATATAAGTGTCTTTTGCATTTTTTCTAGCAACCAGAAAAATGAAAAATTTGAAAAAGCTACTGTTTATAGTAGCAACAATAAGTAAGAAGCAGGGGTGCCTGGGTGGCTCAGATGGTTGAGTGTCTGCCTTCGGCTCCGGTCATGATCTTCAAGTCTTGGGATCTGGCCCAGTGTCGGGCTCCCAGCTCAGCAGGGAGTCTGCTTCTCCCTCTCCCTCTGCCTCTCTCCCTGATTGTGCTCTCTCTGTTTCTCTCTCTCTCAAATGAAAAAAGTCTTAAAGAAGTAAGAAGTAGCTAGGATAATTGTAACAAAAAATGTGCAAGATTTTTGTGGAAAGCATTATAAACTTTACTAAAAAGATGTCAAGAGATTTAAATAGAGATGCTAGCTTCACAGACTGCAAGGATTAACATGGTAGAAATGGTCATCAACTTCTTGATTTATATATTCATTGCAATACCTCAAGTTTTTCCCATCATTCTTTCCTTTACTCCTTTTCTGTTAGGAGGAGTTGATTGCAAAATTTATAAGCAAGTGCAAAATGTTAAAAGTATCAAAGACACTTTCAGAGCACCTGGGTGGGTAGTTGGCCAGGTGTCTGACTCTTGATTTTAGATGGGGTCATGATATCAGGGTCACGGGATTGAGCCCCACATCATGCTCTGTGCTGGGCGTGCTCTGTGCTGGTCATGTTGCCTGTTTGGGATTCTCTCTCTCCCCCTGTGTCCCTGCCCCTTGCCCCCTCCACTCTCTCTCCCTCTCTCCCGCACTCTACTTCTTACAAGGAAAAAAAAAAAGCAAAAGACACTTAAAAGAAAAAGTGCAGAGTTGGCTTGTTCAGATATTAGGACTTTTAATAAAGCTATAATTAAAATAATGAAATGTTGGTAATACATATATAGATAATTTGAGAGAATAGAGAACCAGGAATGTTTTACTTATATGTAGACACAGGATGTATGACACAGGTGATTATATTGCAGAACATTGGGGAAAGAATGCACTACTTATTAATGAGTCAATAAGATACTTTATTGGGGGAAAAATGAAATTGGACCCTGCCTCCGACTACATTTACATTACTTTTAAGTGGATTAGAAACCTAAATGTGAAAGGCAAAACAGTAAAACTTTTCTAAGAAAATATCTCAGCCAGTTGTAGGGAAAGGTGAAGGAAGGGTTTTTTCCAAAAATATACAAAGTTATTAACACATTTTATATCATTAAAAATAAGTATATTCATAAGTGATTGTTTTTATTGTATGTTTGCATTTGGTTGTGAAATTTTTTCCTGTCATAATTTTCTTACTCCTGATTATGGCCTTTTCTTTCCACTCAAAGAATTCACTTTATTGTTTCTTATAAGGCTTGTTTAGTGATAATGAACTCCTTAACTTTTGTTTGTCTGGGAAACTCTCTCTGTTCTTCTACTCTGAATCATAACCTTGCTGGGTAAAGTGTTCTTAGTTGCAGAGTTTTTCCTTTCAGTACTTTGAGTATATCACGCCACCCTCTACTGGCCTACGAAGTTTCTCCTGAAAAATCAGCTGATAGCTTTACAGGGTTTCCATTGTATATAACTGTTTTCTTTTCTCTTGCTCCTTTTAAACTTCTCTCTTTATTACTACTTTTATGTCATTTTATTTATTGTGTCTTGGTGTGAACCTCCTTGGGTTAATTTTCTTGGGTGTTCTTTCTGTTTTCTGGATCTGGATTTCTCTTTTTCCAGATTAGGGAAGTTTTCAGCTGTTATTTCTTTAAATAAGTTTTCTGACCCTTCTTTCTTCTTTTTCTGGGATTCCTAAAATGAAAACATTATTACACTTGATGATGTTACTGAGTTCCCTTAATCTCTTCTCATTTTTAATAGTTTTTCCTTTTGCCTGGTCAGCTTGGTTGCTTTTTATTACCCTGTCTTCCAGGTTGCTGATTCATTCTTCTGCCTCTTCTAATCTGCCACTGATTCCCTTTAGGTATTGATTTTTATTTCAGTATGACCAGTATGGAGGTTAAAGCACAAAGCAGTAAATCCAATTATATCTACAAAAATCAGTCAAGAGATGCATGAAATAAAAGGATGTAAAGGGTGACATATACATAAAATGTGAGTGGGGGATTAAAAATTTAGTGCTTTTAGAATGGGTTCAAACTTAAGTGACCATTAGTTTAATATAAACTGCAATATGCATAAGATATTATATATGAACCTAAGGTAATCACAAATCAAAACCTATAATAGAGACACAAAAAATAAAGAGAAAAGAATCCAAGCAAAGCACTAAAGAAAGCTGTTAGACCACAAGGGTGAGTGCAAGAGAAGAAAGATACACAGAAAAACTACCAAAACAACCATAAAACAAGGAGTAAAATGTCAGTAAGTACATACTTACCAACTATTTAAGTATAAATGGACTAAATGCCCCAACCAGCAGAAGATATACAGTAACTGACTAGTTTAAAAAAAGACCTATCTATACATGACTTTGGAGACATACTTCAGACCTAAAGATGTGCTGAGTGAAAGTGAAGGAATATTAAAACATTTATCATGCAAATAAATGTGAAAAGAAAGCTGGGGTAGCAATATATATTGTTGGACAAAATAGGCTTGAAAACAAAGACTAACAGAGAAAGAAGGACAATACATAATGAAGGGGACACTCCAACAAGATGATAAAATTATTGTAAATATTTATGCATACAGCATGGAAGCACCTAAATACATAAAACAACTATTAATGGAAATAAAGGAAGAAATTGACAGTAACAACAATAATAGTGGGAACATTAACCCCATTTACATCAGTGGATAGGTCTTTCAGATAGAAAATCAAGGAAATGGTGGCTTTGAATGACATGTAGACCAAATGGACCTAATAGATATAATGTTCCATCCAAAAAACTGAAATACACATCCTCCTCCCCACTGCGATTTTATCTATTGAGAATGCCTGCTCGAGGGAGCAGTGGGGAGGGGAGAGGGAGAGAGAGAATCCCAAGCATTCTGTGCTGAGCATGGAGCCTGATGTGGGGCTCAATCCCATGACCCTGAGATCATGACCTGAGTCCAAGTCAAGAGTTGGGAGTTTAACCAACTGACCCACCCAGGTGCCCCTGGAGTACACATTCTTAAGTGCACATGGAACATTCTCCAGAACAGATCACATTAGGTCAACAAAACAAGTCTCAAGAAAATTTAAAAATTTGAAACCATCTTTTCCAACCACAGCAATATGAAAGTGGGTATCAATCACAACAGAAAGCTTGAGGGGCACCTGGGTGGCTCAGTTGGTTAAGTGTCTGCCTTTCACTCAGGTCCTGATCTCAGGGTCCTTGGATTGAGCCCTGTGTTGTTGGGCTCCATGCTTAGCAGGGAGCTTGCTTCACCCTCTCTCTTGGCCCTTCCCACTGCTTGTGCTCTCTCAGGCTCGCTCGCTCTCAAATATATAAAATCTTAAAAAAAAAAATCTTGGAAAGAACACAAATACATGGAGGCTAAATAACATGCTACTAAACAATGAATGGGTCAAGCAAGAAATCAAAGAGGAAATAAAAAAATACATGGGGACAAATGAGAATGAAAACACAATGGTCCAAAAACTTTGGGATATTTAGTAAAAGCTATTCTAAGAGGGAAGATTGTAGCAATACAGGCCTACCACAAGAAGCAAAAAAAAATCTCAACCAACCTACTTTACACCTACAGGAGCTTAAAAAAGTAGTAGAAGGAAAGAAATAATAAAGATCAGAGCAGAAATAGAGACAAAAAAAAAACCAGATTAATGAAACAGGAGTGGTTCTTTGAGAAGATGAACGAAATTGATTAACTTTGAGCTAGGTCAGGAACAAGCAAGGATGGTCTAACACCATTTCTATTCAACATAGTACTGGAAGTCCTAGCCACAGCAATCAGACAGGAAAGAGAAATAAAAGGCTTCCAAATTGGTAAATAAGTAAAACTTTCATTATTGGCAGATGACATGATACTATATATAGAAAAACCTAAAGAATCCACCAAAAAACTACTAGAAATGACTGATGAAAATGACTGATAAATGAATTCAGTAAAGTCACAGAATACAAAATTAATGTACAGAAATCTGTTGAGTTCCTTTACATTAATAATGAAGTAGCAGAAAGAAGTTAAGTAAATAATCCCATTTACAATTGCACCAAAAAGAAAAAATACCTAAGAATAAACTTAACCTAGCAAGTGAAAGACCTGTACTCTTAAAATTATTAAACATTGATGAAAGAAATTGAAGATGACACAAATAGGTATACTGTGCTCATGGACTAGAAGAACCAATATTGCTAAAATGTCCATACAATACAAATGAAATGTACTACAAAGAAACTGCAAAGAAATGTAGTCTTTTTAAAAAAAGATTTTATTTATATGACACACAGAGATTACAAGTAGGCAGAGAGGCGGGCAGAGAGAGAGGAGGAAGCAGGCTCCCTGCTGAGCAGAGAGTCCAATGCGGGGCTCAATCTCAGGACCCTGAGATCATGACCTGAGCTGAAGGCAGAGGCCTTAACCCACTGAGCCACCCAGGCGCCCCAAGAAATCTGTATAAAAAAACACCAACATTTTCTAGATGAACTAGAACAAATAATCCTGAAATATGTATGGAACCACAAAAGACCCCAAATTGCAAAGCAACTTAAGAACAAACTTGGAGGTGTCGGTGTCACAATCTCAAATTTTAAGGTATGTAACAAAACGATCCCAAAACAGTATGGTACTGGCAGAAAATATACACATAGGGCGCCTGGGTGGCTCAGTGGGTTAAAGCCTCTGCCTTCGGCTCAGGTCATGATCTCAGGGTCCTGAGATCAAGGCCCGCATCGGGCTCTCTGCTCAGCAGGGGAGCCTGCTTCCTCCTCTCTCCTCTCTCTGCCTGCCTCTCTGCCTACTTGTGAGCTCTCTCTCTGTGTCAAATAAGTAAATAAAAATCTTAAAAATATATATATACACATAGATTAATGGAGCAGAAGAGAGGGCCTAGAAATAAACCCACACATATATGGTCAGTCTACAACCAAGGAAACAAGGATATATAATTGGGGAAAGACCATCTCTTCAGCTAACGGTGCTAGGAAAACTGAACAGTTACATGCAAAAGAATAAAACCAGACCATACAATATACATAACATACAAAAGTAAACTCAAAATGGATTAAAGACTTTAAATGTAAGACTTGAAACCATGAAACTCCTAAAACATAAACAGTAATATCTTTGACATCAGCCATGGCAATCTCTTTTTAGATATGTCTTCTCAGGCAAGGGAAACCAAAGCAAAATTAAACAATTGGGACTATACCAAAATAAAAGGGTTTTGCACAGCAAAGGAAACCATGAAAAAAACAAGGCATCCTACTGAATGGGAGAAAATATTTGCAAATGATGTATCCAATAAGGGGCTAGTATTTAAAATATATAAAAAACGTACACTATTCAACACCAAAAAGCAAATAATCCAAAGATAGGCAGAGGGTTTGAATAGGCATACATATGACCAACAGACACATGAAAGATGCCCAACATCACTAACCATTCAAGGAAATGCAAATTAAAGCCACAGTGAGAGATCACCTTATAGCTTTCAGAACGGCTAAAATCATAAACAAAAAACAAAAAATTGGCAAGAATGTAGAAACAAGGAACCCTTGTACACTGTTGGTGGGAATGGAAGCTGGTGCAGCCACTTCCATTGTACATTGGAAATATTTCCATTGGAAAATAGTATGGAGGTTCCTTAAAAAATTTAATGTAGAATTACCATATGATCCAATAAACCCACTACTGGGTATTTACTAAAAGAAAATAAACACAGTAATTGAAAAAGATATATACACCCTTATGTTTATTGTAGCATTATTTGCCATAGCCATGATATGAAAGCAACCCAAGTATGCATTGATTGATGAATGCATAAACAAGTGTTTTACATATATATGTATGTGTGTGTCTGTGTGTTTTCCACTATATATAAAAGAAAATATATAAAAATAAATATATATTTAATTATATTTTATATTTAATTAAAGCTATTATAACTTTTAATTCCAATAATTAAACTATTAAATAAATTATATATATTTTATATTTAATTTATATTTTATATTTAATTAAAGCTATTATAACTTTTAATTCCAATAATTAAAATAAATAAATAAAATATATTTTTCCATACACACACACACACACACACACACACACATATATATGGAATATATATGGAATATTACCCAGCCAAAAAAAGGATGAGCTCTTGCCGTTTGCAATAACATATATGGACCTGGAGGGTGTAATGCCAAGTGCAGTAAGTCAGAGAAAGACAAGTACCATATGCTTTTCACTCGTGGAGTTTATACACATATGAAACAAAATAAATGAACAACAACAAAAAAAACCCCTAAAAACAAACTTAAATACAGAGAAAAACCTCGTGGTTGTCAGAGGGGAAGTGGGTGAAGGGATGAGTGAAATAAGGGAGGGTTGGTACACTTATCATTATGAACAGTGAATAATGAATCATTATACTGTACATCTGAAACTTCAAATTATACCTTAATAAAACAAATTTTTTAAAAAGAACAACCAAATTTTTTAAAAAGAACAACCAAGAATAAGTATGTTTTTTAAAGAATACTCTATGGAAAATAGAGATAATTTTCAAATTGAGAGACTATATTTTAGAAATAAATAGCCCCAAATGATTATCCAGAGCGTGTTAGAATTCTTAAGACTCAATAGTTGAAGACTGCCCATTTTAAAAATCACCAAAAGCCAGGGATGTGGGTTTTGGAAAAGAGAAACTCCAAATGACTAAATAGACAAATGAAAAAATTTCTTAACCTTATTCTTAATTGGGAAGATGTAGTTAAAACCACAGTAAAAATGTTTAATAGAATACTGTTTTATGTTCTCAGTGTGTTGTTTCTGTATCATTGATTTTTTTACTTTGGCTTTAATTTGCTCTTATTTTCTAGCTTCCTAAGGTTGAAACATATGATTCACTAGTAAACCTTTCTTCCTTTTACAGTTATTTAAAGCTATAAATTCCTCTAAGCTTTGGTTTAACTTCTGGCAAATTTTGATTTGATTTGAGTTGTTCATCATGTAGTTGAAATATTTTATTTCCCTTGTGATTTCTTCTTTTGTTCATAGATTATTTAGAAATGTGATTTATAATTTTTAAGTATTAGAGTTCTTTAAGTATTAGAACCTCTTGGGTTAAACATTTTATAATATTTCATTTCCTCTTTTGAGTATTAGTTATGCTCTTTATAGTTTTATGTTAGTGGTTAACTCTAGGGCCAATAATATGCTTCCTTAACTTCAAAATTTATTTAGAGCCATTACAGTACCACTTTATACTTTTTACTTTTTGCCTAACATTTAATGCTTTTAGACTTACAAATATGTAATATATAATTACAAAAATATAATTATATTACCTTTGTGCTATTTTGTTGTATTCTTTTACATATATTCTAAGTCCCATGTTAAAATATTATTGTTTTGCTTTAAAGTGTAAGTTGTCTTAAAAAAAAAAGGTATCAGGTGTCTTTTAAAGAAATTGTGAAAAGAAAACAAGTCTTTTTTTTTTCCACCAGTACTAAATTACCTAAATTTTTTAAATTTGAGTATAGTTGACACAGAATGTTACATTAGTTTCAGGTGTACAACATAGTGATCCAAGTTTATACTTTACAGTTTGCTCACCACAAATGTAACTACAGTCGGTTATTATACAACACTATTACAATACCATTGACAAATTCCCTATGGTGCACCTTTTACCCCCATGACTCTCTCATTCCTTAACTGGAGGCTTGTATCTCCCAGTCCCCTTCACCCATTTTGCCCATTCTCCTATCCTCCTGTGGCAACCATCAGTTTGTTCTCTGTATTTATAGGTCTGATTCTGCTTTTGGTTTGTTTATTCATTTGTTTTGTTTTTTAGATTCCACATGTAAGTGAAATTATATGGTATTTGTATTTCTCTGACTTATTTCACTTAGTATAATAGTATTTTATATCTGTCCTCTTAATTCCTTTCTGTACTATGTTTCTATCTGCTGTCATTTCCCTTTCAGGCTGAAGAGCACTTTCTAGCATTTCTTGTAGTGCAGGTCTGCTGACAAATCATTCCAGTTTTTGTTTACCTGATAATATCTTTAATATCTTTATTTCACACTAATTTTTGGATCATATCTTAACTAGATACAGAATCTGGATTGAAAGGGGTTCTTTTTGTTCTTGTTGTTCTGTTTTGTTTTTGCATTTAAAGTTGATAATCTATTATCTTAAGGCCTTAAACTGTTTCTAATGAGAAGTCAACCATTATTTGTATTGTTCCCTTGTATATAAACTGACTTTTCCCCCCTGTCTGGCTCCTTTCAGGATTTTCACTTTACCACTGATTTTCAGCAATTTTACTATGATGTGTCTCTGACTGATTTTCTTTGAATTCATTCAGTTTAGGGTTAACTGAAATTCTTGGACCAATAATTTGAAGGTTTTCTTCAAAACTGAGAGATTTCAGCTATTATTTCTCCCTATTGTTGCTTATTCATTTTTTTATTTTTGGATTTCAGTTATATGTATGTTATACCATTTTATAGTTTCAAAGGTCCTGAAGTTCTTCTTGTTTTCTTACCTTTTTTTCTCTTTGTTCTACTGATTGGGTTATATCTACTAATTTGTATTTAATTTCACTATCTTTTGTCTGCCATCTCCCCTCTATTTTTAAGCTCATCCAACACAAACTTTATTGTTTTACTTTCTGTTCTTTATAGTTTACTTTTTTCCTGCTGAGATTCCTTACCTGTTCACTCATTAAGGCTATCTTTTCCTTCAGTTCAACAAACATAAATATGTAATAGTTGCTTTAAAGTCCTTGTCTTAAAGTCCATTTGAATTTGAATTTCCAGCATCTGGAAGACAGTTTCTATTGACTGTTTTTTTCCGTGACTTTTCACATCTAATAATTTTGAAAGTATTTTATGGAACATTGTAAATACTTTACTTTAGAGATTATAGATTATGTCATCTTCCCTTGATGAATGTTGGTTTTTTGTTCAGTTGGCTGGCCAGCTTGGCATTGTGTGGGCTTGATTTCCTCTTTGGTCAGATTTGTGGAAAACCTTTAGCTTGACAGAACTTAACCTCTGAACTCTGTCTTACCCAATGCATTGCCAAATTTTGTGTTAATCTATGCTGTGGACCTAGAGTAGATCTTTCTTTAGTGCGTGGGCTTTACTTTATAGCAAGGCTTAATTTTTAAAATGTATCTCATTGGGTGCCGTGGGTATTACTGAGTAGTTAACAAGGGGTCTCCATTCTCAGCTGGACTTGAATGCTTGCCATTTCCCAACACTGTGAACCTTTAGTATATCTATTTAGCTCAACCGCATAGAAGCTACTTGTGGATATGTGTCAGGGAGTCTTGTCCTCCATGTGTGTAGTTTTAGCCATCAGGGAGTCTGACCCTTAGTTAGTCTTCATTAGACCCTTACTTGTCACAGCTCCCTCTTCTTCAGTGTTCTTTTCACAGATTCCATTGCTCCAGCTTCCCGGAATGCTAAGCACTACCTTCTTAGCTCAGCAGGATAGCCATTCTTTCCTTGGGCTGAAGCTTCCTATGTCATGGTTGGGAAACTGTATCCAAAAAGAGAGCTCAGGTGATGGCGGAATCCACCTTGTGAATTTCTCCTTTCAGAAATCAGTCTTAGACTGATAGTTGTACAATGCTAAAAATAGGTACTTTATATTAGTTTGTTGTTGTTTTCATTAGGACACTTAGGCTGGTATCAGATGTACTTACTAATATCCTAATAATGATAAAATTTATGAAAAACATGGCTTGTAATTTTTTATATTGTCTGTTGAGCAAAGAAAGTTTGCTCAATATTCATTGGTCTAAGAAGACCTAACTATGTGAATTCTCTAATACAGTAGAGTTAAATATTATTTGGGAATTGATTCTAGAGTCCTTTTAAGTTGTAAGTTGAGTGTATCCAAAATATTTTTTAAACTCCCTTAAACCACCCATCAGATATGTATATGGTTTACTTTTCAGTGATCAGGACATTATTAAAATGTATACATCTTTTTGTTGGTTTTTTCCTTATGTGAATTAGTATTTTAGGATTTAATTACATTAGTACATTGTTCATTGATTAGAATGGCAGTTGCATTCCTGGCACACTACATTTATTGTTATTGCTACACAAGTATAAATCAAAATATTTTTAAAAATCTATTTGAGAAAGAGAGCAGGGGGAGGCACAGATGGAGAGGGAGAGAGATTCTCAAGCAGACTGTTTGCTAAGCATGGATCCTGACACAGGATATGAGATCATAACCTGAACAGAAATGAAGAGTCAGATGCTTAACCAGTTAAGCCACCCAGGTGCCCCTAAATCAAATTTCCTCTAAATTAAATGTTAGCAATGGTACTTTACTGACATTGAAAATTGTTTGGGTAGGTGGGATGGGACCAGACTCAAGTATCTAGAAAGCTATTTGGGAATTTAGAATAAGGACCAGTTGTAGTTATTATAAGATGGTTTGATCAAAATATGATTTAATATGGTTTAACACAGTTAACCTACGTCAGAGTTGGAGAAGGCAGAAATTGAGTTAAAAAACTCATTCATAATAAAGGTGAAATGAAATGTTGAGCCAAAGGGATATTTTTTTCCCCAACATTCATTAACAACTAATTATGTTTTAGGCTTTGTGAGAATGAAAAAGTACCAAATTGGGAAGAGATTTTTAAAAAATTTTGTAGGGGTTCCTGAGTGGGTCAGTCAGTTAAGCAACTGCCTTCGGCTCAGGTCACGATCTTGGGGTCCTGGGATTGAGCCCCACCTTGGGCTCCATGCTCTGGGGAGAGTCTGCTTCTCCCTCTCCCTCTCCTCCTGTGCTCTCTTTCTCTCTCAAATAAATAAAATCTTAAAAAAAAAAAAAGGAAAGAAACAGTTCAGAGTATCAGTGTGATAGAAATAGGAACATTAACAAGGAAAAACTGAAAGGGAATGATACTGGGATTAGATTTGAAAATGTTGATTTGTGTCATGGTGTCTCTTCATGTAAAATGTCTTTAATCCTCTCTCTAAATCCTGGAGATGGTAAGAAAGCCAGTAATGAAGATTTTAGGGTACTTAGTGTACAAAAGAGAATTAAAACTGGAAAAATTATTGAACTTTTAAGGTATAGAAAAACAAGAGGGGAACAAAAGAGAAAAGAATGCCCACTAGTACTTATTAGGAGAAAAAATAGGTGTAGTTATATATAAGTTTCACTTGAAGAAGCCAAGAAAACAAATGGTTTCTGGGATCATGATCCACAAAGAGACATATTCTCAACTTTAATTTTTGTTTCTACAGGTTTCTTACTTTTTCTAAGGTCATATTCATCCTTAAAAAAAAAAAAATCTTACCTTAACTTTTCACCTCCTTCTACCATCCAGACTGCAGTTGTTAACATCTTACCACATTTGCTTTTTTTCTTTCTATATAATACATGTATAGATGTATGTAAAATGCGTGCCTTTTCCTGAACCATTTCAGAGTTAGTCGTAGACATTACACCACTTCATCATTACATCTCTTATCCTGTATCTCCTAAAAACAAGTGCATTCTTCTATACGACCATAACTATCAAACACAGGACGTTTAGCATTGATAGAATGACGTTATCTAATATACAGTCCATGTTTTGATCTCTTGCAATTATCATAATTCCTTTAAAACATTTTTTTGATACCAGCTCTAACCAAGGATTACACATTGCTTTCAGAATGATATATTTTAATGTTTTTTCATTTAGATGAGTTCATCAGCCTTTTTTTTTCATAACATTGACATTTTTGAAGCATCCAGGTTAGTGATTTTGTAAAATTTCCCTCAGTTTAGGTTTGCCTGGCATTTCTACATGATTAATTTCAGGTTAAATATTTTGGCAGAAATATTACTTGGTTGATGTTGTGCACTGTTCAGTACATTACCTCAGGAGACATAATGATGTCAGGTCTAGAATTGGTCATTTGGTTATCAAGATGTGTACTATATTTCTTCATTGTAAAGGTACCTTTTCCCCTTTGTAATTAATAAGTAATCTCTGGAGTGACAATTTGAAACTGCTCCCCAGCAGTCCTCACTCAGTTTTTATTGATGATTTTTGCCTGAATATATTACTACTATGGTGATTCTGTGATGGTAATTTTTTAATTTGTTCTATGTTAATTACTTTGCATTCCTCTATAAAAAAAGAACTTTCTTCTCCATTTTATTTATTATTAATTAATTAAATTATTTTTAGGGTCAGTATGGACTCTAGAGTAGATTCCTTTTCATTCCTGTCATTATTCTTTTTAAAAAAATATTTATTTATTTATTTATTTATTTATTTTAGAGAAGGCATGTGGGGGAGGGGCAGAGAGAGAGAATCTCAAGTAGACTCCCCATTGAGTGCAGGACCCTATGCAGGGCTTGATCCCCTGACCCTGAGATCATGACCTGAGCCAAAACCAAGAGTTGGGTGCTTAACCAACTGAACCATCCAGGCACCCCTCTCATTATTCATTTTGATATTCAAAATGTCTCGAATCTTGTTAGGTTAGAGCTCTCTCAGGATGAACTGTGTACAACTGATATGTCCCCATCTGTTTAGCACTTTTCATACTTTATGACAGAAAAAGATGGTCTACTTGCCTCTCTCTTTTTTCTTGAATGTCTTTTTTTTATTGTAGATGTATGTATAAATATATATATATATTTCACTGTTTCAACCATTTTTAAGTGTACAGTTTTTGCTTGCTTTTTAAATGTGGTCTTCCCTGGTTCTGTCCTTCATCTCCTCTCCTATTACTTTGTTATCTTGTATTATCTTGTTCACAAGTAAGAGAATTTACTCCCAGGTCTTTATCATTAACTCTATGGCTAATGACTTTAAAGTGTCTCTGGGTATCTAGCAATATATAACTAGTCATATTTTCCAGCTATCTCTCTTGTTCCCTCGGTATCTCATTTATGTTATTTCCATTTAAAGAAATTAGGGGAACCTATGCCTAATTTGTCTTCCTATGTTTTTAAATTTAGGTTGGGTGCCTCAGGACTTTTTATCAACTTCTAACTTCCAACATGCAGTTTGTCACTAAGTCCTATGCATCCTTTCCTATCCATTCCTACTGCCTTACAATAGTTCTGGCCTGTATCATCTCTGCTTATAGTTTATGCACTAGGTTCTTGGCTCTAGTTTATTCCCTTTCTAGCTTTCCTCTTGTCAGAGTAGGCTTCTTCTTTCCTTTTTCCTTTCTTCCTTTCTTCCCAGCAAGTAAGGGAATTTATCACCAGAAGTCCAAGAAGCCTTTGTTGCTTTCAGGAAAGTCTTTATCTGAAACTTAAGGGAATGATTTTGTATCTCCCTCTCTTTGGTACACTTCTATGTTAATTTCATTTTCAGTCAGGCTTTCTTCATGTGCTTGAAATGATGGGTACAGTTTCAGGCTTATAGTATTTTCAAAGTAAATTATCCCAAGGAAAAGAATGTAACCCCTCAAATTTCTAAGGTATAGATTTAACCATTTGTATATTTTTCTTAGTGCTAATCAGTGCTTCTTTACTTGCCCCTCCAAGATAAAGTGCAGATTCCTTGGCAAATAATAATTCATGGTTTGGCCCTTACCTATCAGTCTATCTTCATTATGCCATTGCTTTCAGACTTAAATTTTGTACTCCATCATTACCACATTGCATGTTTTGTTCCCTCTGCCTGCAGTATCTTTTCATATGGTTTGCTTGCCAAACTCATTTTCACCCGTTAGATTGTAAAACCTAGTTCAAATATTATCCTATCAGGAAATACTTCTTTGATAGCTTTTATTATCTACTCCAGACAAATCACTCGTCTCTTCTACTCTTGTACCTCATATGTGCCTATTTTTAACTCTCATACAGAAATATAATTCATATGTTTGTAAGTATTATCCATTTGATTATTAAGACTCTTTGGCCCCTTTTAGAACAAGGCAGGTATAAGTTTATTTAAAAAATTAGATTTGAATGTATATTTAGTTGTGGTAGATTAGCTAATTCATTTGAGTCCTCCTGCTGAGAACAACTAGGAAAGTTGGTTTTTTAAAAAAAAATCTTTGTGAAGGCACAGTAGAGCTAACAATACAGTAAAGAATTGTGTGGTCAAAATCTGGAAGAAGGAAATCTAAAGAACACTGACATCAGTGTCTGCATTTCCTTAGAGGCATCCGTCAGTTCCAGAAAAAGCGACTGAGAGGCAGAAAAGAGATTAAAAAAAATCGTGGGGCTAGGGTGACAAAAATTGGAATTCAAAAACTAGAAGGAGGGGAACCTCCAGTAAACCTTCCAGGCTTTGGGAACTCTAAAAGAATACATTTTAGAAATTAGAGTGAACTGGAAAAGATGTGCTTTCAGTGGTCAGCTTCTAATAATTTTAATCTTTTATTGAGTTAACATTCTGATGCCCCTAGCCACTTAACTGAAAAAAAACAAATCCTTTCTGGAAGAAAATAGTATCCTAGGCCTCAAATTTTTAATATTAATGTCTGCCTCTCAAAAAATAGTCAGGTATATAAGAAGACAAGATGATGTGATAGAAAAAGAAAAAGAAACAAGAAACAGACCCATAGAGATTCAGATAACAGAGTTATCGAACAGATTTTAAGTTAGCTATTGTTATGTGATTAAAAAAAAAACAAAGGTGGAGAATTTCAGCAAATAACTAGAATCTTTTAAAAAGAACCAAATGGACATTCCAGAAATGAGAAGTGTAATAACTGAGCACTGAGAGTTGCCCTAACAGTAGATAAGTACAGCTGAATGCAGAATTACTAAACTATAACATAGGTCAAAAGACTCCAGAGTGAAGCATGGGGCAAAAAATGTGGATAATACAGAAATTAGTGTAAGGCATAGGCTATACAGTCAAAAGGTCTAACATATACTTGGATTCTCAAAAGAGAGAGGAGTGAGAGAATAAGGCAGAAGTAATATTTGATTGTGGGTAGCATTTTACCAAAATTGCTGAGGGGTAATTTAAGAAGTCCTAAGAACTCCAAAGAGTATAAATTCAAGGAAAACCACATCAAGGCCATCATTGTAAAACTGCTGAAAACAAATAATAAAAGCCAGAGAAAAAGGACAGATTACTTTAAAAGCTACAGTTTTTTAAATTTTAGAAAATTTTACTTATTTATTTGAGCAAGAGTGTGAGCGCACACACACACACACACACACACACACACACACGCATGCACAAGTGGGGGAAGGGCAGGGAAAGATCATCTCAAGCAGATTTGCACTGAGTGCAGAGCCCAACACAGCTTAATCCCACGACCCTGAGACCCTGAGCTGAAACCAGAGTCAGACATTTAACCAACTAAGGCACCCAAGCACCCCAAAGTTAACAGTTTTTTGGTTTTGTTTCTAAATAAGCCTTACAGCTAACTTCTCAGCAGAAATAATGGAATCCAGGAGACAGTGGAATGGTATAATCACAGTACTGAAAGGGAATTAGTGTTCAGGAATAAAGGTAAATAAATTATTGAATTATATACTTAAAATAGGTGAATTTTATGGTATATGAGTTGTATTTCAATGAATTTGTTTAAAAATGAAGGTAAAATAATTTCAGCCATGTGAAAACTGAGAAAGTTTATTTTCAGCAGATCTGCTTTAAAGAAAATATTAAAGAGAGTTTTTTTAGGCATAGGAGATAGAGTCAAAAGATTTCGAAAATGATTTGAAAATGATTCCAGAAGGAAGCTTGAAGATACAGAAAATAATGAAGAATAATGTAAAGGATAATCATGTTATAGATTTGAATAAATTATTTACAATAAACACAACAAAGCTGGTGTAAGTCTATTGATAACGTGGATTTTTTAAAGCAAAAAGAATTATTTGAAATAAAAAGGGACACTTTATAAAAGGTTTAGTTGCCACAGAAAATATAATACTTCTAGGGGCACCTGGGTGGCTCAGTGGGTTAAAGCCTCTGCCTTTGGCTCAGGTCGTGATCTCAGGGTCCTGGGATGGAGCCCCGCATCGGGCTCTCTGCTCTGCAGGGAGCCTGCTTCCTCTTCTCTCTCTGCCTCCCTCTCTGCCTAGTTGTAATCTCTCTCTTTCTGTCAAATAAATAAATAAATAAAATCTTTTTTTTAAAAAATATAATTCTTCTAAATGTGTATGCGTCTAATAACATGGCTTCAAAATACATAAGATTAAAATTGACAGGTACAAAAAACCAAATATATAATCATAGTGGGAGATTTTGAAACAACTTTCTTATCAAGAAAGGTGCAATATTTAGCATGAAGATAAAAAAATCAGTAAGGATGTAGAAAATGCAAACAATACAGTTAAAAACTGTTTAATTGATAAAATACTGCATCAACATTTGCAGAATACACATTTTTTTCAAGTGCACATTGACCCTTATCTCCTACCATATGCAAAGAATCAACTCTACATATATTGTGATTCTAAATGTGAAAGGCAAAGTAACAAAATTTCTAGAAGATGAGATACTATATGATATTTGAGTAGGGAAAGGTGTGTGTGTGTGTTGCTTTTTGCTTTTATTCCCTTGTGCTCCCCAAACTTAACAATAGAATATGTTAGTTTCATAATCATATGAAAAATTATGAAGGGAAGGTATATAGCATCTATATAAAGGGATTTATATTTAAATTTTTAAAAATTTTTATTTATTTTGAAATTTTTATTTCAGTTCTAGTTAGTTACATGCAATGCAATATTGGTTTCAGGAGAATTCAGTGATTCATCAATTACATATAATACCCAGTGCTCATCACAAGTGCCCTCCTTAATACCCTTCACCCATCCAGCCCATCCCCCAATCATCTCCCTCCATTAACCCTGTTTGTTCACTATCATTAGGAGTCTCTGGTGGTTTGTTTCCCTCTTCTTCTTCTTCTTTTTTTCTTCTTCTCCCCCCCCTTCCCCTATGTTCATCTATTTTGTTTCTTAAATTTCACATATGAGAGAAAGCATATATTTGTCTTTCTATGACTGACTGATTTCACTTAGCATTCTACATTCTAGCTCCATTCATCTTATGCAAATGGCAAGATTTCATTCTTTTTTATGGCCGAGTAGAAGTCCATTATATATATATTTACTACCTTTTCTTTATCCATTCATCACTTGATGAACATTTGGGGTTTTTCCATAGTTTGGCTATTGTGAATAATGCTGCCGTAAACATCAGGTTACATGTACCCCTTCAAATCTGTATTTTTGTATCCTTTGGGTAAATACCTAGTGCAATTGCTAGATTATAAGGTAGTTCTAGGTTTAACCTTTTGAGGAACCTCCATACTGTTTTCCAGAGTTGCACCAGTTTGCATTCCCAGCAACAGTGCAAGAGGGTTCCAAAAGGGGAAAGATTCCTTAAACAGGAAATTACACAATGAAGGAAATGACTTATAAAATGCACTACATTAAAAAGAATGTTTTTCACCAAAAGACACCATGAGAGAGTGAACAGGCAAATTCCTTCTTCCACAGAGTGGAAGAAGACATTTACAACATTTTATAAAATCTCATAAATCAGTAAGAGAAGGAAATCTATAGAAAAATGAGCAATAGAATTGGGGGCACCTGGATGGCTCAGTCAGTAAAGCATCTGTCTTTGGCTCAAGTCATAGTCCTAGGGTTCTGGGATGGAGCCCTGTGTTGGACTCCCTGCTCAGTGGGGAGCTGCTTCTCCTCCCCACCCTCCATTCATGCTCTCTCCATATCTTTCTCTCAAATAAAATCTTAAAAAAATGAGTACTAGAATTGAATAGCCACCTCACAAAAGAGGCTATCCAAACAAAATATATTAAATGTTTTTAGCAGTATTAAGTAGTCAGAAAGATGAAAATTAAAACCATAATGTGATTACACATAGATCTACCAGAGTGGCTATATATTTAAAGTTTTGAATTTTTAGTTTGAGATGTTGAGTTCCAGGATGTTGGAAATATAGTACAGAGAGGTCCAGTGTACCGTTCACCCGGTTCCCTACAAAGTTTATATCTTATGTAATTGAAGCACAATATTAAAACCAGGATATTGACATTTCTTATCACAAATGTGTGTATAGTTTTTCTTTTTAAGATTTTATTATTTGAGAGAGAGACAGATAGTGAGAGAGATCATGAGCAGGAAGGAGAGGGAGAAGCAGGCTCCCCACTGAGTAGGGAGCCCGATGTGGGCTTGATTCCAGGACCCTGGGATCATGACCTGAGCCAAAGGGAGATGCTTAACTGAGCCATCCACATGCCCCATGTGTGTATAGTTTTATTTCATTTTATCACATGTATATTCATGTAACTACCATCAGTCAAGACACTCAACTATTTTTACATGGATCTCCCTTGTGCTGTTAGACTCATATTCATGTGTCTCCCCTTCATTGTTCCTAACCTCTGGTAACCACTAATCTGCTCATCTCTCTAATTTTGTCATTTTGTTAATGTTCCATAAATAGAATCATAGAGCATGTGATCTTTTGAGATTGATTTTTTTAAAGATTTTATTTATTTATTTGTTTATTTGAGAGAGAGGAGAGAGCATAAGCAGTGGGAGGGGCAGAAAGAACCTGACGCGGGGCTCCATCCCAGGACCCTGGGATCATGACCTGAGCTGAACCAGACGTTCAGCTGACTGAGCCACACATGCACCCCTGAGATTGATATTTTTTAATCATAATGCCTTTGAGGTCCATCCAAGTTATTGTGTATGTATATCCATAGTTTGGTCCTTTTTAGAATGACTACAGATTTTTTAAACTGACAGTACCAAGTGTTGATGAAGATGTAGAGCAATATATACTGCTAGTGGGAACAGAAATAGGTACAACCACTATGAAAATATTATGTGGCATTTTGTACAGAAGTTGAAGCATACTACCCTATTCAACAATTCCAATTCTAGTAAACATTCAATAAAATGTGTCCTTTAGGTGACTTGGTATCGCATCCTGCCTCTTGGTTTTAGTTCAGGTCATGATCTCTGGGTCGTGAGATCAAGCCCCACAGCAGGACCAGTCTGCCTGAAATTCTCTCTCTTCCTCCCCTTCCCCCACTCTCTCTAAAATCCATAAAATTTTTTAAAAATGTATATCTTTGTCAGCAAGAGAAGTGTTTTGTAAAAATATATTTATAGCAACATTATTTGTGATTGCTGTAATCTGGAAAGGAATGCTTATCAACAGTGTAATGGATTTTTTTAATTATGGTGTGATCATACAATAGAATACCATAGAGCAGGGATGAGGAAATTTTTTGTGTGAAGAGCTACATAGTAAATACTTTAGTCTTTATGGGTCATACATTATGCCAACTACTCTGCAGTTGTAGCAATGAAGCAGACATGAAGTTAAGGAAATGGGTGTGGTGGTGGTCTAGTGTAACTATTTACAAAAACCTGTTTGGTCTTTGGGGGCTGTAGTTTGCTGACCTCTGCTGTAGTGTTACACACTATCAATGAATCTCATAAAGATAATTTTGCATACAAAAAACTAAATTATGATTACATTTTTATAAAAAGTTCAAAACTGGGCAAAATAAACCTATAGTGTTAAAGTCAGCTAATTGATTGTCTTTAGGGAGAGGAAGTGGGTGGTGATGGGAAGGAGCATGAAAGTTACTTCTAGGGTGCTGGCAATCTCTTTACCTGAATGGTGGTTACACAGATGTGTTCACTTTTGATTACTCATTGAGATGTATACTTATGATTTATGCACTTCTCTAGTATGTATATATATGTTTGTGATATCTTAATGAATTAGTTTAAAAAGTAAAAACAGAAACATACTGCTTGTGTTCCCATCAGGTTAGAAATATATTATTTATCTCTGACATATGATAATCATAGCAGTAAGGTTTTTTTATTTATTTTTAATTAATTAATTAATTAATTATTTAAAGATTTTATTTATTTATTTGAGAGAGAGAGAGAGAGAGATCACAAGTAGGCAGAGAGGCAGGCAGAGAGAGAGGAGGAAACAGGCTCCCCACTGACCAGAGAGCCCGATGCGGCCCTCGATCCCAGGGCCCTGAGATCATGACCTGAGCTGAAAGCAGAGGCTTTAACTGAGCCACCCAGGCGCCCAGGTTTGTTTTTTTTTATTAGGAATTGCTAATAGCAGTTATAATGAGGAGTAATGACTCTGAATTATCTTGAAGAGTTTATTGAAAACTTTTGGGAAAGCAGTATTGGTATAGGTACACAAACAGAAGTAATCTTTTGTTTTTAAGATTTTATTTTTTTATTTGACATAGAAAGAGAGATAGGAAGCACAAGCAGGGGAAGAGGCAGGCAGAGGGAGAGGAGGAAGCCGACTCCCCACTGAGCAGAGAGTCCCACGAGGGACTCGACTGAGCAGAGTCCCACGCAGGACTCAATCCCAGCACCCCAGGATCATGACCTGAGCCTAAGGCAGACCCCTAACCGACGGAGACACCCAGGCACCCCTGAAGTAATCATTGAGTGTATTTTCATGAAAACACAATAGATCTTCGTTTAAAAGACTTGCAGGATCTAATGAATGGTGTGAGCTGACAACTATTCATGTTTGAAGGCAGAAGGGAAGGATCGTTGGTTTAGCTGTCAAGAGCAAGGTACTATGACTGTTTTGTGATGGTGATATTTAGTTTGGTCCATCTGACAGTTTTGATATGTTTTTTACCTGCTAAAACTGTCTTTAAAAATGTTGTTCTGGGCGGCTGGGTGGCTCAGTGGGTTAAAGCCTCTGCCTTCGGCTCAGGTCATGATCTCAGGGTCCTGGGATCGAGGCCCATATCAGGCTCTCTGCTCAGTAGGGAGCCTGCTTCCCCCTCTCTCTCTGCCTGCCTCTCTGCCTACTTGTGATCTCTCTCTCTCTGTGTCAATAAATAAATAAAATCTTTAAAAAAATGTTGTTCTGTAATGGGTCATGGACTGATTAGCACTGAGTGAATTAGGTGGGATATAGGGTTTATTGGTGGAAACTTAACAAAAACTAGTAGAGTCCAGGGAATCTCTCAAACTGTTTTTTTATATCACATCTTAGGCCAGGCACAAATGGTCCTCATGCACCATGGCCAGATGACCTTACACTAAAGACTGGCCTCCACTCTGTAATCCTCTCTCTATATGTAGGTCAGGGCAGAGAACATCAAAGTGACTATGTAACAGTCGTTAGAAAGGGGAAGCTTCAGCAGCCCAAGAGGCAGGGATGGCCTGTTCTTCCTTCAGGCTCAAAAAACTCAGACCTACTAAGCCTTCTTGCTGCTAACCTTATAAATGGGGTTTGGAAATGAACCTTCAGGGCCATCTAGATTTATCTTTCATCATATGTTTTCCGTTACTAGAAAATGAAGTAGAAACTCCTTGGCCTGGTATAAAGGTCTTCTAATAGCTTTCTCCCATTTCCATGTCAGGCCTTTTTGCCACTGATTCTACACAGATTTTCTCATGAACTGAATTATTTTCTAATAAATGATTGCTTCATCCAAGCTTCTCATCTAAATTTCTTATTCTTGTCCCATCTATTCTGTAGTGCCTCCCTGATGATCTCAATTCTTATACTAAATACTACCATTTTTCACATGCTGCCTAATATTAATTTTCATGTGTACCTTTCTTTTTTTCCATCTAACTTGTAAATTCCTTAAGGGTAAGGGACATACATTATTCGATTACTTTGTAACCTCTATAATACCCTAATGGACTTGTGTGTAAATGCTCAACAAATAATGAATGATTAGAATGTGTGCTCTTATAATGTATTTTATAATGATTAAATGATTATATAATATTAATAATATTTTGGGGTTCTCTGTGCCTCTTTTAGATTCTGAACATTAATTGTTAGTAAGTATAATGATAGGTTCTTTCTTAGTAGAACATTTTTCTGTTATAGTTAAACTCAGTTTTTGAGATTGGTAACAATTATGGTTTGTTGGTCACTCTCCTAGCCAGTTGAGTAATTAGATTCCTCCATTCTACTTCAGCAAGAAGTTGAGACCTTTAAGAAGCTAAATCTCATTAGTAAAGAGCAGTTTGAAAACCTAACACCTGAACTTCCTTTTGAGCCAAACCAAGAAGCTCGTGTAGCACCTTCACAGTCCAGTCAAGGTATGTAAATCTGCTTTCATGTGTAATAGTTTCTGAATAGTATTAAAGCACTTCTAAATTGTTTTCAAAGTTTGCTGCTTTTCTATTTGTGGAAAACGTTTAGGTATCTGGTAGAAGACTAGAATTTTAAAACTCAACTGTTACTTATCCTTTGGTGAACTTCAAAAGATTTTCAAGACTTGATAGCACAGACTGTAAATTTGGTAAGTCAACCTTGTAGTATGATCCCACCTTACTCTTGTTGAACAGGCAGGTGATCACAAAGGTGATGTAGGAGTCATCTGTTGTAACACCACATCATGCTCGAACCCAGATGCTTACTGAAAAGCAAGCAGAATTGGTTGGTTCTTTATGTGTCTCATTTGATTTTGAGGTTGGTGGAAATATTTCTCTTTTTGAAATAAAGAAAATTTTCACTGACTTGCTGATTCTTTAAAATATACAACTAACAGCATTCTTTTGTCCTAAGGCCTTAGCTTAGTGTGAACATATAAATACATTTGGGAGATACATAAATTGAATCTGACATTTTCAGGCAAGTGTGATTTTGTTATAGTTTTTCATGAACGCAGGTTAAAGAAAAACTTTAAATTTGGAAAGCATCAAGCACGTGCCAAAATAAAACAAATGGTGTAATGTAATGAAACCCCCCATGTACCCATTTGCTACTTAATTTCATAGCCAATTTTGTTTCATCTCAGCTCCACTCATTGTCTTTACTCCCACTGGATAATTTTGAAGCAAACTTCTAATTATTATTATTAATATTTTTTCATTCCTACATATTTATGTATGTGTCCTTAAAAAGAACTCTTTTAAACATATAAATAACATATACCATTATCACATCTAAAATTAATATTCTTTAATATCAAAAATTGTACTCACATTTGCTCAATTATCACTTAAAAAAAATTGGGATCCATGTAAGTTTGAACATTCCAAGGTTGATATGTCTTATTTAATCTATAGGTTCAAAGTAATTTTTTTGCTTGCAATTTATTGTTGAAGGAACTCGGTTGTCCTATAGAATGTCTTACATTCTGGATTTTGCTAATTGCATCACCATGGTTTTATTCAGTCTATTTTCTGGTCCTGAATTTTCTGCAACTGTTATTTTGATACAGAGGCTTGATCAGATTGAGGCTTAAATTTTTGTGAGAATATGTCATAAGTAATTATTGAATATTTTTACCAAGAGGCACATAATGCTCAATTGTCTCTCTCATTATGGCCTTAATAGCCATTGATAATCATTGCCTGGAGCTTTTATGTCACAAGGGGCTGCAAAGTGGTGATAATTCTGTTTTTATCATTGCTTCTTAAATTTAGTAAGTAGAATAATTCCATAAAGAGAAATCCCCCTAATTGACTATTTGTTTATCCTGAGTTCTTACAGGAAAGAGAATAAGTGCTCAATTTTTTCTCTTTGTTCACTAGTTTTCAAAGTAATGAGATGGTTCCCTAACATCTTTCTTTGATCACCAATGAGGTTTAAGTTTTTTGTTCATTTTAAATTGTCATTACAGTTTTATAAATGCATTGGATATGTTTCACTCTATTGTAGTTAATTTTTTAAAAGATTTTATTTGAGAGAGATGGAGAGAGCACAAGTGGGGGATGGGGGAGGAGCAGAGGAAGAGACAGAAGCAGACTCCTCACTGGCAGGGAGCCAACATGGGGCTTGATCCCAGAACCCCGAGATAATGACTTCAACAGAGGGCAGACGCTTAACACACTGAGCCACCCAGGTGCCCTTGTTGTAGTTATTGATCCTTTGGCCATTCATCAGTTTATTGGCTTTTAGCTCCAAGTCCACCTGCCATTGCTTTCTTCTGTGATTAGTGGAATTGGACTGTTAAATATTTTGTTTGCCAATAGGCATGATGGTAAGTTTTGTTAGTACTTGAGTTGCTACTGAGTTGTTTATTGTTTCTAGGCTTTTTTGACTGAAAGAGTTTAGAGTTTTTTTTTTAAAAGAAAAATACAGTAGGGGAGCCTGGGTGGCTCAGTTGGTTGAGCATCTGCTTCCCGCTCAGGTTGTGATCCCAGAGTACTAGGATCAAGCCCCATCTCCCTCTTAACCCTGCTCATGCTCTCTTTTGGTATCTCTCTTTCTCTCTCAAATAAATAAAAAAAATCTTAAAAACAAAAGAAAAATACATTACAAACTCATGTTGATATTTTCTGTTCAACTTTAGGATTAAAGGATTTAATTTTAATTTATTTGATTTTGTATTTGTACTGCTTTTTACTTACATGAAAAGAAAATCTTTGTTCCTAACCACAGTAGCAGGATTATTTACTTGTTTATCCTTTGATAAAATAGTTTTAGAATAATAACATTAAATAATACTGTTACTATGAATACTGAAAGGTTACTTCTTTTAAATCTCTTTAAACTTTAAAGATTTTATTTATTTATTTGAGAGAGAGAGTGAGCAAGAGAGCACAAGTTTGGGGGAGGGACATAAGGAGAGGAAGAAGCAGGCTTCCCACTGAACAGGACTCTGGGGTCATGACCGGAGCAGAAGGCAGATGCCTAACTGACTGAGCCACCCAAGTGCCCCTAAATCTCTTTAAACTTTTAAACAACTTTATACTTTAAATTTTTTTTAACTGTTCTTACAGTATTCCACTAAGTATGTTCAGTCGAATTACAAGATTTTTTATCCTGTTTAATCTGAGTACATTAAAATTGATCATTTATTCTCCTCGGTACATCATGGAGAGAATGGAAGTCCCAAATTAGGAGATGAATTTTACAGTGCATAAAAGTAATAAAAAATTGGTATAAAAATCTAAAACTGTAAAAATCAATATGAAAAAATGTTAATGTCAACAGAAAAATTAGTAAATGAAACTAAAGTGGAAATTCATACAGAGAAAAACTGAACGGTCAGTAAATACGAAAAGACGCTCTTTACTTTGTTGGATTTGCCAATTGAAATCACAGTGACATATCCTATTATAACCCAACAGTTTCACTTTAAGAGATATTCTTGTAAATGTTTACCAAAAGACCATTTATAGTAACATTGTTCATAATAGAAAAAGCACAAATGAAAATTTTAAAATGCCCATTTATAGTAGACTATAAGATGTACCATATTCATATAAAGGAAAAATATACAGTAGTGGAAATGAAAGAACTAAATCTACATGTGACAAAATGGGTTAATCTTAAAAATAGAAGATGTATAAAATAAGCTAGATACAAAGGAGCTCACACAATCTAATATCATATAAAACATAAAATTCATGGTACATGCATAGCACATGGAAACCATGAACAGCAAGGGGAATTGTTAATACAAAAATTTAATATCGTGATTTACTCCTGAGAGAAGAGGAGAATCCCATTTGGAAGCTCTGCATATAGGCTTGCCTGCATCTGGAATTTATGTGTTGATCTAGCTGGTGGGTATGTGGGTATCAACTCTGTGTTTGCCTTCCTAGGTAAAGTAAGCTTTCTAAGTTAAATCTCAGATATTTGCACAAAAGTTTTTTTTTAAGGGTTCTTGAAAGCTTGAATTTCTTCCATACTTAATTTCTTGTTCTCAGTCTAAATCTTATCTATTTTTAAATTTATATCATTTATTAATCTTTATTAGTGTGCTATAACTTCCAATTTTAAAAAATAAGAAAAACTAGCAAAATTAAAAAGGAGTCAATCCAATATTGCTATGATTAAAAAAATGTCAAATAGATTAACTTTCAGTTTGAAAAACAACTATGGATGGATTTAAGGAAAATTCAGCTCTCTGCTGCTGAATAAAGTATACAGAAAGAGCAAAAGGTTAAAAGTGGGGGGGGGAGGTGCCTGGGTAGCTCATTTGGTTGAGTATGGGACTCTTGAGTGTTGTGAGATTGAGCCCTGCACTGGGCTCTGTGCTTAGCGTGGAATCTGCTTGAGATTACCTCTCTCCCTTTCTCTTTGCCCCTGCCCCCCACCCCCGACTCACACTCTTTCTTTCTATAAAATAAAATCTTTTAAAACAAGAAAGGTTAAAAGGGTGGGAAATGCTATAAAACAATGATACTAATAAAAATAACTGCTATTGCCAACATAAAATAGAATTTAAGTCATAAGAAAGGTGTTTGTTTTCACTGTCTTCAATATCTGTCTTCCTGTTTATTCCCTATACCTCATCCAAACAGCCCTCTGCTCCTCACACCCTAAATCAGCTTTTGGTAGTGCCTACAGTTCTCTCCATGTTTAGGAGGGATTAAATGAATCCTCATCTTACCTAACATCAGCTTTAGATCAATTCTGCTTTCTCTTGAAACACATTCTTCTTCCTTGGCACTATTCACTTAGTTTTCTTTCTACTTCATTAAGTCTGTTGGCTAGTTCTTCCCCATTTTCCCAATGATTTAGGACTCAGCCTTCACATTTGTTTCTTATCTTCAATAATTCATGATTTTAAACAGCATCATTATACTAATGAGTATGAAATTTAAATGTATAGATAAGACCCCCATCATATAGTTCATATAAATATCCAGTTGTGTAGTCAAGTTTTTGGTTGGGTATTTTAAGAACATATCATATTTCATATGTCCAAAATCCTACCCAGGTCTGAATTCTTACCCCTTTCCTAGGATCTCTCCCAGACTTCCACATCTCTGTAAATATTAACACCATTTTCTAGTTATACGAGTTAAAAAAAAATCTTGGTGTCATCCTTGATCTTTCTTTTTCAACTTCTATATCTTACTCGTTGACAGATTGTATCAATTGCCCCTTAAAATTTAGAGCCAGAACGTGACCACTTTTAACCTTCTCTTCTTCTGTCACCCTGCAGAAGTACCCTCATTTTCCCATTGGTTAGTTTTAAAAGCTCCTAACCTGTCACCCTCCTTTCATTCTGATGCCCTACAAGGATCCAGAGTTATCATTGTGATTTCCTTTAAAAAAACAAAAACAAAAAATGTATAATTTGTATTCAGTACATCTCACACCTTTTGTATGTGTAGTTTTTGGAATTTTGACAGATGCATATGGTTATGTAGATACCACCTACTCAAAGCAGTTCATTATGCCCCACAGATTCTCCTGTGCCTCTTTGTAGTCAACCCCATGCCTAGCTTTTCTGGCAGCCTGTTTCTATTTTCTACCTCCATATTTTAGCCAGAATATCATATAAATAAAATCATATAGCATATAGCCTTTTGAGTCTGACTTCTTTCATTTAGCATAATGCTTTTGAAATTCATCCATATTTTTGTGTCTTGTTTGTTCCTTTTTATTGGTAAGTAGTATTCCATTGCATTGGATGTAAGCAGTTAGTTTATCATTAGTTGAAGGACATGTGGGTTGTTTTTAATTTTTGGCAATTGAGCAAAACTGCTATCAATAGTCGCTTACAAATTTCTGTGTGAATATAAGTTTTCATTTCACCTGGGTAAATACTTAGGGATTGCTGGGTCTTGTGGTAAGTGTATGTTTAAGAAGCTGCCTGTTTTCCAAAGTTGTTGTGTCATTTTTCACTCCCACCAGCAATGCATGATGGTTCCAGTTGCTCCATATCCTCACCAGCACTTGGTATTGTTAATTTGAAAAAAAAAAAAAAAGGCCATTCTAATAGATATGTAATAGTATCTCATTGTGACTAAAAGTGTTGAATATCTTTTTATATGCAACTTTGGCATCAGTGTATCTGGTGAAGTATCTGCTCAAATCTTTTGGTATGTATTTTTTATTGAGGTTTTTTTTAAGATTTTATTTATTTATTTGACTGGGAGAGACAAAGCGAGAGAGGCAACACAAGCAGGGGGAGTGGGAGATGGAGAAGCAGGGTTCCTGCTGAGCAGGGACCTGGTGTGGGGCTCTATCCTAGGACTCTGGGATCATGACCAGAGCTGAAGGTAGACGCTTAATGACTGAGCCACCCAGGCGCTCCTTCTTTTTATTTTTTAACTTATTTTATGTTTTTAATTTTTTTAACAGTTTATATATTTATTTGATGAGAGAGTATTAGAGAGAGAGAGTGAGCAAGGGGAGCAGTAGGCAGAGGGAGAGGGAGAAGCAGACTCCCTGCTGAGCAAGGAGCCCAATATGGAGCTTGATCGCACAACCTTGAGATCATGCCCAAAGGCAGATGCTTAACCAACTAAGCCACCCAGGTTCCCCTGTTTTTAATTTTTTATTGAAGTATATAGTCAGTTGTTTTCTTATTGAGCTTTGCGAGTTCTCTATTCTGGATACAAGTTTCGGGTGTACATATTTTGTTAGCCATATCTGTTTTTTATGATTTGGTACTATTGTAAATGGTGCTTTAAAATCTTTAGTTTCTAATTTTTTATTGCTATTATGTAAAAATATGATTGATTTTCATATATTATTCTTTGTGATGTTAATTTTATGTGTCAACTTAACTGAATCAGAGGTTGCCCAAATATTTGGTTAAACAATATTTCTGGGTTTATCAGTGAGGCTGTTTCTGGATGAAATTAGTATTTTAATTGGCTTAGTAAAGTAGATTTCCTTCACCAATGTGGGTAGGTGTCATCCAACCCATTGAGGGCCTGAATAGAATGTTTTAATAGTTGAACAAAAATCAGTTGGAAGAGGACAGTACCAGAGCAGAAGCGGTCAGGAGCACTCCATGGACAGGAGTTCAGGGAAAGACTTTTATAGAGAAATGGCGGAGACAAAGTAAAGAAATTATACACCGGCTATAGCTTAAAGCCTAGTTCGCTGTTTGTGATTGGTTTTCCTTATGTTTCAATTTCATAACCTTGAATATTTATAGTCTCAGATTTTGGTTTGCTTACATAGATCAACATGGCATTAGAGCCACCTGTGTCCAGTGGCCTCATTGTTTAATGAATTTGCAATGTTTTTTTTATGTGGCTTTCAGGGAAGACCCCTAAATATCTGGATGGAAAGTTCCAATCATAGGCTAACTGATAAATAGTAGTCTTAAGTGATGTTTTGTTAACTCTCATCAGATTTTGAAATATTCGTTTGTAGGTTACAACAACTTCCTCAATATTTATGAAAACTGAATACAAGTTTGAGGAAAAATTGTGCTTTATGTAGTTTTCAGGCTACCTGTGCAGGCATAAATCTGTATTGGACTGATAAGGAGTATTTTCTTCCTACTTTACTACATGTGTGATATTATCATTCCTCATTGAAAGTGGGAATGATCAAGATTCATGAAGGCTTTGGCAAGGAGCTCAGCCTGGCTAACTGCAGGAATAATAAAAGAAAATATTAAGAAAGTGGATAGGGGCGCCTGAGTGGCTCAGTTGGTTCAGCGCCCCACTCTTAATTTCATTCAGGTCATGATCTCAGGGTCATGAGATCGAGCCCCGCATTGACTCTATGTTCAGTGCACGGTCTGCTTCAGATTCTCTCTCTCCCTCTCCTTCTGCCCCTCTACCTGCTTGCACACATGCAAATAAATAAATATCTTTAAAAGAAAAGAAAATGGATAAATACAGACAGAGCCCAATTGATATCAGGCCTTGAATATCCAATAAAGATATCCATGTGGGTATGTGAGCCAATTATCATTGGCACTGTCACACTCCCATCTCTTTCTTCTACTTCCTCTGCTACATTCTCTCTCCAAGCTTACAGAAACTACATCCCTTTCTCTCCAAGTTCTATCTGGAAAATTTTTGGAGTGGTTGACACATACAGGAACCCCCTTTAAAATCCTGAATTCAGTTAATTAATATACAATGCATTATTTGTTTCCAGGTACAGGTCTGTGATTCATCAGTCTTATATAATACCCAGTGCTCATTACAACACATATACTTTCCAGTTTCCATCACCCAGTTAGCCCATTCCTCCACTACCCTCCCCTCCAGCAACCCTCAGTTTGTTTCCTAAGATTAAGAGTCTCTTATGGTTTGTCTCCCTCTCTGGTTTCATATTACTTCATTTTTCCTCTCTTCCCTTACGATCCTCTGCCTTGTTTCTTGAATTCCACATATGAGTGAGATCATATTATAATTGCCTTTCTCTGATTGACTTATTTCGCTTAGCATAATACCCTCTAGTTCCATCCACATCATTGCGAATGGCAAGATTTCATTTTTCATGGCTACATAATATTCCATTGTATATATATACTACATCTTCTTTATCCATTCATATGTTGATGGCCATCTGGGCTCTTTCCATAGTTTGGCTATTATGGACATTGCTGCTATAAACATTGGGGTGAAGGTGCCCCTTGGGATCACTACATCTGTATCTTTGGGGTTAATAGCTAATAGTGCAATTGTTGGGTTGGAGGGTAGTTCTATTTTCAACTTTTTGAGGAACCTCTATCTTGTTTTCCAGAGTGACTGCACCAGCTTGCATTCCCATTGTGGCAACTTTTAATATTTTGTCTGTATCCCATGTTGTAAGCAATTTAATTATGATTGCCTTGGTGTAATTTTCTTCATGTTCCTGTGCTTGAGGCTTTGACTTTTTGGATCTATGTGTGTATATATTTTTAATCAAATTTGGAAAAATTTCAGCCATTATTTTAACTTAACATTTTACACTTTAATTATGTTTAAAAAGATTTTATCCATTTGTTTGAGAGAGAGAGAGAGAGAGAGAGAGACGAGAGAGCACACACAGAAGGAGAAGCAGTCTCCCTGCTGAGCAGGGAGCCCAATGTGGGGCTGGGATCATGACCTGAGCTGAAAGCAGACACTTAACTGACTGAGCCACCTGGGTGTCCCAACATTTTACATTTTAAAAACTTATTTTTTCTGTACTTCTTTTCTGTTTCCTTTTCAATTACAAGAACTCAGTTACATGTATATTAGGCCACTTGGAGTTGTTCCATACTTCACTAATGCTCTCTCTCTCTGTCTTTTTTTCTTCCCCAGTTTCTTTTCTTCCTGTTTTGTTTGGGTTATTTCTATTCCTGTGTCTTCATCAGTCTTTTCTTCTGTAATGTCTAATATATTTTTATACCCATTCAGTGCATTTTTAACCTCAGCTTTTATGTTTTTCTTTTCTAGAAGGTTAGTTATTATCCTCTTTATCTCTTTTTGAGATGTTTATACATTCCTCTACCTTATTGAATACATGATATATAGTTGTAATGACTTCTTTTGTAAGCAAAGTGTAAATCCAGTATTTGGATTTATATCTGTCTAACTTCTCTGATACAGTGAGTACATGATAAGTCAAAACTGGCCTGCCATGGTCTAATCTGGCCACACCTTTATTTACATGTGGTCTGTGGCTAGGTTACAATGGCAGGGTTGAGTAGTTTCAACAGCGACTTTATAACCTGAAAAGCTAAAAATATATACTGTCTTGCATTTACAGAAAACATTTGCTTAGTCCTGCTTCAAAGACATTTTATTTTGTAAAGAAACTAAGTTGCCAGTCCTTATGTAGCATTTTTTATTGTCAGTCTTCATTGAACACCAACAGCATTATATTAAGTTCTGGTTTTATAAAGGCAGTTCCTACCTATAAAGACTAGGGACAAGGTTCATATGTTTCAGGTATGAAGCTGTTCCAAGATTTGATTAGGTAGTCATAAAATCTGGGAAATCATAAGCAGAAGAAGAGTTAGCATACCCCTTACTCCTTTGGTTCTTAAACTTTAGCAAGTATCACGTTCACCTGGAAGGCTTGTTAAAACAAATGACTCTATACCCAGAGTTTTTAATCCACTGAGCCTCCCAGGTGCCTATACCCAGAGTTTTTGATTTAGTAAATGGAGGTGGGACCTGAGCATATACACTTTTTTTAAAAAGATTTTATTTGTTTATTTGACATTTGAGAGAGAAAGTGAGAGAGGGAATACAACCAGGGGGAGAGGAAGAAGCAGGCTTCCCACAGAGCAGGGAGCCCGAAGCGGGGCTCAATCCCAGGACACTGGGATCATGACCTGAGCCGAAGGCAGATGCTTAACGACTGAGCCACCCAGGCCCCCCAAGCATATACACTTCTAACAAGTTCCCATGTCATGCTGATGATGCTGGTTAGAACTACACTTTGAAAATCAGTACTTTATCCTACTTCTCTGAAATATCAGTCTTCTTTGACAAACTTGTAGCAGAAACTGTATGATAGTCACACTTGAGGTACCCTGAAGAGTAGATGGCCTGGTCATTGGTTTTGTTTTTATAGCTTTTTTGAGGTATGGTTTACATACCATAAAACTTTTTTGTGTATTGTTTCATGACTTTCAGTTATTTGGTATAGTTATATAATAGCACCATAATTCAGTTTTAGAACAATTTATCATGAGTTCCCTCATGATCATTTGCAGTCAGTCTCAACACTCAACTTCAGTCTCCAAGGTTACCAGAGAACTGCTTTTTGTTGGTATATTTTTGCACTTCCTAGAAGTTTCATATAAATGGGACTGTATGATATGTTGTCATGTATCTGGCTTTTTTCAACTAATATATTATATTTGAGATTAATCTATGTCATTGCTTATGTTGGTGCTTTGCTTCTTTTATTGCTAAATAGTAGTCTACAATATGTACATACTACATTTTGTTTATCCATTCGACAGTTGATATTTTGATTTTTTCCAGTTATTGCTATTGTGAAAAATGCTATTTTGAACATTCTTGGACAGTAGATGCCCCATCATTTTGATTAAGAAGGTATAATATCCAGATGATATTCATATAGCATCTTAGGCTTATAGTTGATTAAAAGACAACTTTAATATATTCTTGTTCTCTAATTACTTATATTTCTAATTTTTATATCTATAAATATTTTATTTACTTGTAGTTATCTAATCATTTTTTGATAATTTTATCTCAAAATATTATAAATCGGTATAGATATGCTGTAAAAATTTCGTAAAATGTTTCTTTTGAGATAACACTCTATAGATCCTAGTCTTCACAAAGATGACATATCTGCTTTTATTTGTGGGAAAAATTTACATGTAATTAAATCTGGAATAAAATAAATATAAAATTTTACTTTTTAATACGGAAATGTTCAGATAAAATCAAAAGTAGAGAGGACTGTTTAATGAACCTCCATGTAATTTTCTTACCTAATTTCAACAATTGTTAATAGTTTGACATTCTTTTTTCATCTGTACCTTGTTCCCCACATGTTTCTGGTATTTCATATTGAATCTCGTTCATTCAAATAAATATCATTTCTTCTGCAAGTACCTCATTGTATATCACAAACATATATATGTGCAGTTTATATTTGGTTTTCCCTGATGTCTGGTATATATCTTTTTCAAGTTGGTTGAATCAGGAACAAAGAAAGATACATTCCATTTGACTGATAGGACAATTAAGTTACTCTTAATCTGTAAGCATTCCTCTTCTTTTTTCATGCCAATGACTTGTTGAAGAAATTGGTTAAATTGTCATAAGATTTCTTATGATCCAGATTTACATGTTTCTGTCTTCATATCAGTGTGTTCCTTTATATCCTCTGTTACTTATGAGCTAGTATTTAGATATAGAAGATTTCAGTATATTCAGGATTTTTATTTCTCTGGTGGCAAGACTGTTTCTTATAAGGAAGGAGCTGTTTACTTCCAATTACATCATATAGTGCCTTTTAGGCTGTCTTACTGCTGCTATTATTGATCATTGGATTTAAATGTTATTGGCCTGATTCCATTGATCATAAAGTTTTCCTTCAACTTTTTTTTTTCTAAAGACTTTTTCTTTTAGAACAGTTCTAGAGTCATAGTAAAATCAAGGGTAAGATAAAAAGATTTCCCATTTTCTCTCTGCCCTGAGCTTACATGACCATTACCCATTTGGTGAAGGATGCTGCTTCCTCATAGCAATATCCCACATCAGAGTGGTACATTTGTTACAATTGATGAACCTACACCAACACATCGTAATTACCCAAAGTCCATAGTTTACATTAGCATTCACTCTTGGTATTGTACATTCTTTGGGTTTTGACAAATGTATAATGAAATGTGTCCATATATAGTATGGTATCATACAAAGTGAATCACAGTATCATACAAAGTGAAAATTCTCTGTTTCACCTATTCACGTTTCTCCCACCATACCTCCAACCCCTGGCACCCATTAATCTTTCTACTGTTTCTATAGTTTTCCTTTCCCAGAATATTGAATAGTTGGAATCCTACAGTATGTAGCATTTTCATATTGGTTCTCTCACTTAGTAATACACATTTAAAATTCATCCATGTCTTTTCATGGCTTTTCATGGCTCATATATTTTTAGCACTGCATAATATTCCATTATCTGGATATACCATAATTTGTTCATTCACCTACTGAAGGACATCTTCATTGGTCCCAAGTTTTGGCAGTTATGAATAAAGCTACCTAGACAACCATGTACAAGTTTTTGTGTAGGCATAACTTTTCAGCTCCTTTGAGTATGTACAAAAGAGGGTGATTCCTAGATCATATGTAAGAGTGTTTAATTTTATACAAAACTGCTAAACTATCTTCCAAAGTGACTGTACCATTTTGCATTCCCAACACTAATGAATAAGAGATCCTGTTGCTTCATATCTTTGTCAGCATTTGGTGTTGCCACTGTTCTGGATTTTGGCCATTCTCTTAGGTATATAGTGGTATTTGACTTTCATATGTATTTCCCTGATGATATCTGATGTAGAACATCTTTGACTATGATTATTTGTCATATATATACCACTTCTTTAAAGTATCTGTTGATATTTTTTAATTGGTTTGTTTTGTTTTCTTACTGTTGAATTTTTAAGGGTTCGTCATATATTTTGGATAATAGTCCTTTATCAGATGTGTCTTTTGCAAATATTTTCAGCCTGTGACTTGTCTTATTCTCTTGACAGGGTCATTTGTGTATCAGATTTTTTTTTTCATTTTAGTGAAGTCCAGTTTATCAATTATTCCTTTCAAGGATCGTGTCTTTGATGTTGAATCTTCTTTGAACATTTTACTAAATGGTTTTAAGAGTCATTGATGAAAATTCCCTAGATTTTCTATTTCATAAGAGTTGCAAAAAAATTTTTTAAGTCATCTTCTAATTCTATCATTCCTTCATTCCTTCTGTGTTTCTTACCTAGAATTCTATAAAGAAGGGTGTTCTTTTGTCAACTCTTTTGTTACTCTGACATTCATTTTTTCCAGGAAGGAAGGGTAAATGCTTGTTTCTTTCTTCATGTTCAGTTTATCAATTTTTAGAACAATGAGTTTTGTGCCCTAGCAACCTACACATGTGATTAACTTTTAAGATACCATTATGAATTCATAGAACTTATTTATTTGACATGTTTAATCAATTTCAGTCATTATTTTTAGTGGTCAGTGTACTTCATTTTTGACTGATGGGGTACACTGAAGTTTGCTACCGTATCTTCATGACCTATTCTAGTTTTTGTTTTTGTTTTTTCCTTTTTAACTTCATTGCTTTCTGACTCAAGGTTTTCCAGGCTCATATTATACTTCATGCTCCAGACTTTATTTCTTTTAGAGGACCAGATCCATGGGAAATGGTATTTGGAAACCAAAATCTAGATGTTAGGAACTTACTATTATTGTTCCTAGATCTTTAAATATTTCTTTTATAGAATTATGTAATTTAACATATTTTTCTGAATTTAACATATTTTTCAGCATATAATCATAGTTTTATCCTTGTGATTGCATAACTTTTTGATCCAAGGAAGATCTGTATTAACACAATTCAGCTATCAGTCATTTGGTGGGTGTATGTTTTTTTTCTTAACACTATTGTAGGCACTGGTATACAAATATAAGATTGTGGCCCTTACTTTCAGGGAACCAATGGGACTTGTTCTTAGCAGGTAATGGGATAATATATAAGAAAATAAATTTTAATTTAATAAATCAAACAAATGAAGAAAATGCAGAGGTGGGCTCCCCCCCAAAAAAGAATTGATTAATTTTATTGGCAGAAGATGTTCAAGTAATGTTTCAAATTCCCAGGGAAAGTAACATCTGTGCTGGGTATTAAAGGATATGAGTTCAACTGGGTGTGAAAAGATAAGGGAAAGGGACTTTTTGAGAGAGGAAAAGCATATGAAAAGATATCAAGCAAGAGAACAGGATCAAGTAGGTTGCTATCTAGGGCACCAAAATTGAAGTGGTGAAAGACAATAGATGAGTCAAAATCAGGAAAGTCTTAATATGCCACGATAAAGAGACTAGACTTCTGGAGGCAAAAGGAAAATACTGACAAATAAGTAGATACATGAAATCACCTAATTTGCTCCTCAGAAAGCATTCTGATAACAGAATAGGAGGAGAAAGGGTAAGTTAGGGAAATTAGGTAATAGAGTAGGTGAGTTCACTTTTGAGTTTATAACCTTGTGTTTAGAATAGTGCTTGGCATATAGTAGGTACTCAATATTTGTTGAATGATGAACAAAAAGGTATTATATGAATCAAAACAAATTGATAAGTCTGAAGAAAAAACGTAGAAACAGAGCCTGTATTCTACTTGCTTACTTATTAGTATCTAAGTATCATAATATTTTTACAAACTAATTAATTAATAAGCAAAACTCCCAATAGAAATATGGTCAGGATATGAATGGTAAGCTCATGCTAGGGGAAATCTGAATGATGACTATACATATGAAAATAGGCTCACTAGTAACCAAAGAATTACAAATACCATTTAAATCCCATGAGATAGAAAAATATTTAAACATCTGAACAAAACCCAATGTTAACCAGGGTATTAAATTGCTGAGACTTTTTCATGCTGCTGCTGGGAATATGAATTGGTGAAACCATTCATTATAGAAATCACCTTGGCAATCAGTAATCAGTCAGAAGATACATGTGTCATTTTAGTCAATATTTTCATTTCACATATGAACCCTAGAGACATGCTCATACCTGTACAGAAAGACATTTTAACAATGTTCACTGTAGCATCTTTGATTATACCAAAAATTTAGAAGTAACATAAATGTGTAGCTTCAGGAGAAGGGATAAATTTTAATATATTTATATGTTAAAATATATAACAGCATAATCTTCTGCAGTAAAAATGAATAAACCAAAGCTATATGAATAGTCTCAAAATATGACTGTAAAAGCTTGCAAAATGGTACATACAGTATAATATCACTTATGTAAAGGTAATTATGCAAAATAATGTTATTACATATATGTATATAATAGATAAAAACACTGAATTTGAAAGCCTGTTTGTCTCTGAGGAGGAAAAGTGAGATAGGGTTGGGGAAGGTTATATCATGCACTTCAGCCCATTTTTCTTTTTAAGAAAGTCAGAAACAGATATAGCAAAATTAAAACTTAGTAAAATGGGTGATGTGCAGACAGCGTTTATTTTTTATTCTTACATATTTTAATATTTCTAATGAAAAATGTTTTAAAAGTAGAAAATTTCAGATTTGTTCTCAAGTAAAATACTTTCTTAGCATCTAAATACATTTAACTAGTTTTTTGTTTTGCAGAGTTGAGTGATGAATTAGCCCAGAAGCTATTTGATGTTTCAGAAATATCTTCAGCAACAATGGCCCATTCATTGCCCACAGCAGTTCCAGATTCTCCTAGAATTTATCCTACAAGAACACCAAAAACTCCTCGAACACCCAGGTTACAAGATCCAAACAAGACACCAAGATTTTATCCTGTTGTTAAAGAACCAAAAGCTATTGATGTAAAGGTACACAAAACAACAGGAATATAAAGGCTGTGTTTTATATCCTTTAACATTCCAAAATGAGACTTTTTAGTTTCTTTCACATTTTAAAAAATATATACTTTAGATTGTGAGAATTCACTTAAAAATGATATTTTACCAGTGATGTTTTCTCAGGTTAAAGAATAACTTCCTGACAACTTGTAGTGTAATTAATGTTGATCAGAAGGTATAATAGAGAATCACACAAAATTGTATTTCCTTTAATCCTTGTGTTGAAACCTAGCAAAGGACCTTCTTTGTTAAGTTTTGTAACTTGTATGTGAGATGTTTGAGTTTTATGACTTCATGTGATTTCATAATGTGTCATCTACAGTATGAAAATGTTTGAGCTAGTTTACAGTCAGAGGGTTTTAATTTACTTGTGAAGTTCACACTACTGAAATAATTGCAATGTTTGACTTCTTTTTCTTTAGAGTCCAAGAAAGAGAAAAACAAAACATAGTACAAATCCCCCTCTAGAGTGTCATGTTGGTTGGGTAATGGATTCCAGAGATCACGGGCCACGAACATCTTCTGTCAGGTACTGTATTTGTCAAACAGTGCTTTGTTTTTTATTTTAAGTTTGTTGAAAACAGTTACTAATTAGATATTTGGAATATTTAAAAATTTGTATGTTAGCAAAGTATGGAACAATGAAAATAGTTTTTAAAAAGAAGCGAAAGAACGGGAAATAAATGGGACAATTTTCCAATAAGTATATTAAGGAATAATTGAGTAGGACAGTTTTTTCCTCCATTTAAACTAGTTTCCACAAATGTGTTCTCTTAGATAAAAAATATTTAAGTTTATGAAAGATTCCAGATTCTCAGTGGTATAGTAGGTTCTTAGTGAATTAATGGCTTAAACAACCTACTCAAACTGTATAAGGAATATGGAAATAAAACACCTTGTTATTTTGAAATTTTTCCTTTTGGGGGAAATAACTTAGATTAGCTGACTGTTAGTAGTAAGTGGTTTTTCTTTTAGCTTTAATTTAAAAAAAGACTATTATTTACCTCAAAAGAGATGGTAGAGCAAACCTTTGATAGTGCCAGTTGTGTAATATAATATGATGTGTTTTGTCTTATACAATGGAGGCAGAGGTGATTTGCTGCTAAACTTATAAACTTTTGCGTTTTTGTAGATATTTTCAGAATAATTATCTGACCAACTTCCTAAATGAAGATTAGCTTTAGTAACTATTCTTCGGTTACTAGAAGGGAAGGATAAAATAGTTTTCATTCAGAGAAAAGCTATTGAATTTATCATGATCTGAAAATCTCCACCTCTGTCTTTCCAGTGATATTTATTTGATACTTTTACATCTTGTTCTCATTAGATATATTGTCCTTACAAGATAAAATATGTATATGTTTTTTCAACACCTATTGTATACTTATGGTAATTGTGATCTAAGTGATTTTGAGAGTTTATTTTCCAGGGTATTTTTTTTTAAGATTTTTATTTATTAGAGAGAGAGAGAGAGAGAGAGAGAGAGAGAGAGAAAGCACAAGCTGGGGGAAGGACAGAGGGAGAAGCAGGCTTCCCATAGAGCAGGGATCCCAACAACGCAGGTCTTGATCCCAGGACCCTGGGATCATGACCTGAGCTGACGGCAGACGCTTAACCAACTGAGCCACCCAGGTGCCCCTCCAGGGTATTTTTTTTATCAGAGCAGTATATTTAGAGAACAACAAAAAATGGTGAAAGATGTTTAGTCAATAACACTTAGTTTAGTTAGAACATTTAATGAACCATTTAATTAGGGATGTGTTCCCGACAATTCATTTTTATTACGTTATATCTTTTGTTATTAATAATTCATCCATATAGTGATTTATTCATTCCCAAGCATCACTTCACCTTCTCCCACAAGTAAAATGTATCAGGAAAGCAGGGCTTAAAATTGTGTTGGACACTTTCATAGGCAATGAGTATATAGCAGGGGATGAGATAATTACAGTCCCTGCCTTTCTGGAGCTTAATTCAGGGATGACAGACAAGTATTTATAAAAATGACTGTATATTTTTTAAATTGACCTATATTTTAGAGTAGTTTTAGGTTCACAGCAGATATTGAGTGGAAGGTACTGAGAGTTCCCTTATTTGCCCTGCATTCCCTGCCTTCCACACCACAGCTTCACCCACTATCAACATTCATATCTTTAGATCATCTACATTACTGTAATTATGGATTTGGTTGGATTTAAATCTACCATTTTGCATTCTACTTTTCTCATCTCTTTGTTCTTTTACCTTCCATCTTTTGGGTTGGTTGAGTTTTTATAATAATTCTATTTTATCTCTACCATTGGCTTCTCAGTTATATCTCTTATTTTTTACTGGTCTGCTACTGTTCATAACATACATTTCAACTTAGTCAACTTTCAAATAATATTATACTACTATATGTATCTTAAATTCCATAAAGTTCCATTTCCTCTCATCCTCTGTGCTATGCTTTATTACTTTTCTTTAGATGGCTATCTTTTAAAGACATGAGAAATTGTTATTTTATCTATCTATTTATAGAGTTTTTATTTATTTGAGAGTGAGAGAGAGAGTGCATTGGGAAAGGTAAGGAGGAAGAGGCAGACTCCTCTTTGAGCACGGAGCCAGATGATTAGACAATTCCTAGGGCTCAGTGCCAGAACGGTGAGACCATGACCTGAGCTGAAAGCAGATGCTTAACTGACTGAGCCACCCAGGTGCCCCAATGTGAGAAATATTTTAAATATTTGCTCTCATTTTTACCATTTGTAATACTCTTCATTTCTTAAAAATTTTTTGTTGTACAGGTCTACTAGCAGTGGATTCTGTCAACTTTTATTTATCAGGAGAAGTTTTTTTTTTCTATTTTGAAAGATATTCTCATTGAGTATAAAATTCTTTGATGGATCTAGGTATGGATACGGTTATATGTGTTTATATGTGTGTAACACACAAGGTAGTTATCCTGCTGTGGTTCTCTGAAGTTACTGGATTTATTGTTTGTTGTCTTTTATTTAGTTAGGAAAATTTTCATCTCTTGTCTCTTCAAGTATTTTTTGCCTTGTGTTCTTGTTTGTTCCCCCTTCTTCTGGAAATCCAATTACATGTACATTAAACCATTTATTGATATCTCACAGCTCTTAGATGATCTGATTTTTTTTTCTACTTCTTCTCTTTATTATTCCCATTGGATAATTTTGATTGACCCATGTTCAGGTTTACTTTCTTCAGCTGTGTCTATCTCCTGATAAGCTCATCACAGAAAGTTTCCATTTCTGATATTGTGCTTCATGTATTTTGTATTACCATGTGACTTTTTAATAATAGTTCTCCTTTTCCTGCTGAAATTTTGTGTCATGCATGTTGTTCTCCTTTCCATGAGTTCCTTCAACATACTAGTCTAATCATAGTTATTTTAAAGTCCACTGTGAGATCATGCCAGTAGGTGGGTCATCTGCTGTATATCTCTTCTGGGTTTTTTTTTTTGCATTATCTTTTGATTAAAAATTTTAATTTTCTTGTTTTTTTGTGTCTGACTCATAAATTTTTATTGAATTCTAGATTCTTGCTCTTAGGCTTATTTTATGCCTCTAATATCTCCAGATCCCAAACTGAGTAAATCCTGATCTCTTTCCATTATATTTGTTCCTAATCTGCAGAATGTTCTAAAATAAATCATAGGCTGATTGATATGAATACAGATTCATATGCTCCAATTATACTTAGATCCCCAGTATAGTACTATAAATATTATTTTCTCCTATGAATTTTTAATAACATTTTCTTTTCTCCAGCTTATTTTATTAAAAGAGTATGGTATATAATACATATAACATCCAAAGTTGGTGTTAATTGACTGTGTATGTTATCAGCAAGGCTTCAGGTCAGTAGTAGGCTATTAGTAGTTAAGTTTTTAGAGAGTCAAAAGTTACATGTGGATTTTTGACTATGTAGGGTGTCAGCACCCCTAACTCCTGCATTGTTCAAGGGTTAATTGTATAAACATATATGTAACTAATAACAGACCCTCAAGATCTCTGAAGCAAAAATTGGGGCACCTGGGTGGCTTAGTAAGTTGAGCATCCAACTCTTAATTTCAGCTCCACTCATGATCTCAAGGTTTTGGAATCTAGCCCCGTGTCAGGCTCCATGCTTAGCAAGGAGTCTGCTTGAGATTCTCTCCCTCTGCCCTTCCCCACCACTCTCTCTCAAATAAATAAATAAATCATTTCTAAAAAGAATATGGAGCAAAAATTGAAAAAATTGGAGGGAGAAAGAAACGGTTCTACAAGAATAGTTGGAGATTTCAATACACTACTTTCAATAATGCATAGATCAACTTGACATAAGATGAGTAACAAAATAGAGGACCTGAACAACACAATAAACCAATTAGACATAACAGATATATATATAATATTCTACCCAATGACAGCACAGAATACACATTCTTAAGTACTCACAGGACATTTTCCACAATAGACCATGTGTTAGGCCAAAACAAAAACTTCAGTAGATTTTAAATGAGATACCATATAAGGTATCTTCTCTGACTGCAATGGAATGAAGTTAGTAGAAATCTATAACAGAAGTAAACCTGGAAAATTCACAAATATGTGAAAATTAAACAATATACTTTTAACCCATGAGTCAAAGAAGAAATCATAAAGGAAATTAGGAAATACTTAGAGATATGTAAAAGTGAAAACATAGCATACTAAATCTTAACGGAATGCAAGGAGAGCAGTACTCAGAGGGAAATTTATAGCTATAAATGCCTACACTTAAAAAGAAAAGAGATCACAAATAAGTAACCTAACATTATATTTTAAGAAACTTGAAAATGAAGAGCAAAATAAACCCAAAGCTACCAGAAGGGAGGAAGGAAATATTGAAAATGAGAGCAAAAATAAACAGTAAAAAGAAGAGAAAAACAGTAGAGAAAATCAGTAAAAACAAATGTTGGTTCTTTGAGAAGATCAACAAAACTAACAAAGTTTCTTTAGGTAGACTGCCAGAGGTGAAAGAGAAGATACAAATAACTAAAATCAGAAATGGAAATGGAAACATAATTAACCAACCTTACAAAGATCAGAGGATTCAAAGAGAATAGTATGAACAATTATACATCAATAGATTAGGTAACCTGGAAGAAATGCACAGATTCCTCAAAACATACAAATTAAACTGATTCAAGAAGAAATAGAAAATCTCAACCTATACATAAGAGTAAAGAGATCAAATCAGTAATCAAAAATCCCCAACAAAGAAAATTCCAGACCAATGGCTTCACTTGAAGTGAATTCTACCAGATAGTTAAAGAAGAATTAACACTAATCTCTTTCAAATGCTTCCAAAAAAATTGAAGAGAAGGGAGTGTTTACTCTATGAGGCCTGCATTACGATGATACCAAAACCAGATAAAGACATCACAAGAAAATAAAATTATATACCAGTGTCTCTTATGAATATAGATGCAGAAGTTCTCAACAAAATATTAGCAAATGAAATCCAGCAGTTGTCAGGGGCACCTGGCTGGCTCAGTTATAGAGCATGTTACTCTTAATCTAAGGGTTGTGAGTTCAAGCCCCACGTTGAGCATGGAGCCTACTTAAAAAAATAAATAAAAATAAAAATAAGTTTTTAAAAAATCCAGCAGTATATTGAAAAGATTATTCACCATGACCAAATGGAATTTATCCCAGTAACTCAAGGGTGGTTCAACATAAGAAAATCAGTGTAATACATCATATTAATAGATCTAAGGAAATGACTAGGGTGCCTGGGTGGCTCAGTCAGTTAAGCAGCCAGCTCTTGATCTCAGCTCAGGTCATGATCTCAGGGTCATGAGATCAAGCCTCCCCCCCCCACATCAAGCTCTGAGCTCAGTGGGGAGTCTGCTTAAGGATCCTCTCTCTTCCTCTTCCCCTACCCCCACTTGCACACACCGACTCTTTCTAAAGTAAATGAATTAAAATTTCTTTAAAAAGAATTAAGGAAATGACTACATGATCATCTCAGTTGACACAGAAAAAACATTTGACAAAATCCAACATCTTTTTTTATGATTAAAAAGTCTTTGAAAACTAAGAATAGAGGGAAAAATCCCTCAACATGGTAAAAAGTATTTATGAGAAACCCACAGCTAACATCATACTCAATGATGAAAGACTAAAATCTGTCCTCCTAAGATCAGAAACAAGACAAGGATATTTGCTCTCACTGTTGATATTCAAAGTTGTACTGAAAGTTCTAGCCAGAGCTAGTAAGAGAAGGAAAAGAAAGATATCAAATTAAAAAGGAAGGGGTAAGGGGCCCTGGGTGGCTCAGATGGTTAAGCATCTGCTTTCAGTTCAGGTCATGATCTCCAGGTCCTGGGATCACACTCCACGTCAGGCTCCCAGCTCAGCGGGGAATCTGCCTCTGCCTCTCCCCCTGCTTGTGCACGCTCAATCTCTCTCTCTCTCTCAAATGAATTTTTAAAAAAATCTTAACCAAAAAAAAGAGAAAAAAGGGGGGGTAAGACTATCTCCAGTCACAGATAATGTGATTCCATATATTAAAAATCCCAGAGGATCAACGAGAAAGATACTAAAGCTAATAAACAAATGGCAAAGTTGCAGGGTACAAAACACAAATCAGTTGTGTTTCTATATGCGAGCATTGAACAATTTGAAAAGGAAATTAAGAAAGCAATTCTATTTACATTAGCACCTAAAAGAATTAGATACTTAGGGGAAAAAATCTAACCAAAGAGGTGAAAATTTTGTATGCTGAATACTATAAAACATTGCTGAAAAAATTACAGCAGACCTAAATAAATGGAAAGACATTTCATGTTCATGGATAAGAACATGATAATCTATAGATTCAACAAAATCCTTATCAGAATTGCAGCAGCCTTTTTCTTTTTTTTTTCCTTCCAAATTTTTACTTAAATTCCAGTTAGCTAACATACAGTGTAATTGTACTTTCAGGTGTAGGATTTGGTGATTCATCACTTGCATAGAACAGCCAGTGCTCATCACAAGAGCCTTCCTTAATACCTGTCACCCATTTAACCCATCCCCCCACCAGTCTCCCTTCCAGTAATGCTCAATTTGTTTTCTATAGTTAAGAGTCTGTTTTATGATTTGCCTCTCTTTTTTAAATTCCCCCTGTGTTCATCTGTTTTGATTCTTAAATTCCACACCTGAGTGAAGTTATATGGTATTTGACTGACTTATTTTGCTTAGCATAATACTCTCTACCTCCATCCATGTTGTTGCAAATGGAAAGATCTCTTTTTTATAGTTGAGTAATATTTCATTGCATATATATATATTTACCATACGTTTTTTTATCCATCAGTCAATGGACATTTGGCTTTTTCCAAAATTTTGCTATTATTGATAATGCTACTATAAACATTGGGGGTAAATGTGCCCTTTCAAATCAGTATTTTTGTATCCTTTGGGTAAATTCCTAGTAGTGCAATTGCTGGGTCAGAGGGTAGTTTTCTATTATAAACTTTTTGAGGAACCTCCATACTGTTTGCCAGAGTGGCTGCACCAGTTTGTAGTCCCACCAACAGTGTGAGAGGGGTTCCCATTTCTCCACATCTTCACCAACATCTGTAAATGTTTCCTATGTTGTTATTTTAGCCATTCTGACAGGTGTGAGATGTTATCTCATTGTGGTTTTGGTTTATATTTCCCTGATGATGACTGACGTGTCTGTTAGCCATCTGGATGTTTTCTTTGGAAAAATGTCTGTTTATGTTTTCTGCCCATTTGTTAACTGGATTATTTGTTTTTGGGTGTTGAGTTCGATAAGTTCTTTATAGATTTTGGTACTGACCCATTATCTGATATGTTATTTGCAAATATCTTCTCCTACTCCAAAGGTTGTCTTTTAGTTTTGTTGATTGTTTCCTCCACTGTGCAGAAGCCTTTTGATGAAGTCCCAGTAGTTCATTTTTGCTTTTGTTTCCCTTGCCTCCGAAGACCTGTCCAGTAAGAAAAGAAGTTGCTATGGTCGATGTCAGAGAGGTTACTGCCTGTTTTTGCCTCTAGGATTTTGATGGTTTCCTGTCTCATATTTAGGTCTCTCATTCATTTTGAATTTATTTTTGTATGTGGTATAATAAAGTTGTCCAGTTCTATTCTTTTACATGTCGCTGTCCAGTTTTCCCACCACCATTTGTTGAAGAGACTGTCTTTTTCCCATTGAATGTTCTTTCCTGCTTTGTCAAAGATTAGATAACCATAGAAAGATTCATTTCTGGGTTTTCTATTCTCTTCCATTGTTCTGTGTGTCTGACAGTCATTTTCACAAAAATGGAAAACCTTATTCTCAAATTCATAGGAAACTACAAGGAGTCCTGAGAAACCAAAACAGTCTTACAGAGGAAGAATAAAATTGGAGAACTAACATTTCCTGACTTTGAAAGTTACTACAAAGCTACAGTATTAAACTAAAGCACCTGGGTGGCTCAGTCAGTTTAGTGGCTGCCTTCAGCTCAGGTGTTGATCCCAGGGTCCTGGTATTGAGCCCTACATCAGGGTCCTGGGATTGAACCCCACATCAGGCTTCTTGCTCAGCAGGGAGCCTGCTTTTCCCTCTGCCTGTCACTCCCCTGTTTGTGCTTGCTTTCTTCCCCCCACCCCCATCAAATAAATAAATAAAATCTTAAAAAAAAAAGAAATTGTAAACATAAAATAAAAAATAAAAAAACCAAAAAAATATTATGGTCCTGGCATAAGGACAGGCAAGTGGACCAGGGGAATAGAATAGAGAGCCTAGAAATAAACCCTCATATGTCGGTCAGTTTATTTTCAAAAAGAGTGCTAGAACGGTTCTGTAGAAAGAAGGCCCATCTTTTCAACAAATGGTACTGGGAAAATTGAATACCCAACATGGAAAATAATAGATTAGGATGGATCCAGACCTTATAACCTGTATAAAAAATTAACTCAAAATTGATCAAAGACCTAAACTAAAGAGTTAAAACTATGAAATTGTTAGAAGAAAGCATAAGGGAAAATCTTCATCACCCTGGATTTGACATTGGTTTTTTCAGTATGACACCAAAAGCACAGGTAGTAACAAAAGAAAAAAATAAATCTTCATCATAAGTAATTTTATGTATCAGATTCAAAAGACAGTCTACTCAATAGAAGAAAATATTTGCAAATCAAGTATCTGATAAGGGATTAATATTTAGAATATATAAAGAACTCCAAAAATTTGACAACTAAAAAAACCCAATTCAAAAATGGGCAAAGGATTTCAATAGACATTTCTTCAAAGAAGATATACAAATGGCCAATAAGCCCATGAAAATATGTTCTATATCATTAGTCATTAGAGAAATGCAAATCAAAAACCACAGTGAGATACCGCCTCACACCTACTAGGACGGTAGTATGGTTTCTCCTTAAAATTATATGTTGAAGTCTTAACCCCCAATGTGATTATATTTGGAGATAGTACAGCCTTTAGGGAGACCCATTAAAGTTAAATGAAGTCATAAAGATGGGTCCTTATTTAAGAGGACTGATGTCTTTATAAGAAGAGGAAGAGACACGAGGGATCTCTTTCTGTATATACATAGAGGAAAAGCCATGTGAAGACACATAGAGAAGGTGGCTGTCTGTAAGCCAGAAAGAGAAGCCTCACTAGAAACCAATGCTGCCACTTTAATCTTGGACTTTGTAGGGTGCTGACAATACTGACTCCATCTTTTGCCTTCCCTCTTGTTCTTGTCTGCACAGTGACTTTCCACAGGGCCACATGTTCCAGGCCTATTGGAGGTTAGTGTGTACTCTAGCTGGAATGAGGGAAGGTGTATAGATTGCGCCTTTAGATAGATAGTAGAGTTCCCTCTGACACACAGATGGTGCTACTTTAAGATAGATATCCTTTGACTTCACCACGATGATCCCCCCACTCTATAATTTCTGTAGATTAAGGTCTGAACTTTGTAGAAAATATCTGCATAGTGCTGAGATCATCCATCCACCCGATCCCCTGTCAGTAAGTTGCCCTAAATAAAAAGCTAAACAGTATAGAGTTGCTTGGTTTGTTTTTTGGTCTCAAAGTGCCTTCTCAGTCCAGAGAATATTTTACTGCCCCTCTTCCACCTTCTAATAGACTTCTGCCCTCCAGAATTGTGAGAACATAAATTTTTGTTGTTTAAGCCACCCAGCCTGTGGTATCTTGTTATGGCAGCCTGAGCTATCTAATATGTATAATTTTTTAAAACACTGAAAATATGGGGCATCTGGGTGGCTCAGTTGGTTAAGCACCCAACTCTTGATTTCAGCTCAGGTCTTGATCTCAGGGTCATGAGTTTAAGCCCCATGGGCATACTAAAATAAATACATAAATATATACCTGAAAATAAATGTTTGTGAGGATGTGGAGAAATTGGAACCCTTGAGCATTGTTTTTGAAAATATTAAATGTCACAGCCACTGGAAAACAGTTTGTCATTTTCTCAAAAGGTTAAAACATACAGTTAACATATGTTCCAGCTATTCCACTCCTAGGTATATATCCAGAAGAATTAAAAACTGGGAGTTGAACAAACATTTTCATGTCCATGTTTATAGAAGTATTATTCATAACAGCCAAAAGACAAAAACAACCCAGACAATATGGTATATACATATAATGGAATATTATTCAACCATATAAAAGAATGAAAGTTTAATTTATGCAACAACAACATAGATAGACCTTGAAAACATGCTTAGCAAAATAAGTCAGACTCAGAAGGGTAAGTATAGTATGATCCCACTTGTATGTGAGGTACCCAGAATAGTCAAAATAAAAGAAACAAAGTAGAATAGAGGATATTGGGAGCTGAAGGGAGGAAGAAAGGGCTATTATTGTTTAATAGAGTTTTTGTTAGGGATGATAAAGAAGTTTTAGGTATAGGTAGTGGTGATGGTTATATAATATTGTGAATATTTAATGCTGATGAATAGTAAGCATGCTAAAGAATGATTAAAATTAAATATTGTGTATATTTTACCCTACACTCAGACATGCATACACAAACTCCTAAAAAAAGTCACCACTGATTTCATTAGAAAGGTCTTTGAATATTAGTAGATACTATCAGGCTCTTGGTGACAAATACAAGGTTTCAAAAATTCTAATATTTGCATGAAACTTCAGTTTTCCATGACATTACATTTTGTTCATTTTCAAGGAAATGGCTGACACAAAATGAAGTCTGAATAACCATAATTTGTTTGTTGTTTTCTAATTAGAAATAGCGTTCCATGAAAAAATCAACTAGGTCAGCTCAAAACTTTATCACACAAGTGCTTTGACTTAAGACAACTGTCTTAGTTTGAGCTGCTCTAACACATATGGCACGGACTTGGGTAGCTTAAGTCTATTTCTCACAGTTTTAGGATGAAGGTGCCAAAAGATCTGGTATCTGGTGAGGGCCTGCTTTGTAGATGGCTGTCTTCTTGTATCCTCACAAGGCAAGTAGCAGAAAGAAAGGAAGCAGGCCATCTCACGTTTCTTTTTATAAGGGCACTTACCCCAATCATCGGAACTCTACCCTCATGACTTAATTACCTCCTAATACCATCATATTAGGGACTAGGAATTCAAGAAACATTCAGTCCATAAAAATAGTCATTGTCCTTTGATAATGCTGCAACAGTGCTTTATGCTTTCATCCCATTTTTTTAAAAGATTTTATTTATTTTTTAGAGAGTGGATGGGGGTGGGGGTGGGGAAGAGCAGAGGGAGAGGGACAAGCAGATTCTAAGCTGAGCATGGAGCCTGACTTGGGGCTCAATCCCAGGACCCCAAGACCATAACCCAAGCTGAAACCAAGATTTGGATGCTTAACTAACTAGCTACCTAGGGGCCTTCCCATTCTTTTTCTCATTGTGATTAAAAAACATATAAAAAATTTACCATTTTAACCATTTTTAAGTGTACAGTTCAGGAGTGTTAAGTATCTTCATATTGTGAAACATTTCCAGAACTTTCTACAAAACTAAAGCTTTTGTCCCATTTTGTCACACACAATAAGACAGGTACTCAAGGCTTGAGATTTCACATAGTTAATTCTTTTTTCTCCATCAAGGACATCTTAAGTTGAAACTGGCATTTTTAAAAACTTGCACATGCATTGCAGTGAATAATAAAATTACTAGCATGTAAAGTTTGTGCCACTGCCTCAGTTTTCATCAGTGGTTTTATACACCATTGCTTTAGTACTATTAGTACAAATGTGAACACAGTGAAAAGGGCAAATAATACCTTAGTGTTATTGTAAAAATGGTCTCGAGTTGCAAACTTTCTGAAGAGTTCCTGGGAACCCCTCCAAGGATCCACAGACCACACATTGAAAACCACTGATTTTAGGTTTTAGGAAGATCACTTTGAAACAAAAACAGAAACAAAACAAAACATAGGAAGATCACTTTGGTGGTAGGATAGAGGAGGGAGATTGGAAAAACAAGGAGACCAGTAAGTTTGAATGAAAGAGGAAGAAAGCCTATATTTAAATAATGGAGTACAGACAAAAAGGAAAAGACTGATTTCAGAGATATTTCAGAAGTGGAATTTATGTGCAGAATTGCAAATATGTCTTTGGACTCATGTAATTATTGCCTTTGTGCCAGATTTTATTTCTCATTTCCATTTATCCAACTTACTTCATTTACTTAATTACTCATGAAAATCGAAAATTTCTGCAGTACCATAAGAAACTAAACTAATAATGGATCTGGAAGAGGAATAAGCTAGCTATTCAGTTATCTGATTCTACTTACTGCTTTAGTTTGGGAATTTATAACCATGTTCTTTATCATCTTCTGAATATACCTGTGTGTTAAACATAAATAGCAAATCATATATGGATTTTTATGTCATTAGTTTAGTGTTAGGGATTAATGTCTTTTCACTGTTCAGACACAATAACAAATAGGACAAATTGTTTAAACACTTGGTTTAAACACTTGGTTCTGATATTTCAGTTTGAAGGCTTTTTTCCCCCCCTCCTCAAACAGCTCAAATGCTTCACCTTCAGAAGGTACACCACTAGTAGGAAGTTATGGATGTACTCCTCATTCATTCCCAAAGTTCCAGCACCCTTCTCATGAACTTCTGAAGGAAAATGGCTTTACCCAACAAGTGTACCACAAGTATCGTCGAAGATGTCTAAGTGGTAAGATGCCTGTCCTTTATGTAGCTATGTTTAAAACTAAAATATAACATTTTAAAGTGTGACATTTAATATCAGGTTAAGATATTATTTTATTTTGTTATAATTACCTTAAGTAAATATTCATGTGTTTTGTAGCTTAGATACATTAAGAAATAAAGTTTAGCATATTCTTGTTACTGTTCACGAACACTTGGAATTGAGCAATGAGTCAGAAAATGGATTAATATTTGTCCCTTATTTAGAAGAAACCCAAATACATTTTGGAGATTAATGTGTTTTAACTTTCCTTGTTTTAAGGTTATGTAAAATGCCTGCTGTTTTGACTTTAATAAATTTCTTTAACAAAAATATGTTTTATTATTTTAACTTTTTTCCAGAGAGAAAACGCTTGGGAATCGGCCAGTCCCAAGAAATGAATACCCTCTTTCGTTTCTGGTCCTTTTTCCTCAGAGATCACTTCAATAAAAAAATGTATGAGGAATTTAGACAACTTGCTTGGGAAGATGCAAAAGAAAATTACAGGTCAAATATTTTTTCACATTTTTACAGTTAAGGAGAATTTTCAAAAAAATAATACAAAAACTAGTACTGAAGCAGCCCAGTTTTGAACTGTGAAAGTAGCACAACATAACTGGAGAGAGGACTATATTGGTTTCCTATTGCTGCATAGATTATCTCAAAACTCAGAAAATTAAACAACAAACATGTATTAGTTTATAGTTTCTAAGGGTCAGGACCCTAAGAACAGTTTAGCTGGGTGGTTCTGACTTAGATGTCTCATGTGCAGTCAAGGTGTTAGACCAGGATGCCATCTCTAAGACTTGACTCAGGCTAGAGGATCCTCTTCAAGCTTATTCACATGACTGTTGGCAGGAGGTTTTAGTTCTTCACCACATAGGCCTCTCAGTGGGCATTTAACAACATGACTTCATCCAGAGCAAATGATCTAAGAAAGATGGAGAACTTCCAAGATGGAAGCCTTGGTGTCTTGTATAACCTATGCTTGAAAGTAACATACCATCACTTCTGCTGTGTTGTATTGTTCGCACAGACCAACCCTGGTACCATACCTGGTAGGAGGAGACTATCCAAGGTTGTGAATATCCAGAGGTAGGATCATTTGGAGCCATCTTAGGGGCTGGGACAAAGGCCAAATGAAATTTGGAAGAGCCACTAGAGACTTCCCTTGCATATGCATCTACATCCCCAAATTGATAAATACTTAGAGCCAAACTAGTTGTTAAGATGCCTTGAGCCAAGAAAAAATAAGGCCTCTCATGATATATCCAGACTCATCTATCAAATCTCATTTTTTCCACTAGTGCTCTAGTTCTCTAGGCAACAGTGGTACAGAATGTGTTCTCTGAATGACCCAATCTCTAGCCTCTAGTTGTCTATATATATTCTCTTCTTCCTCTCTCTGCTTTGCTAACTCATTCTTTTCATCCAGGTTAGACCTTGTTTCCTTGAGAAATGTTGAGGATAAGTTTTGAGAGTGTTTATACCAAACAAAAAGGGTGAGAAGAAACATGAAGTAGGCTCATGCAAACTATTTATTCCTGAAAAATGGTAGGAGGAAGAAGAGATGGAAAGAAGAAAAAAAAGATAATTGTACACTCACTGTTTACTCAAATTTACCATTCTTCAAGTTCTACTTATAAATCTTAAATAAGACTATATTGTTAATCAGTTGTTGTAATCTTTGAGAGGAATACAAGATGCTGCAAATAAATTTTTCTGGAAAAAAATTACATTTGCCCTGACTTGTATAAAAATAAAGACTATTTAATTTTCATCTTTATCTTGATTAGGAATGACAGATACATAGTATGTGTATCTCTGTTTCTCTCTCTTCTGTTATTACTGACATCTCTATTCTGTCCCAGCACTGTTTAATGTTATTCTTGAATTCAGATCTATAGTCTTATCAGAATTTTAATAGCTACTGCCAGTTTACCAGAGTTGGTAAAAGGACAAAATTTGCTATTTCTGATTTTGATGTTCTCATTGAAACAGTGCTATGCTACCCATTAGTGGGGTTGTGAAGTTAGTTTACTAGTTTGAAAAATATCAGACTGCACTGAACATAGTAAGGCTAAATTTTTTCACAATTAATTCATACATGCAAATTTAAGAATTGTTTGCAAAACTTATATGTTTTAAGTACACATATTACATGTGTGAATGTTGTGTTGACCAGGTCACCAGATAAAATATTTTTATTACTATTGGAGGTAGAGAAGTTTGAAAGTCATTGTTATAATTTTTTTAAAGATTTTATTTATTTATTTATTTATCAGAGAGAGAGAGCACAAGCAAGGGGGATGGCAGGCAGAGTAGGCAGAGGGAGAAGCAGGCTCCTGCAGAGCAAGGAGCCTAATGCGGGACTCCTTCCAGGACCCTGGATCATGACCTGAGCCAAAGGCAGATGCTTAACCTACTGAGCCACTCAGGTGTCCCATTCATTATTATAATTAATCTCAGCATATTTTGCTCTTTTTGCAAACAGTTTGTTTGTTCTTAGGAGTTTCTAAAACTTTCTGATATGCCGATGACCAAGTCTAGGTTGAGAGTTCTTTCATGTTCCTATAGTCGTCTGTGTATGTTTCTAGTAGCTTTTTTTTTTTTTCTGGGGCAAACTGTGCCTTTATTTATAAGTCCCATCAAGAGTAAGTTAGGAAGCTACTAGAATTACTGAAAACTTCTTTCTTAAAGGTTAGCTCAGACTAGCAGTTTATAGGCATATATGTTAATTTTTTTAGCATATATTTCTTATTTTTATTTATTTTTTAATTTTATTTTAGGGTGGATGGGTTATGGGCATTGGGGAGGGTTTGTGCTTTGGTGAATGCTGTGAAAGATGTAAGCCTGATGATTCTAGTAGCTTTTTAACACATAATTTTGGGTCTGTTTTTGCAGTGTTCATAACTAGCCTGGATTAGCTGTTCCTTAGGAAGTATAGCACAGTGGTTAAGCATCTGAAGGCTTTGAAATCAGACCTAAATTTGAACCCCAGCCTATTACTGTGAGCTTGGCAAGTTATTATTCCAAGTAAGGCTTAGGTTCTTTATAAAGTAGGGGACATTATAGTAGATACCATCATGGGGTTATTGTGAAGATTAAAAAAAAGAACATGTAAATGTCTTAACATACACAGTAAGTGCTCAATAAATTGTTACTGTTATTAGAAGAAGAATACTAAATCTATCCATTGACTAAATTTAGCAGTAAGATGATTTCAAGAAGGAAGGAGAGAAATAACTTTTCTTATGTATCTTCAATGTGCTAGCTCTGGTCTAAGTGCTTTACAAATATTATGTCATCTATTCTTAAAAAGTAGGATATTGTTATCCCCATTTTTAGGGATATAATTATAGGCTTAGAATTCAAATATAGCTCTTTCTGCTTCTCAGCCTTTATGTTTTCCATTCATCTAAGCTGTTTCATAATGAGGAGTAAATGAGTAATTAACAACTGAGAGGCTGGCCATTTGCCCCTGCTCTTCACTCCAGCAGTTATGCTGCATAGTTGGATTGCTATTAATGTCATGCTTTTGGTCTTTGGATTTGGTTTACTAAAAAATAAGACTAAAAACCCAAATATTGTAGTAGTCTATTGGCCTTTACCAATATAAACTAATGTATAACTAATATCAATATAATATCCCATAGGAGAAGAATCAAGGCAGATTTGTCATTTCTGAGACAGTGATTCTTTAGTCCTTAGTCCCCTTAGCCTTCAGTCATACTAGCTCAAAGAACAGCATCACTTATGGCTACCAAAGCAAAGAGCTCAGGTCAGTGTGTGGGTATGTAGTTGGTAGTCCTACATTTCTCTTTGTGGCTTGCCAAGAAACCTATTTATTCTTCTGGACAGACTATCACTTTCCATCTTGAAAATAAGCTAGTTACAAAACACACACACACACACACACACACACACACACACACACACACACACACACACACCTTCTTGTGAATAAAAGCTAGGCAAAATTATGTTACCAGTAATGAAGAAATGGTAGTCTTTATTCCACTAAGGTACTCAGAACAACTTAAGGATCCTGAGGAATCTTTTAATTGTGATATGTTTTAGTCGAATAAGCTAGACGTGGTCCTTTTACTGCTGGCTTTTTGACTTTGTTCATTTTCATGGGTTCTACTCATCACCATTAATTAAAAGTTGAGCCCATGTGGTTTGCTAATCCACAGTCTAAAATTTGTCTTGGGTTCTCTAGGTAGTTATAGAAGAATACAAGTAAATTTTTTCTGATTCATGTAGTGATTATAATTATTTTAATAAAATACCTTTTATGAAATATAGTTTATAACTAAAGCAGGGAAGATCTATTAGGAGCCATTTAATTAGCTTTGTCATTTATAGTTGAATGGATCAACCCACACATAAGGTCTAGGGCACAAGAGTATAGTCTTTCTCTCTCTTTAGTAAAGATTACGTTCAAAAGGATTTAAAACCATGTACCATTATAACCTTGGTTTGGAAAAAGTTGAAAACATTCTCAATGTCACTGAACCTTTTGACCATGTCTTCAGAAATACCAAGGAGAGATCTTCTGTCTGTCCAAAGGAGCCACACTATAGTTGTCCAAGGGCTGCCTCATTCTGCAGGTTCCCAGTATACTTCCATGAGGCACTATGGCTGAGTGAACAAAAATAGCAAAGCCATCTAGGTATTACTAAATAACCACTTCAGCTAGAAAAAAACTGCATGCTAAAAATTACACACATTTAAGCCTTTTTTTTTTTTGCTTGGGGATATTTGTGTCATGTTTGCTTCTATCTCATAGATGTTTGCATTGTTATAGCAAAATTTTTATTATAAACCTTTTATTTCCTTCCTATAGGTATGGATTAGAGTGTCTGTTCAGGTTTTATAGTTATGGACTAGAAAAAAAATTCAGACAAGAAATTTTTAAGGACTTCCAAGAAGAAACCAAAAAAGACTACGAATCTGGTAAAACAACAAAACAAAACAAAAAAAGCAATAATCTTATTCTATTTAGAAATTGTAAACCTGAGTCAACAAAAAGGGAAGGAGTTCATAACTAATTTCTTCAGATAGGACATTTAAGACCTTCAGGCCACTATTATGGATCTTGATGAAGGATATGGGGCACTGTATAGTAAGGTCATTCCTATGAGATGTTGGAAAATAACCACGCCCAAGTGTTTCCTTCATGGAGTAGTATTTTGCCATTTTTCCCTTGACAAATGTGAAGATGATACTCACTGATGTTCCATTACATGAAAATTCTTTGTAACATCAGCATGTATGCTTGGAAAGATGGACGAGCACTGTGGGTAACAGTGCAAGCTTTGGGCTAAATCCACATGTAGGTCTGACTCCCATTTTCTCCACTTGGTAGCTGTGTGACCTTGGTTAAGTTACTTTGTTAGCCTTATGGTTCAAATTAGTTTAATAACCACTTAAATAATACCTGTTGTATAACAAATGCTTACTAAATGTTAGCTTCCATTATTATTACAATGTCTTATTCTCAAGATCTAGATAAAGTATATGCTGGAAGAGAAATGGTTAATTGCCATAGGATCATGTTTAATATGAATCATTTTTAAATTCTATATAATTAATTGTGTATATTTTTCTTTGTTATTAGGTCAGCTATATGGATTAGAAAAGTTTTGGGCTTATCTAAAATATTCTCAATCTAAGACACAGTCTGTTGACCCAAAACTTCAGGAATACCTCTGTAGCTTTAAGAGGTTAGAAGACTTCCGCATTGACGTAAGTTTTAAGTCCTTTCTTCTGTAGTCTTTTTATTACCTTCATATTTTGAGCTATCAGTGACTTTCTTAACTTTGATTTTACAATTTTTATTTTTTAACTTTTTATTTTGAAATGGTAATTTTCTAGTTTTGAAATCAAACTCTAAAACAGGTGCAAAAATAGTATAGAGAACTCCCATATACTCTGTTTGCCTGGATTTCCCAAATGTTAACATCTTAGGTAACCACAGTGCAATTGTCAGTTCCCTTTAATTTTGATATGTCCCTATAATTAAACATTTTATAGATTTAGTAACTTTTATGTGGATATGTTACTAATTTCTCCCTAGCAGTTTGGAAATTTTTCACTTTCTATGTACTTTTATTCTATACTTTTCATAATATATGCCAATATAACATGGATATAAGTTTCCCCACATAGTAAAATTAAGAGAAGAATGTTATATACATATATAGAGACAGAAGAGTAAGCCTTAAACATGTGATATCAAGAGGAAAAGGAAAGCATTAAAAAAAGAATGGGATGAAAATAAGATAAAGGAAAAAGAGAAATAAGAAACAAAAGAACAGAAGAGAGGCGAAAGGAATGCTAGGTCCATCTCTGCTTTGTATTGTAATTTGTTTGTCTTATATTTTGTGTAAATAGGTTTGATGGCCCAGGGACGGAATTAATAGAAATGCCTGTCTCTGGAATTAAGATGTTTCTAGAGTGACCTAGCCAGTTCTGTCACAAAGACATCCTTGCTCTGTGATAGTGACTTTTGAACAGAAACTAAGAATTCAGGCCTCTGCTTTTAAATACAATGGAAGATTGGAGAAGGAGGTTATGGTCTTAACTTGCCTCCAAATGGAAATACTAATCTGGTGATGTATAAGTTCTGGACTTCCAAATCTTTGTAACTGGAAAGGCCTTAAAAGCTGACTTTTTTGAGTGCAGAATACCTTTTCACTGCCTACCCCCTCCTTGCTTGCAGTCTGAGGGGATTTGGGAGCTTAATGGATATTTATGTTTGAAGATGTTTAAAATTAGTACCATCAATAATGCTCTCTGGTTTCCTTATCCTAGAAATCCTGGATAAACCTTCAGACTCACTGAAGATTATTTGATTTGCTATCTCTTCTTTTCCCCTGCTGCTTTCATTCATCCTTTAAACATTATCGTTCAAACAAGCCTAGGATAGGAGTTTAGGGTTGGAAGGGACTAGAGTTAAAATGCTTTGTAGTTGACAGAAGTTGAAAAAAGAAGGAAAATAGCCTCTTTGAAACATTTTCTTGGAGGCAGAGAACCTAGCCTTATATTTTTGCCCTGCAATGTAGTTCAAGTCCTAAAACATACGAGAATCTTAATAAATATATGTTGAGTCAAAGAGTGAACAAGTACTGGTAGGCTGATTTAGGTAAGGAGAAAATTTAAATTGAATACTTTAAATTGCTATTAAGTTTCTGTTATATCAATAAAATCTACTGAAATGCCAACATAATTTCCTTCTTTGTTGAAAAAGTCTGACCTTAGATCATGAAGGGAGGAAAAATAGTAAAATTGTCACTATATTGTCTTTCATAATTTACAGCCCCCTATTAGTGAAGAATTTGGAAGAAAAAGACATTCATCAACTTCTGGTGAAGACAGTAGTCGTCATAGACTTCCATTTAATTTCTCTACAAAGCCACCAAATGCTGCTAAGCCTACATCTGCTAATCAGCTTCAGGTCCCAATAAACTGTCCCAGAAGGAATACTTCACAGGAGTCCAGTGACAATTCACACCAGAACATTGCTGCCTCAGTCTCAGCAGATGGTGAAATGCCTGAGAAATAGACTCTTATGAAAGTTGTTTGCCCTTGAAATTGACATTTACATCAGTATTTATTTGGGAAAAATCTTCTGATGTTTAATTGTGATAATCACAAAAAAGAAAAAGGAAGAAAAGTGGTAGCATTTTTTTTCTAACAAGATAAATTCTAAAAACATTTTGCCTGATGTCATGAACAAGGATAGTTTTGGTGGCCTTTTATAGAGATCCTCTAGTAATGTATTTTGGTCTCAGTATTTCTTTCTCAAAGTAATTGTTTACAAGGACAGCATTCCTTAAATATATACAAAAACAATACAAGGAATGCCTAACATTTCAGCTCATACTTCTTAAAGAAGATATAGTATGTTGTATTCATCTCTTCTATAGAGCTTTCCTAAAGAATCCAATTACCCTGTTATCAATTCATATTTGAACTTATCAAAAACAAAGGAAGAGTACGTATATATTTTTTAAATTCAAAAAAAAGAATATAAAGTGATACATTTGCTTTTCTTGTAGACATATAGTTTAAGGAAACTTTTTTTTAACCAAAGTAGAATTATATTGCAGTTAAATTGAAGTATAAAGTATTTGCAATTTGGATGCTGGGTTTTGCTTTTTTTTCATGCAGTCATACCTCATGATTTCTGCAGTTATTGTTGTGCTGGTGTGGGCTGTTCTGAATTGGCATCTGTTGGTTACATATTAGAAGAGATTTACTTTTTGTGACTTTGTAATAAACCTGCACAAATAATTGAAAACTTGGTTGGGATTGGTTGGAATATTGTTCTAAATCCATTAAATGTTGCCCTGTTTCGAATGAATCTGCTCTTTGTACATCTGCAGGTGGGTATGTCACAGGCAGTTAGATTATCTTCAATTTGAAAGAAGTACTTAGTTTTTCCTTTTTGTTTCTTTTAGTTTTGTTTTATGCTCATGTTTTCAAGAGTTACAGCAAATTGATTTCTAATTTTTATTGCTCTTCCAACTGATGTAAATGATAGTTTCAGTTTTTGTGGGAATTAAAAAAATAAAGCACTTATCCTAAATAATTGGAATTGATTTTTAATTATTTTGTTTAGAATATAGTTGAAAAGGTTTACTATTCAAAGTCTGAAGTTTTATAATTAATATTTGGGGGTAATTTTGATGTGTTAATTTTAAGAAACAGTCAAATTTGAATATTCAGAAAATAAATTTTGCTTAGAGATGCTGGAAGGAGAATACAAAACAACTGAAGGATTAGAATAATAAATTTCTAAATGTTTTCTTAAGTGGATATGTAGTTCTGGCTTTTCACTGAGAAATTTCCAGACCATACTTACTAGCTTTAAGGGGGTCTCTTGAAAAGATCTAAAAAATTTTCTCGGTATCCTTTTTGTATTGAACCCATACATCTGAAACCTGTATTTAGGATTATTTCTACTCACCTAAATATGCAAGTGTAAATTTGATTGGAAAGTTGTATATTTTATATGCAAGTAAGTAATCAAGAGTTTTGTGATGTGTAATTAGAAATTTTATCATTATTTTGATTATAAAAGTAATACATGTAATTGGGAAATTTAGAAAAGCACAAAGAAAATAAAGTACCTTTTTAAAAAAGAAAAAAACCAAATCAGTATCATGCTATACATACAGTATTATAACCTGCTTTTTCCACATATTAGAGGTGAGCATTTATTAATGTCATTATTTATACACCATGACTTCTACAAATTACATGAAATTCCAGCATATACTTTCATGTCGTATCATAGTTTATATTTACCTAATCTCCTATTGTTGAACATTAGCATGTAGTGAGGTTTGAGCTATTATAAACAACAGTTTAATCACATCCCTACAGATGAATGTTTGTGTATATATCAAATTGGAGTTTCAGGGAAGTTCACATTTATGAAAGACCTACCTTAGTATAGTAATGATTTTTGTCGTACAAGGGAAAATCCTCTTTGGATTTCTTTCAGTTATCAAAAACAGGTTAAGTCTTTTGTAAAAGCAAAGTGGTATAATAAGAACTTGAGGAAAGTGGGGAGGATACTTCTCTTTATGCGATTTCAGCTTATTAAAGGTTTCTTAAGAACACTCTACTTTCAGATAGCAGGAGAAACCTGTACTGCAAGTAGAAATTCCCAGGAGCTGAAATTCCAGGTAAACATGTGTTCCCATTTAACACACTCTAGAATGGTTGCACAGTTTATATTTCACCAACAGAATCTGCTTTCCTACATCCTCACCAACACTGGTTATTATAACTCTTTCTCTTTGATAGACTGAGAAACAAAAAATATTGTTTTAATGAGGTTACTAATGAGTGATAATTTTTATTGTTTATAAACTACATTATTTGTAGTGGCTTGGTCATACCCTTTGTCTTTTGTGATTATCTTTTCTGATTGATTTATAGAGCTCTTTTACTTATCAAGAACTTTTTGCTTTCTAATTTTGTTTCTGTATGTTTTACATGGTATGTGTATTTTTGGGTACATTTTTTAAAAAATTTTCTCCTTAAATTTTAAGTGTAAAGTTCAAGCAAATAAAAGCATTGTTATTCAATGAAAATAAAAACATTATTGACTATAAATCTAAATACCCTACCCAAAATTTATATAAGTGCCTAGATACCTTAGAGGCTTCCTTATGATTTTGCAGTTTTCAATTTTATAAGTAAAAAAAAAAAACATTAATATTATTTAAATCCAAACTACTTATTTTTTAAGAAATAGGTGAGGCCAAATTTAGAATTTTTATAATAAAAGTAATTATAAAGATGTAAGTTATGCTTTAAAATTGATATTTTAGTTTTAAAATAGATTTTAAGTTTTAAACTTGTTTTCTGGCTTGGGACTCCACTCTGACATTCTCTCCTTGACTTCCTATTCTTGCTATGGTACTAAATGATGTTGCTACTTTCCCTTCTGTGCTTAAGTCTTATCTTTCAATTAATTTTTTAGTTCTTATGAAACTGCTTATTTTTATTTTATTCTTACACAGGAGACTGATCCAGTAGTGGGTAATACCTAATTATATCACCACTAGATGGCAGAATGGAATAAGTCAAATCTGTAGTCTTTTGACTGTGTGTGTGTGTGTGTGTGTGTGTGTGTGTGTGTGTGTGTTGAACTCTCACTCCATCTTGTGGTGACATATAATTAAATGAATTACTCTTGTATTCCTAATAGTCATGTGTGTCTCAACAACTCATGATTACCTTGTTAGGGCAATGCCTGACTGTGCTTAGTTATTAGTAACAGCGTTAAGATTTATGTATGGTTAAGATAAAAATACTATTGCTCTTTTTTTTGTCCTTTAAAGTTTGATGTACTTCATTAGCATTATTTGTGATTAACTCTCAAGATGTAAACAAGAAAATTGTAAGATACGTCTGTTTTAATGTCTGGCTAACTTAAGCTGTACAGTTAAATCACAGAAGTGAATGGATCCTGCCTGAAACACGAGGAACTTAAAATTAGATGTTACTCTTATAATTAGAGCAAATTGTTATATCACACAGCTAGTTGAATGGCAAAGCAAGAATTTGAATTCAAGCAGTTTGAGTTCTAGACCCCAAGCTCTTCATCTTAACTAGAGTGTTCTTTAACATCAGTCTAAAATACTGAAACATAAGGACACTGACTCCAAACGTTAATTGCAATGATTCTTAACTATTATAAAATCAAGATTAGATTCTTCTGGTTAAGACTGTAAACTTTTTGTATCATGGACATCCTCTGTAGTAGTGGATGGTCTAGTAGCACATTGAGTGCTATATGCTAAATCCTCTTTTGGAGGAACATCATGATTATGGAACAATGTAATTTATGCATTTAAATGTTTTCCCAGCATGAGGTATGGTAAATAAAAACTAAACTGAACATTTTATCCAGAATATGATTATTAATTTTGTATTACCTTAAGGTTATTATTGTCAACTAACAATACTGTAGTATTCATAAATAATGGTATGTTAGTCTCAAAAAGCTTGAAGGAAATATGCCGCACAATTAATCAACAGGAAGCACCTCTGGCTTTATACTTTACCAGTTTTCTGAATTGTGTACAATGTGTCTTTTTTTAAACTTGGCCAATTAAGACATGATTTGGTTGACAGAATGGTTTCTACCAGTATACTATACATATTTGGTTCAGTAAAAAAACAGAACGTGCTCTTTGTTGTTTTAATTTTCATTTCTTCCAGGTAGTATTCCAGTTCTACAAAATTGAATAGCTTTCCCAGAGTGGTTTTAGTTTTTAAGATTTTGTTTATTTGAGAGAGAGAGCATGTGTGTCCAATGCCCACAAGCAAGAGTTCAAGCAGGGGTAGGGGGGTAAGGAATGGGAGTGGGATAAGCAGACTCCCTGCTGAGCAGGGAGCCAAATGCAGGGCTCAACTGGAGGTTCCCCAAGATCATGACCTGAGCCCAAGTCAGACACTTAACTGACTGAGCCTCCCAGGTGCCCCTCTCAGCGAGTTTTAAGATACATTAGACTTTTGGGGCACTTGGGTGACTCAGTAAGTTAAGCGTCTAACTTTTTATTTTTGCTCAGGTCATGATCTCAGGGTCTGAGATCAAGCCCCATGTTGGGCTCTGTGCTGGTCATGGAGACTGCTTAAGATTCTCTCTGCCCCACCTGCTCACTCACTCTTTCTTAAAACAAGACAAAGTAAAACATTAGAACATAATCACAGTACTGTAATGTTAAATGTTAAAATGTTCTGATTTCCAGTTGAATGCCAGAATAATTTCAGAGGAGACTAACTCTGATAGGCTTACGAGTTCTTCTGGGGAGATAATCCATGGCTTTGATCAGATTCCTGCCAGGATTTATGATCCCAAATAAGTATAGTAACTACTGTTCTAGAGACAACTTGTTAGAAACATGAATTGAATCCTCGATCCCCTAAGTTCAGTCTTTCATTTACAAAATTGCATTTACTTTGAGTGTTATAAAGATTAAATGTAAAGCATTTAACATAATATCTGTTAAAGCATTAGTGAACACTAGCTATTATTAGGACTAAGCACGGGACAAGTTGTCTTCAGAAATGTAAAGATATTTTCTCCAATTGGCTATGAACATTATAAATCTCATATAAAATTAATCTCAAAACATTTTAGTAAAGAAAAGCCAGATTCCTTTTAGTGATTTCTGTGTCATAGGGCACCTGGGTAGCTCAGTCAGCTCCAGCCTTTGGCTGGAGTCCTGGGATTGAGCCCCCGTGTTGGGCTCCCTGCTCAGTAGAGTGTCTGCTCCTCTCTCTCCCCCTTCCCCTCTCCACCACTCATGCTTTCTCTCTCTCTCTCTCTCTCAAATAAATAAAATCTTAAAAATGATTTCATTGTCCTGGGTATTAAAGTTATGAGCACTTATCTGTCCTTGTGGAGGCTTACTTACTTCAACAGGGGTAGGAGAGTGCTCAGAAGCTGCTCTTTCTACTGACTCAGAAAAACTGACAAGGGTGTGAATTCCATGAACTGGTCACCAGATCATAAATCTGAACTATCATAATGTCTCATTTTTAGTTCTCTCTTATTTATTTATTTTTTTTCAGATTTTATTTATTTATTTCACAGAGGGAGAGAGATCACAAGGAGGCAGAGGCAGGCAGAGAGAGAGGGGGAAGCAGGCTCCCCGCTGAGCAGGGAGCCCGATGCGGGCCTCAATCCCAGGACCCTGAGATCATGACCTGAGCCGAAAGCAGAGGCTTTAACTCCCTGAGCCACCCAGGTGCCCAGTTCTCTCTTATTTATTAATAATTTTGCTGATGATGTTTTTCCAGCATCACTACTATATTACCTTTGCCTCATAAATATCCAGTCCCTGAGCAGGATATGAGAATCTGCCTTTCCATGACCCATGGCCTCTCCCAGGCTCAGTGACACTCTAGTGACCCCCAACCCCCACTGCCATTCACTACCTCTCACTTCCTTTTACATGAACCAAGGGAGGGATAAAAATTTCTCCCAAGTTTGTCAAAACACTTTAGGAACTTCTTTGGATTGTCAAGGTAGTATACTATAATACAGCAGTACTCAAATTGGGGGTATGCCCAGGAGTACAGAAATACTTCCAGAATAGTTTACATAGACATAAATCATTTTAAAGGAATCAATTTCCAGATTCTCAACTAACATAAGTACTCTCTTATAAAACTGATTTCTCTAATAATATGCTCAAGTTACTAATAGACACTCCCACTTTATAAGAAAAGGCATTGCCCTTACGCATCCCAAATATCTCTAGATGTGAAAGCCATTATGGGCCACACAAAGGAGAAACCTTCTTTAATGATTCATTGAGCTCTCATAAATTCAAGATTTGCTGAACTTGTCTTTAAAAATATTTGTTAAGAGCAAGGCTTTCTTTATTTTGCCTGGTTTTCAGTGTGTTAATCAATGAAAGAACATGTTTTTATCAAGTCATACAAAATCTAACTATTGTCCTCATCTTATTTCATCTGATAAAATGTTTAAAATTTCCTACTTCCTATTTACAAGAAATAGTTATTTTTTATTTTTTTAAGATTTTATTTATTTATTTGTCAGAGAGAGAGCACAAGCAGACAGAGTGGCAAGCAGAGGCAAAGGGAGAAGCAGTCTCCCCGCCAAGCAAGGAGCCTGATGCAGGACCGAAGGCAGCTGCTTAACCAACTGAGCCACCCAGGCGTCCCTATTTTATTTTTTTTAAGATTTTATTTATTTGACAGGAAGACAGCGAGGGAGGGGGAACATAAGAGGGGGGAGTGGGAGAGGGAGAAGCAGGCTCCCCGCTTTAGCTCATGACCTGAGCCGAAGGGAGACGCTTAATGACTGAGTCACCCAGGCTCCCCTACAAGAAATATTTTAAAGATATCTGCCAGAGAAATTTGTTTTTAGCAGATTAAAACATTCTCTCATTAGATTTCTTTAAAAAGCTGGATCACAATTCTTCTCAAGACATCCATTTCCAATAAAACGTGGCAGAGATGTCAAGCTGTTTAATCCATTTCTCCTTTCCCTGGTGCACACTACTAGACTGCAAACCCATCTTCCTGCTGTTTTTGGTTTGCCATTATAACTGGTTCTGGGTTTTGGAAGGTAGAGGAAGTAAGGGGCACCACTTCTAAAGCTGCCTACATGCAATCTCCATGCTCATTTTTTTCCTTTTGGGCAATGGGAAGCCACATGTTGAAGACAGCAGAGTCCCAAGATGGGAGGAGCCTGTGTATCTGTATCACTACCTGGTCCCTTTGGGGACTCTGTATTATCAAGCAGTGGTCTTCTATATTAAGTCATCAAAAAGTTGGAGTTTATTATAGTAGCTAGTATTACCTTAACTAATAATACAAAATTTACTACCTATGTTTAGTAATTACCAAAATGTATGTGTATGTATGTATTGTCTTCATCGATTATGTATATTTGTAATCTGGGAGAAAATTTTACTCAGCACAGAGCCCAACTTGGGGCTTGAATTCATTGCCCTGAGATCAAGTCCCATGTGGGGCTCCCCACTAAGCAGGGAGTCTGCTTGAGGATTCTCTCTCTCTCTCAAATACATAAATCTTTTAAAAAATGGATATAAATATTATATTTGGGTTTCACTGGATTCACTTAAAAGGTGATATTTATAATTTTAAGTTCAGTATTTATAATATGTTAGAAATTATGACCTTTACAACTATTAAAATGAAAAAATTTAGCATCAACTTAAAACTCTGTGAGGGATACATAAGTTTCAAAAATTAGTTTAGGGTTTTTTCAAGCAAAGATGTTTGAACACTGATGAGAAGTGGGCAAGTGCAGACTGGGGAGTTAAGTAGCTCTGCATTCAAACTCCGTTTCTGCTGTATCACTGGGCATGTTATGTTGATCTATGGATCCTTATTCTACTCCCAATATTTAAATGAAAATGCATGTAAATTACTCTCTAGCACTAACCTGCTCTTGCTATTAAAAATCTTAAGTATTTCTAGGAAGTAAAAAAAAATAGCCACTCAGGTGAAAATTACATCACCAAATCCTTTTTTTTCCCAAGACTGAATGAAAAATTAGGTACAGAGGGGAAAGAACTGTACTTGGGAGAGAAGGGATAATTTGGAGACATAAGCATGAATCAAAAGAAGAAACTGCTAGTGTGACAAAAGGGTACTGGAGGGGCCCTTATTTGGGAAGACACTAGGAAGGATAGCAAGACTATAAGTAAAGGAGAAATGAAAAAGGAAGCATAAATTTGCTTTAACTTATGTGGGTTCTAGTCTACCATGCAAATAAAATAGCTCTCAAATTTAAAAATTGCTCTAAAGATTGATTTGAAGTTGGTATAATTATTTTATAAGCACCATATATAGCATGTACTTTATGAATCTCTTCCCTTGTGTTCCATGTCACATCTATTTTAAGTAGCTCCAGAGTGATACCAAAGAGTTAAGTAGGTCAACTGCCTACTGTGTTCATTTTCTTTAAATTCTTTCAGATCTCTGAGAGAATTCAAGACATTAAATATGGCAACTTCTTTACCTAATATCTCTGATTATAGTTGGTACCTTAGTACTAAGATAGCAGATGAATGCTAGTGACCATGGCTAGAACAGAAGCTGGGAAGGGATTGCAAAGGTCATGCCTAGTAATTAGGGCAAATAGTGTCACCTGACCTTTGCTACTTTGCACACGTTTGCAAAGATGTACCTACTAGTCATTAAAGCATGATTTTCAATAGCATAAGGTTAGAAACAAATATTCAAAAATAAGGGACTTGATTGTTATAGTGCGGCCATATAATGGGATACTATTGAGTAGGACAACTTAACAGTTGATAAGGAATAATGGGATATTCCTTAAAGAATAATAAGGAATCTACAAGACAGGTTAAATGAAAAAAAGCAAGGCTCCCAGCACCACCTTTTGATTTAAAAAAATATGCATATCTGCTTGCATACAAATTGAGTAACCCTAGAAGGATAAGTAAGAAAGTGATTAATAATGGCTGCCTATGGAGAGGAGAACTAGGTCACTGGAGGGTTAGAGAGGAGGGAGACTTTTTACCCTATTCTACTTTTTTCAATTTTGTGCTATATGTATGTTATTAAAAAGAAAAATTTAAGTTCCTAAGCTTCACATAGCTAAGAAATTAAGATTTATTACTACTGACTTGTGACATCCCCTTTACGTTTTTCTGTAAAGACAAATAGTACTAGCAGCTATATCTATGTGTCTATATCTGTATATCTAATCTATCTATATCTTCCAGACTTTGGGATGTTGGGGTTTTAAGCAGGAGGTAAATTATGCTCCTTCTCCTTCAGTGCTTCAAAGCAACTCAGATTCACCCAAGAGTGAGAGAAAAGGAGCAAAATATCTATTACCACCAGTAATGCTGGGTTTGACAACTGGGTTTAATACCCTTTTGCTCAGAAAATCAAACATGTCCATCCAGAGATAGCTGGACAAATGCAGGCCTCTCCTCAGAGGGAAGAGGATGAGGAGATGAAGAGGGAAAACTGGTCAGTTCTAGGGAGTTTGGCCGGGTAAGAGGAAGGGCGGGGAGAGCTGAGCAGGGCAGCTCAATTCCTGTGCCTGTCTCACCAGTTACTCATGCCTGGGCAAGAGTGGAGAGCAAAAAGGAGGGAGGAAACTACTTTTCCCAGTACACACTCCTGGAAGATTTTAGTGTCTATTCTGTGGACTCAGGCAGGATCACTGGGAAAAGGAAAGATTGGTTTTCCTATAAGCACCCAGCATCGCTGCCATGCACCGCTCTGTTTGCGGCTAATCACCTGTACCAGCTGATCTCTGCTAATACCCCTGCAATATCTGGTCATACTGGTTTGATTACCATCCCATGTGTGCCTTGCACGCCTTCCTGCCTTTTGCACAGTTTTCCTGGTCCTTTCTTCCCCTCAATTGGTGCCCATTTTTCTTTTCAGGTCCAGATTAAGCTCTGCCTTGGCAGCCCCTTGCTTCTTAGAGCCCTTTCAGAACTTGTTCCTCAATCCTGCCGTTGGCCCCCAGCATGTGTTTCCTATCTTGTTACATTTCTCTTTATGGCTCTAGGCTCTACACCTTAGCTTTTCAGTCCTAAAGTGATTGAGTAAGGAAAGCTTAACTTAAAAAAAAGAGAGAGACAGAGAGAGAGACCCTATGGGCTGCAGTTACATAATTTATACATGGGAAACTAAGATTGATAACTTTTGACTCATTTTAATGTCCCAGATACAATATAGAAGACGTTGTGTGGTGGAGGAATGGAGACATCTCTTCCCAGGCTGTGGAACTTAGTGTACCATGAGGAAAATTTAATCTCTCTCCCCGTTCCTAGCTCTTGTTTCCCAGGATACTATGGCAATTGTTTGTTCATAGATGCCCCATAAGCTCTTGGAGGCGGCTGAGAATTAAGTTGCTTATTAATTCATTTAGTCTTGACCTACATATGGTTGAATAATCACAGGGCCATCTGTCCTCCTTAATTACCATGCAGAGATGAGGAGATTTCTCTCTACCTTCTGTGGATCATGTGTGAATCTTGTCAAGAGGGCTCCCAAATGACTTGCTGCCAGAGCCCTGGCAAATGTTTATAAGTGAAACCAACAACTAATGTGGAGGGCTTTTGTTGTTTTTGGTTGTTTTGTCTTTCAGAAAGGCCTCCTGTTGTGACTAGCCCTTGAAATTTCACCAGTCAAAGGCAATCTCATAAATGAATAAGCAATAGTATATTTCCTTTCAGTTTAGGAGATAGAATGGGAGATTTTCCCAGATGCCTATGAGTTCCGTCTCCCACAGGCTTCCACATTTCTCACAGGGTCCTCACATTCAACTGTATGAAATAGATGGACTAACGCAGTCTTACTGAGCACTACTTTCTCTTGGTTTTCGACATGCGATGTGGTGGTTTAAAAGCTGTCAGCTACAACCAGACAAACCCTGAGGCACTTGGCTGGCACAGTTGGTAGAGCATGGACTCTTGATCTCAGGGTTGTGAGTTTGAGCCCTAGGGTGGGTGTAGAGATAACTTAAAATAAAATCTCTTAAAAAATAATAAAAATAAAACTAGACAAACCCTTATTGATATCGTGGAGTTGAAACTTTGGAGTATCTGTGAACTTTTATGATGAGAAAATTCTACTTAACAGTTATCAAGGACCTGACCAAATGAAGACCTTCAGGGCTCTGGCGAGTTGAATGACCAAACAGTCATGTGAAGCATAATAGCTTCCATGTTAGAGTGCTTAGCTGGATAGGGCCATATGCTTTATATCACTTGAGCCTCAGTATATCACTGTGAGTTACACCAGGCAGGAGTATAATCATCAGTTTATAGATCAATGAAAATAATTAAAGAGCCCTAGAAAAGTGAGATACTTGTTAAGAATAATTGCTTTGAAGTACAGAGTTGGAATTAAAACCCCGATTTTGGTCGCCTTATTAAGTGCTCTTTCCAATAGAGTACCCTGATGGAGTTTCCATACATCCCTTAACTGTAGTACTCTATGCCATGACCATTTATTTATACTTGTGACCAAAGCTGCATTATATCTCTATGAGTGGAAAGTGAACCAGTCTGACTAAAAAGACATTGACTGGGACTGTGTCAGAGTTGAAGAACTATAAGATAGGATGAGTTTTGAGTTTTCTGCTTTTTTTTCTTGAATGCATCCACCACATATTCAAGTTCACCTGTATGAAAATGATGGACTATCAAAACAACCTTGAAAGAGAAGAACAAAGTAGGAAGACTCACACTTAACAATTTCAAAAAGTACTACAAAGCTATAGTAATCAAAATGGTGTGGTACTGGCACACAGATGTATAGACCAATGAAATAGGATAGAGAGCCTAGAAATAAACCTAGAAATACATAGTCAATTAGTTTTCAGTAAGTGTGCCAAGACCATTCAATGAGGAAAGGATCATCTTTTCAACAAATGATGCTGGCAAAGCTGGATATTTACATGTGAAAGAATGAAGTTGGATCATTATATCATATACCAAAAAAATCACCTCAGAATGGATCAAAGATCTAAATTTGAGAGCTAAAAGTTTAATACTCTTAGAAGAAGATATAGGGAAAATTTTAACGACTTTGAATTAGAAGACAATGGTTTCTTGAGTATTATACCAAAAGCATAAGCAACAAAAGAAAAAAAAAAGATAAATTGGACTTCATCAAAATTAAGAACTTGTGTGCATCAAATTATAGTATAAAGAGAGTGGAAAGATAACCTACAGAATGGGAGAAAATATTTGTAAGTCATACATCTGATAAGGGAGTGATATCCAGAATATATAAAGAACTCCTACAACTCAACAACAAAAGGACAACCCAATTCAAAAAGAGGCAAAAGACTTGAAGAGACATTTCACCAAAGATAATACATAATTAGCCAGTAAACACATGAAGACATGATTAACATTTTTAGTCATTAGGGAAATGCAAATCAAAACCACAATGAGATACTACTTCATATACATGAGGATAACTATTATAAAAACAAAAACCAAAATAACAAGTGTTGGTGAGGTTGTGGAAAAATGTAAACTCTTGTGCATTGCTGGAAGAAATGGTGCAATCTCTGTGGAAAACAGTATGGCAGTTCCTTAAAATGTTAAACAGAATTTCCATTGATCCACCTGTTCTACTTCTGGGTATATACCCAAAAGAATGAAAAATGGGCTCAAAGAAATACTTGTATACTAATGTTCATACAAGCATTATTCACAGTAGCCAAAAGATGTAAATAATCTAAATGTCCATTGACACATGAATGGATAAATTAAATGTGGTTTACCGTACAGTGGAATAGTATTCCAGCCATAAGAAGGAATCAAATTCTTTTTTTTTAAATTAACACTCTATTATTTGTTTCAGTGGTACAGGTCTGTGAATCATCAGTCTTACATAATTCACAGCACTCACCATAGCACATACCCTACCCAATGTCCATAACCCAGCCACCCTATTCCTCCCACTCCCTCCCCTCCAGCAACCCTCAGTTTGTTTCCTGAGATTAAGAGTCTCTTATGGTTTATCTCCCTCCCCGGTCCCATTTTGTTTCATTTTTCCTCCTCTTCCCCCCACGACCCCCTACCCTGCCTTTCAAATTCCTCAAATCAGAGAGATCATATGATAATTGCCTTTCTCTGATTTACTTATTTCACTTAGCATAATACCCTCTAGTTCCATCCATGTCCTTGCAAATGACAAGATTTCAGATTTTCTGATGGATGCATAGTATTCCATTGTATATATATACCACATTTTCTTTATCCATTCATCTGTTGATGGACATCTAGGTTCTTTCCATCATTTGGCTATTGTGGACATTGCTGCTATAAACATTCAGGAGCACATGCCTCTTTGAATCACCACGTTTTTATCTTTAGGGTAAATACCCAGTAGTGAGATTGCTGGGTCATAGGGTAGCTCTATTTTCAACTTTTTGAGGAACCTCCATACTGTTTTCCAGAATGGCTGCACCAGCTTACATTCCCAACACTGTAGGAGGTTTCCCCTTTCTCTGCATCCTTACCAACACCTGTCCTTTCCTGACTGGTTAATTTTAGCCATTCTTACTGGTATGAGGTAGTATCTCACTGTGGTTTTGATTTGTATTTCCCTGATGCTGAGTGATGTTGAGCACTTTTTCATGTGTCTGTTGGACATTTGGATGTCTTTGCAGAAATGTCTTTTCATGTCTTCTGTCCATTTCTTGATTGGATTCTTTGTTCTTTGAATGTTGAGTTTGATAAGTTCTTTATAGATTTTGGATACTAGCCCTTTATCTGATATGTCATTTGCAAATATCTTCTCCTATTCTCTTGGTTGTCTTTTGGGTTTGTTGACTGTTTCCTTTGTTGTGCAAAAGCTTTTGATCTTGATGAAGTCCCAATAGTTCATTTTTGCCCTTGCTTCCCTTGCCTTTGGCTATGATTCTAGGAAGAAGTTGCTGCAGCTGAGGTTGAAGAGGTTGCTGCCTGTGTTCTCCTCTAGGATTTTAATGGATTCCTGTCTCATATTGAGGTCTTTCATCCATTTTGAATCTATTTTTGTGTGTGGTGTAAGGAAATGATCCAGTTTCATTATTCTGCATGTGGCTGTCCAATTTTCCCAACACCATCTGTTGAAGAGACTGTCTTTTTCCCATGGGACAGTCTTTCCCGTTTTGTTGAAGATTAGTTGACCATAGAGTTTTGGGGTCCATTTCTGGGCTCTCTATTCTGTTCCATTGATCTATGTGTTGTTTCTGTGCCAGTATCATACTGTCTTGATGATTACAGCTTTGTAATAGAGCTTGAAGTCTGGAACTGTGATGCCGCCAAATTTGGTTTTCTTTTTCAACATTCCTCTGGCTGTTCAGGGCCTTTTCTGGTTCCATATAAATTTTAGGATTATTTTTTCCATTTCTTTGAAAAACATTGATGATATTTTGATAGGGATTGCATTAAATGTGTAGATTGGTCTTGGTAGCAGACATTTTCACAATATTTGTTCTTCCAATCCATGAGCATGGAACGTTTTTCCATTTCTTTGTGTCTTCCTCAATTTCTTTCATGAGTACTTTATAGTTTTCTGAGTACAGATTCTTTGCCCCTTTGGTTAGGTTTATTCCTAGGTATCTTATGCTTTTGTGTGCAATTGTAAATGGGATCGACTCCTTAATTTCTCTTTCTTCTGTCTTCTTGTTGGGGTATAGAAATACAACTGATTTCTGTGCATTGATTTTATATCCTGGCACTTTACTGAGTTCCTGTATGAGTTCTAGCAGTTTTGGAGTGGAGTCTTTTGGGTTTTCCCCATAAAGTATCATATCATCTGCAAAGAGTAAGAGTTTGACTTCTTCTGGGCGCCTGGGTGGCTCAGTGGGTTAAAGCCGCTGCCTTCGGCTCAGGTCATGATCCCAGGGTCCTGGGATCGAGGCCCATATCGGGCTCTCTGCTCAGCAGGGAGCCTGCTTCCTCCTCTCTCCTCTCTCTGCCTGCCTCTCTGCCTACTTGTAATCTCTCTCTCTGTCAAATGAATAAAAAAAAAAATCTTAAAAAAAAAAAAAGAGTTTGACTTCTTCTTTGCCAATTCGGATTCCTTTTATTTCTTTTCATTGTCTGATTGCTGAGGCTAGGACTCCTAGTACTATGTTGAATAGCAGTGGTGATGGTGGACAGCCTGGCTGTGTTCCTGACCTTAGGGGATAATCTTTCAGTTTTTCCCAATTGAGAATGATATTTGTTGCAGGTCTTTCATAGATGATTTTTATGATATTAAGATATGTACCCTCTATGCCTACACTGTGAAGAGTTTTGATCAAGAAAGAATTCTGTACTTTGTCAAATGCTTTTTCTGCATCTACTGAGAGGATCATTTGGTTCTTGTTCTTTCTTTTATTAAGATATTATATCACATTGATATCACATTTATTAATATATTGTATCACATTGATTGATTTGCAGATGTTGAACCAACCTTGCAGCCCAGGAATAAATCCCACTTGGTTGTGGTGAATAATCCTTTTAATGTACGGTTGGATCCTATTGGCTAGTATTTTGGTGAGAATTTTTGCATTCATTTACATCAGGGATATTGGTCTGTAATTCTCCTTTTTGATGGGGTCTTTGTCTGATTTTGGGATCAAGGTAATGCTGGCCTTATGAAATGAGTTTGGAAGTTTTCCTTCCATTTCTATTATTTGGAACATTTTCAGGACAATAGGTATTAATTCTTCTTTAAATGTTTGGTAGAGGGGTGCCTCAGTTGGTTAAGCCTCTGCCTTCGGCTCAGGTCATGATCTCAGCGTCCTGGGATCGAGGCCCATATCGGGCTCTCTGCTCATCAGGGAGCCCCTGCTTCCTCCTCTCCCTCTGCCTGTCTCTCTGCCTACTTGTGATTTCTCTCTCTCTCTCTCTCTCTCTCTCTCTCTCTCTCTCTCTCTCTCTGTCAAATAAATAAAAATCTAAAAAAAAAAATGTTTGGTAGAGTTCCCCAGGAAAGCTGTCTGGCCCTGGACTCTTGTTTTTGGGGAGATTTTTTATTACTATTTCAATCTCCTTACTGGTTATGGGTCTGTTCAGGTTTTTTATTTCTTCCTCATTCAGTTTTGGTAGTTTATATATCTCTAGGAATGCATCCATTTCTTCCAGATTGTAAAATTTGCTGGTGTAGAGTTGCTCATAATATGTTATAATTGCTTGTATTTCTTTGGTATTGGATGTGATCTCTTCTCTTTCGTTCATGATTTATTAATTTTAAAATTAAAATATGTTTAAATTAAAATATATTTAAATTTTTAAATATGTTTAATTCTGCTCCTCTCTCTCTTCTTCTTCTGGGATCTCAATTATTCTAATATTGTTTCATCTTATGGTATCACTTATCTCTCAAATTCTCCCCTTGTGGTCCAGTAGTTGTTTAATCTCTCTTTTAAATTTAATAAATTTATTTTAAATTTATTAAAATTAAAAATTTAAATTTAATTTAATTTTTGTTTAATTTAAATTAAATGTTTAAATTTAAATTTTAATTAAAATTAAATTTTGTACTAATTAAACCAATTTATCAATTATATTAATTTAATAATTAATATAATTATTAATCAATAATTCATCAATTATTAATTTGATTTCATTAATTTTATTAATCCTAGTTTTGTTGATCTGTTCTACTGTTCTTTTGGTTTCTATTTCATTGATTTCTGCTATCATCTTTATTATTTCCCTTTTCCTGCTGGATTTAGGCTTTATTTGCTCTTCTTTCTCCAGCTCCTTTAGGTATAAGGTTAGGTTGTGTATTTGAGACCTTTCTTGTTTCTTGAGAAGTGCTTGTATTGCTATATACCTTCCTATCAGGACCGCCTTTGCTGTATACCAAAGATTTTGAACAGTTGTGTTTTCATTTTCATTTGTTTCCATGAATTTTTTAATTCTTCTTTAATTTCTTCTTTAATTCCCCAGTTGACCCATTCATTCTTTAGTAGGATGTTCTGTAGCCTCCATGTATTTGAGTTCTTTCCAACTTTACTCCTGTGGTTGAGTTCTAGTTTCAAAGCATTATGGTATGAAAATATGTGGGAAATGATCCCAATCTTTTGGTATCAGTTGAGACTTGATTTGTGACCTGGGATGTGATCTATTCTAATGTGTAAACATTCTGGAGAATGTTCCATACACACTAGAGAAGAATGCGTATTCTGTTGCTTTGGGATGGAATGTTCTGAATATATGTGATGTTCATCTGGTCCAGTGTGTCATTTAAAGCCTTTATTTCCTTATAGACCTTTTGCTTAGATGATCTGTCCATTTTAGTGAGGGGGTTCTTAAAGTGCCCTACTATTATTGTATTATTATTGATGTGTTACTTTGATTTAGTTATTAATTGGTTTATATTATTGGCTGCTTCCATGTTAGGGGCACAGATATTTAAAATTGTTAGATCTTCTTGTTGGACAGACCCTTCAAGTATGTTATAGTGTCCTTCCTCATCTCTTATTATATTTTTGGGCTTAAAATCTAATTTATCTGATATAAGGATTGCCACCCCAACTTTCTTTTGATGTCCGTTAGCATGTTAAATTGTTTCCACCCCTCAGTTTAAATATGGAGGTGTCTTTGGGTCTAAAATGCGTTTCTTGTAGACAGCATATTGATGGGTCTTGTTTTTTTTATCCATTCTGATACCCTGTGTCTTTTGATTGGGGCATTTAGCCCATTTACATTCAGAGTAACTATTGAAAGATATTAATTTAGTGTTACTGTATATTGTTTCTGTTCCTTTCTGGTCTGTTACTTTTAGGGTCTCTCTTTGCTTAGAGGACCCCTTTTAATATTTCCCATAGGGCTGGTTTGGTGTTTGCAAATTCTTTTAGTTTTTGTTTGTCCTGGAAGTTTTTATCTCTCCTTCTATTTTCAATGACAGCCTAGCTGGATATAGTATTCGTGGCTGCATATTTTTCTCGTTTAGTGCTCTGAATATATTATGCCAGTCCTTTCTGGCCTGCCAGGTCTCAGTGGGTAGGTCTGCTGCCAATCTAATATTTCTACCATTGTATTTTACAGACCTTTTTCACAAACTGCTCTCAGGATTTTCTCTTTGTCACTGAGACTTGTAAGTTTTACTGTTAGATGACAGGGTGTCGACCTATTTTCCTTGATTTTGAGGGGGGTTCTCTGTGCCTCCCGGGTTTTGATGCTTGTCCCCTTTGCCAAATTAGGGAATTCTCTGCTATAATTTTCTCCAATATACCTTCTGCCCCTCTTTCTCTTTCTTCTTCTTCTGGGATGCCAATTATTCTAATATTGTTTCATTTTATGGTATTACTTATCTCTCAAGTTCTCCCCTTGTGGTCCAGTAGTTGCTTAATCTCTCTTTTCCTCAGCTTCTTTATTCTCCATCATTTGGCCTTCTATATCACTAATTCTTTCTTCTGCTTCATTTATCCTAGTAGTAAGAGCCTCCATTTTTTATTGCACCTCATTAACAGCTTTTTCAATTTCAACTTGGTTAGATTTTATTTCTTTCATTTCTCCAGAAATGGATTTTACTTCTCCAGAAAGGGATTCTCTAGTATCTTCTATGCATTTTTCAAGCTAAGCTAGCATCTTGATAATCATCATTCTGAACTCTAGTTCTGATATCTTACTAATGTCCGTATTGATTAGGTCCCTAGCCATTGGTACTGCCTCTTTTTCTTTTTCTTTTTTCTTTCTTTCTTTCTTTCTTTTTTTTTTGAGGTGAGTTTTTCCCCTTGTCATTTTATCCAGGTAGAAATAGATTAATGAGAGAACAAAATACTAAAAGGGTAGCAATGGCTCCAGAAAAATATACATTAACCAAATCAGAAGATCAGAAGAGACCCAGACTGGGGGGAGAAGAAAGGAGGAAGGAAAAAAAATATATATATATGTATGTATGTATATGCATATAGACTGGTAAATAGAACAGAGCCACACACTTGATTTTGGGTGTATTTTGTTCTGTTAGAAGAATCTTCCTCCCAAAATTTTAAAGAAAGAAAAAAATATGTACACACACACACACACACACACACACACACACGTACATATATATACACACACACACACACACAAATGAGGGTAAAACAATGAAGGGCTGGAATATGACTGTAAAGATCAAACTTTAAAAAGATTCTAAAAAAGGAATTGATAAAAGGTTGGTTGAAAAAAGAAAAAAAAAAGGAGAGAATGTAATCAGACTGGAGACTAGAACAAAGCCATATGCTAGATTTAGGGTATATTTTGGATCGGTTAGAAGAAACTGATCCCAAAATTTTCAAGAAAGAAAAACTTACATGTATACAAAAAATAAGGTTAAATACAATGAAGGGATAGAATATGACTATAACAATGAAAATTTAAAAAGATTTTTTAAAGGTATTGATAAGATAAAATAGTTAAAAGTTAAAATAGGAAAGAGGAAAAATTTTAAAAATAGAATAAAAAAAAATAATTAACTTTGAAAGACTAAAGAATCATTGGAAAAGAACCATGAATTCTATGTGTTGCTTTCCCCTAGCTCTGGAGTTCCACAATTCTCATTGATCGGTGAACTTGGTCTTGGCTGGATGTTCTTGCTGATCTTCTAGGGGAGGGGACTGTTGCAGGGATTCTCAAATGTCTTTGCCCGAGGTGGAATTGCATGGCCCTTACCAGGGGCCAGGCTAAGTAATCTGCTCAGCTTCACTCTTGGGAGCTTTTGCTCCCTGAACATTTTCTGTACAGCTTTGGAGGACGGGAATGAAAATGGCGGCCTCCTAATTTCCAGCCCTGTAGGAGCCGACAGCTTGGAGCCCCACTCTTCAGTGCACCCTCAGAGAAAAGCAGTCAATCCCTCCTGTCTCTGTCATCTCCAGCAGCACTCTGAGCTCACCCAGCCTGTGACCAAGTGTGTCTGTCTCTGGTGCTCAGCCCCGTTTGGAGTCTCCAGCCCAGCAGATTCCTGCAGCACACTCCTGTGCCACTCCTCCTGGAGGAGGAAGGTTAGTCTCCCCAGATCTGCTGCTTGTGGGGCCTCTGCTCAAAGAATAGTGGCCTGACTATGCCTTGGATCACAGTTTAAGGTAATCCTGAGCTGAGAGCCGCCTCCTCAGCTCTGTCTCTGCAGTCAGCTTCCCCACTTCTATAGCTGGGAGCTCTGCCACACTCAGGCACCCCTAGTCTTTTTGTGACCCCCTTGGATCCTGAGACCACACTGTCCCATGAGGGCTCCCCCCCCCCACCTCCTGCCCAGTTAGCTTCTGGAGCCACATACTTCAGTGGAGCAGACTTCTAAAGTTCTGATTTTGTGCTCCACTGCTTTGCTGCTTGCTGGTAGCTGGCCTCTGCCCCCACAGTCCATCTTCCTGTTTATCACCTCGGATTCACTTCTCTGCATGCCCTACCTTCCAGAAAGTGGTCGCTTTTCTGTTCCTAGAATTGCTGCTCTTCTTCTCTTTAATCTCCTGTTGAGTTTGTAGGTGTTCAGAATGGTTTGATAAATATCTAGCTGAAATCCTGGGACCAAACAAAATTTAGGTCTCCTACTCCTCCGCCATCTTGCTCCTCCCTCCCCCAGGGAATCGAATTCTGATACGAGCTGTAGTATGGGTGAACCTTGAAAACATTTTGCGAAGTGAAAGAAGCCAGATACCAAAGGACAAATATTGTATTCTTTCACCTATTTGAGGTACCTACACTAGGCAAATTCATAGAAACATACTAAAATAGAGGTTTCTATGAACTAGAGGAGTAGTGGGGAATGGGGATTTGTTGCTTAATGGGAATAGATCTCTGGGTTGAGAAAAAATTTTGGAAACAGTTGCACAATTTTGTGAATATACTTAATACCAATGAATTGTACACTTAAAAATGGTTGAAATGATAAATTTTTGTTATTTATATTTTACCACTGTAAAAAAGGTGTAAATGTAAAACAAAGTATGGACTAGGTACTTTATAGAGACAGAGAAGTAAAAGCTCACAATCACTCAGAAAATAATATCTAGCTAGAAAGAGGGGAGTGGGTCTTGAGTGGATGAAACCAAGAGGAATGAGTTGGAGGCAGCTTTACAGAGAAGGGTGTGGAATAAGAAAAGCAGAAAGAGTACAAGAGTATTGAGTTTCTTATTTATCAGATTCCATGAGAAAGCTTTTGTAATACTTTTTTTATTTCATCAGTAGAGCAATACTGTGTGGTAGGTACTATTGTTATTAGCCTAATGTTTGCGTAAGGAAACTGAATCTTAGGTTAATAACTTGCTCAAGGACTTGCCTAATGAGTGACAGAGCCAGAACTTAAAACCCATTCTGTCACCGTCAGATCTCATACTCTGATTTTGTTATTTTATTGATGTCAACTTTTTTGGTTAAAAACTGGAAAAACAGAATCCACCTGAAAGGCTTATTGTGAAGGTTAAATAAGAATCATTTTTTAACTGGAAGTTTCTGAATATACCTAAGGATTTTGTATCATTCTTTGATTGCTCTGCCCTTTATATTCCTACAGGAGGCTGAGACCTCTTTTAAAGCACTCTGAAAAAAAAATGCACTGTGTACCATAGTGGATTAGAATGTTCTCATACCCCTCCACCATTTATAAGTTCCTTAATTACAAAGACTCTATCTTATTTGTTGTTTTTGGCAGGATTTATTTTTAGAGGGTTCAATTAATTTTTTTAATGTTTTAAGTTTTTATTTAAATTCCAGTTAGTTAATAGGTAGTGTAATATTAGTTTCAGGAATAGAATTTAGTGATTTATTAATTACAACAAAAACCAAGTACTCATCACAAGTGCCCGCCTTAATCCCCATCACCTATTCCATCCATCTTCCAACCCAGCTCCCCTCCAGCAACTCTCAGTTTGTTCTCTATAGCTAAGCATCTCTTATGGATTGCCTCCCTCTTTTTTCTTTCCTCTATAGTCATCTGTTTTGCTTCTTAAATTCCACATATGAGTGAAATCATATGATATTTGTCTTTTTCTGATTGACTTATTTCTCCTAATGTAATATACTCTAGCTCCATCTACATTATTGCAAATTGCAAGATGTTCCATTTTTTTATGGCTAATAGTACATAATATATACATATGTCCATATATAGTCTATCATGTATGTGTATGTGTATATATATAGATAGATAGATATACATACATACACATATGTATATATATTCACACACACAACACACACACACACACACACCCCACATCTTCTTTATGCATTCATTAGTCAGTGGACATTTGGGCTCTTTCCATAATTTGGCTATGGTGATAATGTTGTTGTAAACATGGAGGTGCATGTACCCATTTGAGTCAGTATCTTTGTACCCTTTGGGTAAATACCTAGTAGTGCAATTTCTGGGTCAGAGAGTAGTTTTATTTTTAATGTTTTGAGGAACCTCCATGCTGTTTTCCAGAGTGGCTGCACCAGTTTGCATCCAAGAGGGTTCCCCTTTCTCTGTATCCTCACCAACATCTGTTGTTTCCTGTGTTGTTAATTTTAGCCATCTGACAGGTGTGAGGTGGTATCTCATCATGGTTTTGATTTGTATTTCCCTGATTGATGAGTGATGTTCAGCATCTTTTCATGTGTCTGTTGGCCATCTGTAAGTCTTCTTTGGAAAAATCTCTATTCATGTCTTTTGCCTATTTCTTAACTGGATTATATTTTGGGGGTGTTCAGTTTGATAAGTTCTTTATAGATTTTAGGTACTAACCCTTTATCAGATATGTCATTTACAAATATCTTCTCCCATTCCATAGGCAGCCTTTTAGTTTTGGTGACTGTTTCCTTTGCTGTGCAAAAGCTTTTTATATTGATGACGTCCCATTAGTTCATTTTTTGCTTTTGTTTCCCTTACCTCTGGTGACATGTCAAGTAAGAAGTTGCTATGGCTGAGGTCACAGAGGTTGCTGCCTGTGTTTTTCTCTAGGATTTTGATGGATTCCTGTCTCACATTTAGGTCTGTCATTCATTTTAAGCCTACTTTTGTGTACGGTGTAAGGAAATGGTCCAGTTTCATTCTTCTGCATGTGGCTGTCCAATTTTCCCAACATCATTTGTTGAAGAGACTGTCTTTTTTCCATTGGACATTTTTTCCTGCTTTGTCAGACATTAGTTGACCATAAAGTTTTGGGGTCCATTTCTGAGTTTTCTATTTTGTTCCATTAATCTATGGGTCTGTCTTTGTGCCAGTACCATACTGTCTTGATGACTGCAGCTTTGTAACATAGCTTAAAGTCTGGAATTGTGATGCCTCCAGCTTTTCTTTTCTTTTTCAATACTACTTTGACTATTCAAGGTCTTTTGTGGTCCTACACAAATTTTAGGATTGTTTGTCTACCTTTGTGAGAAATGCTATTGGTATTTTCATAGAAGTTGCATTAAATGTACAGATTGCTTTGGGTAGTATAGACATTTTAACAATATTTGTTCTTCCAGTCCATGAACATGGAATGTTGTTCCATTTCTTTTTGTCCTTCAATTTCTTTCATAAGTGCTCTATAGTTTTCAGAGTACAGATCTTTCACCTCCTTGGTTAGGTTTATTCCTGGGCATCTTATGGTTTTTGGTGTAATTGTAAATGGAGTCAATTCCTTGATTTCTCTTTCTGCTGCTTTATTATTGGTGTATAGAAACAAAACAAATTTATGCATGTTGATTATGTATCCTGGGACTTTACTGAATTTGTGTATCATTTCTATCAATTTTTTGGTGGACTCTTTTGAGTTTTTTACAGAGGCTATCATGTCATCTATGAAGAATGAAAGTTTGAATTCTTCCTTGCTGACTTGGATGCCTTTCATTTCTTTGCATTGTCTGATTGCTAAGGCTAGGATTCCCAGTACTGTGTTAAAAAAAAAACAATGGTGGGAGTGTCTTATTCCTGGCATTGGAGGAAAAGCTCTCAGGTTTTCCCCATTGAAGATGATATCAGCAATGGGTCTTTCATATATAGCCTTTAAGATATTGAGTATGTTCCATCTATCCCTGCTTTCTTGAGGGTTTTTATCAAGAAAGATTGCTGTAATTTCTAGAATTTTTCTGCATCTATTGAGATGATCATATAGTTCTTAACCTTCTTTTACTAATGTGGTGTATCATATTGATTGATTTGCAAGTATTGAACCACACTTGCAGCCCAGGAATAATTCCCACATGATCATGGTGAATGATTCTTTTAATGTAGTTAGTATCTTGTTGAGAATTTTCGCATGCATGTTCATCAGGGATATTGGCTTATAATTCTCTTTTCTAGTGAGGTCTTTGTTTGGTTTTGGGATTAAGTATTGCTGGCCTCATAGAAGTTTCCCTTCCATTTCTATTTTTTGGAAGAGCTCCAGAATAGTAGGTATTAATTTTTCTTCAAATGTCTGGTAGATTTCTTCTGGAAAGATATCTGGCACCGGACTTCTGTTTATTGGGAGATTTTTGATTACTGATTCAATTTCTTTGCTGGTTATGAGTCTGTTCAAATTTTCTATTTCTTCCTGTTTTAGTTTTGGTAGTTTATATATTTCTAGGAATTTATCCATTTCTTCCAGATTGCTCAGTTTGTTGGCATATAATTGCTCATAATATTCTCTTACAATTGTTTGTATTTTGTAGTATCTTTTACTTATTTGTATTTCTGTGGTCTTGGTTGTGATCTCTCCTCTCTCATTCATGATTTTATTTATTTGGGTCTTTTTTCTTTTTGATAAGTCTGGCTAGAGTTTTATCAATTTTATGAATTCTTTCAAAGAACCAGCTCCTAGTTTCATTGATCTGTTCTTCTGGGTTTTTTGTTTTTTGTTTTGTTTGTTTCTATATCATTTATTTTTGCTCTAATGTTTATAATTTCCCTTATTCTGCTGGCTTTTGGCTTCATATGTTGTTCTTTTTCTAGCTCCTTTAGGTGTAACGTTGTGTATTTGAGACTTTTTTTGATTCTTGAGGTAGGCCTGTATTGCTATATACTTCCCTATTATGACTGCCTTTGCTGCATCCCAAAGGTTTTGTACTGTCATGTTTTAATTTTCATTTGTTTCCATGTATTTTTAAAATTTATTCTTTTATTTCCTGGTTAACCCATTCATTCTTCAGTAGGATTCTCTTTAATTTCCATTTGTGGTCTTTCCAAATTTTTTCTTGTGATTGACCTCAAGTTTCATAGTATTGTGGACAGAAAATATGCATGGTATGATCTCAGCCTTTTTATATTTGTTGAGGCCTGGTTTGTGACCCAGTATGTGATCTGTTCTGGAAAATATTCCATGTGCACTCATAAAGAACGTGTATTCTGCTGCTTTAGGATAAAATGTTCTTAATATATCTTTCAAGTCCATCTGGTCTATTGTGTCATTCAAAGCCATTGTTTCCTTGTTGATTTTCTGCTGAGATGATTTACTTATTGCTGTGAGTGGAGTGTTAAATTCCCCTACTATTTTTTTTAAGATTTTATTTATTTATTTATTTATTTATTTATTTATTTATTTATTTATTTATTTATTTATTTGACAGAGAGAAAGACAGTGAGAGCAGGAACACAAGCAGGGGGACTGGGAGAGGGAGAAGCAGGTTTCCCATCGAGCAGGGAGCCCGATGCAGTCCTAGGACCCTGGGATCATTACCTGAGCCAGAAGCAGACGCTTAACTCACTATCAGTGAGTTCCTTTGTTATTAATTTTTAAAATCTATTTGGCTGCTCCCCAGTGGGAGGCATAAATATTTACAATTGTTAGATCTTCTTGTCAGATAGGCCCCTTTATTATGATATAGTATGCTTCATCTCCTGTTACAGCCCTTGGCTTAAAATCTAGTTTGTCTGATATAAGCATGGCTACTCTGGCTTTCTTTTGATGTCCATTAGCCTGGTAAATGTTTCTCCCTCCCCTCACTTACAATCTGCAGGTGTCATTAGGTATAAAATGAGTCTCTTGTAAGCAGCATTTTTTAAAAATCCATTCTGATACCCTATGTCTTTTGATTGGAGCATTTAGTCCATTTATATTCAGAATGATTATTGATAGTTATGAATTTAGTGCCATTGTATTACCTGTTAAACTCTTGTTTCTGGAGATGTACTCTGTTCTTTCTAGTCATTGTCACTTTTAATCTTTCTTTCCCACTCAAAGAATCCCCTTTAATATTTCTTGTGGGGATGGTTTAGTGTTCATGAACTTCAGTTTTTGTTTGTCTGGGAAACTTTTTATCTCTCCTTCTATTCTGAATGACAGCCTTGCTGGATAAAGTATTCTTGCCTGTATATTTTCCCCATTCGGGACGTTAAACATATGCCACTTTCTTCTGACCTGCCAGATTTCTGTGGACAGATCTGCTGTCAGCCTTATTTTCTTCCCTTGTAAGTCAGGGATTTCTTTTCCCTCGATGCTTTCAGGATTCTTTCCTTATCTCTGTGTTTTGCAAACTTACTATGATATGTCTTGGCATTGGCATGCTTTTGTTCATTTTGATGGGAGTTCTCTGTGCCTTCTGGATTTGGATGTCTGTTCCTTCCCCAGATTAAGGAAGTTTTCAGCTCTAATTTCCTCAAATAAACATTCTGCCCCCCTTTCCCTCACTTCTTCCTCTGGAATTCCTATAATATGGATGTTATTATGCTTATGGAGTTCCCTAGGTCTACATTCATGATTCAGTATTTTTCTTGACCTCTTTTCGGCTTCATTATTTTCCATAATTTTATCTTCTGTATTATTGACTCGTTTCTCTGCTTCTTCCATCCTTGTGGTCATTACATCTGGTCGGTTTCACATCTCAGTTATAGAATTTTTTATTTTGGCCTGACTAGTTTTTAGGTCTTTTATCTTTGTGGTAGGGTACTTCTTGGTGTCTTCTATGTTTTTCTCCAGCCCAGCTTGTATCCTTATGACTGTTGTTTTAAAATTCAGATCAGGCATTTTACCTGTATTTGTTTTGATTAGATCCCTGGCCATGACATTTTCTTGTTCTTTCTTTTGAGATGAATTTGTTTATCTTGGCATTTTGTCTAGGTCTTTCTCTTCTTCTCTGTGTTAGGAGAGCCTATTATGTTTCTTGCTCCTGAGAGTAATGACTTTATAAAGAAGAGGTCATCTACTGTCCAGGATCTGTTGCTTCAGGAAGTATTTCTTGTGTATGCTGCTTTGTTCTGGCTGTTCTTTCCTTCAGGTGAGTCCTCTGCAGAGTTTCTCCCTGCCTGCTTTAGGGAGTGCTTGAACCTTTTCCAGAGTGGTGAGTTTTAAGTTTTAAGTAGGTGTGCTCTGGTCTTTTTGTTAAAAGAACTCTGACCCTATTTCCACTAGAGCTGAAGCTTTGCAGCATTTTGTGGTCAGTAGACTAGGCATGTGGAGGGGATTTGTGTTTGTCTTCTGGGAGAGGGGCCTACTGCTCTGGTCCTTTACTTGCCCTAGTAAAATAACACCAGCAGAGTGCATCTCCCTCATCCTTAGAGAGGAGAGTTGAGTTCTGCCGGTGTCCAGGAAGCCCTCATGGAAGAGTGAACAACCTTTCCTCGTGTGTCTCAGGAGTCAGTCAGATCCATGCCTTCACCCTCTCTGTGTTTGGGCCATCTGCCCACTGGCAGCATACTGCACTTGTATTTCATCTCAGGCCTACTGGCTGAGTTTCAAAACTCCAACCTTTTAGGGACCTGGTATGGCACTGACCCACACTGGTCCTCTGGCGGAGGCTCTTGCCACACTGGGTCTGGTGCTGATTTGTCCCAGAAGGGCAGTCACACCAATGTCCTGGAGTTTGGAGTTTAGAGTAAAATGCAGTAAAAAGCCTGAGTCCAGGTTAGCCCCCTGGTATAGCAGGTATCGCTATCCCTATGTTTAAGGGAATATCAGTGGTGTCTGCTGGCTCTTTTGTCCCCCTGAAAGACAATGCCACCTCTCCCAAATACACTGCAAGAAGGGTAAACTGTTCCTCCCAGTGCATCCCGGGGGATCCTCAGATTGTGCCATTGATCCGGGCCTCTCCCCTCCTTCTCCACAGGAGCACTGCAGTACCCAGTACAAGGCTCAACACCAGGCACTGCACCGATGTCTAAAACTCCAGTCCGAGCTCTGCTGGTTACAAAAATTCAATAAAATCAGACCCTCTAGTTTTCCCAACCAGTGGTTTTGGGGAAATGTTTTCCTTGTGTGATCTCCTGTGCACTGCTCTTTCTCTCTCTCCTTCCTCCCCCCATCTCTGTTTCTCTTCCTCTCTCACCTCTGTCCATGATCAGGGTTCTCTCACCTCTGCAGCACCTGTGATCCTTTCCCCCAAAATCATGTCTCCACACCTCCTTCCTTCCATGATGTGGCCTCTTCTCTTCCTCTTGTTGTGCAGTTTGTTCTGTCAGTTTGCAGATTTCTTCAGTGTCCGGAATGATTTGATGTTTATCTAGCTGTGTTTGAAGGACTAGGTAAGCTTAGGGTCCTCCTACTACTCTGCCATCTTAACTCTCTAGGCAGGATTTTTTAAAGTATGTTATACTGAATGTTTCTTGAGTAAAGGTGCTGCTTGAACAGAATTTTGAGATGAAAATATGGCAGAAAGAATGGGCAAAGATTCCTATAATGACTACATTTAAGAAATGGACAGGTTCTCTATTGGAGTGGAGGGCCAGCATTAGCATATTGGATTAAGGGAGGAAAGAGAATTTAGGCAGGAAAAACAATTAATTTTGATTTGAGTAGCCTTTGGAACTCATTGTGGGTTACTGGGAAGGAGATGGATTTTTGGAGAAGATGGATGACATCACCGTGTAAAGAATCTTCCAGATGGGAAAGAATGAAAATTGGCAGCAAGATAAGCACTCTGAACTAGAGTAATATTATCAGAAAGGAAGACAAAATTTAGAGGAGCGGTAAGATGGACATAAAATATCATCTCTGTGTGGATTATTCCAAAAGCTTTCTGAATTCCCACTGTACCATGTGGTATCATCATCCTCAATGCTCTCACCATCATCAACATTATTATCATCATTAACCACAGCAATAACCACCATAGTAGCAACAGTTACATTATCAGAGCCTACCAGGTGCAAGCCACTAGCCCGGGCTACAAATAAATGCTTAAGATTCTGCTTTCAAAGTGTCTAACAAAGCCATTAGTCCCTCCTATCTTTATCTATCCTGTTCTCTGATTCCAAACTCTCCTTTTGTAAATGACACTTTAATCATGTCACACAGTGTTGTTGAAAAGAAATTTCCTAGCATTTATGCCTTTCAAGTTATATTTTGGGATCTTAACATATTTTTTAAAATTTTTAAATATTTTATTTGTAAGAGAGAGAGAGTGCATGAGTGGGAGGGGGGTAGAAGGAGAGGGAGAAAGAGAATTTCAAGTAGACTCCATGCTGAGCATGAAGCCCAACTTGGGGCTCGATCTCTTGACCTTGATATCATGACCTGAGCCAAAATCAAGAGTTGGATGCTTAACCAACTGAGCCACCCAGGGGCCCTTCTTAATATATTTAAAAAAAAATAATTTTATTTCTTTTTAGAATAGACATTACCTTCACATGGCTCAAAATTTATATAATTTATGTGGGGAAAGGTCTTCCTTCCCACATATTTCTCCCACTTCCCCCATTTATTTCTTGTGTTCCCTTGTTTCCCAAAACATTTCTAAAGACGCTTAAAAAAATATGTTTTTAAGAGCGGTTTTTTTTAAAGATATTATTTATTTATTTGACAGAGAGAGAGAGATCACAAGTAAGCAGAGAGGCAGGCAGAGAGAGGAGGAAGCAGGCTCCCCACTGAGCAGGGAGCCCAATGCGGGCCTCAATCCCAGGACCCTGAGATCATGACCTGAGCCAAAGGCAGAGGCTTTAACCCACTGAGCCACCCAGGCGCCCAAGAACAGTTTTAGGTTTACAGTAAACTAAAAGGAAAGTACAGAGATTTCCCATATATCCCCTGCCCCCACACATGCATAGCCTCCTCCATCATCAACATCACTAACCAGAATGGTATATATATATATATATATATATATATATATTCTGTACCAGATGCCATGAAAGATTTTGTCTAGGCTTCAGGGGTGTAATGAGGTAGAGGGATAGATGAACAATTACTATACCTCATAGGANTATACATATATATATATATATATATATATTTTTTTTTTTTACCAAAGATGAACCTACATTGACACACCATATTAACCCAAAGTCCATAGTTTACCTCAGTGTTCACTCTTAGTGCTGTATGTTCTTTGGGTTTAGACAAATGTGTAATGACATGAATACATCATTATAGTATCATATAGAGTGTTTTCACTGCCTGAAAATTCTCTGTGCTCTGCCTATTCATTCCCCAACCCCCATCCCTGACAACCACTGATCTTTTTATGATCTCCATAGTTTTGCCTTTTCCTGAATGTCATATAGTTGAATCATACAGTATGTAGACTTTATAGATTGGCTTTTTTTCTTAGTAATATACATTTAAGTTTCCTCTGTGTCTTTTCATGGCTTGATAGCTCATTTATCTTTACTACTGATAAATATTCCATCTCCTGGATGTACCACAGTTTATTTATCCACTCACTTACTGAAGGAGATCCCGGTTACTTCCAAGTTTTGGCAAGTGTGAATAAAGCTGCGATAAATGTCCGTGTGCAGGTTTTTGTGTGGACATAAGCTTTCAACTCTAAGTACCAAAGACTGTGATTGTTGGATTGTATGGTAAGAGTATGTTTAGTTTTCTGTGAAACTTCCAAACTGTCTTCCAACGTGGCTGTAGCATTTTGCATTCCCATTAGCAATGAATGAGAGATCCTGTTGCTTCACATCCTCAAAAGCATCTGGTGTTGACAGTGTTCTGCATTTTGATAGTGTGTAGTGTGTCTCTCATTCTAATGTGGTGCTTCACTATTGTGTCAATTTGCTAACCGTGCCTTTTTACTGTTCCCACACCATGAGCACCATTTTCCCAGTGGATCATCCTGAGTGTCCAAATATGCCTTTGTTGATATTCTTCCAGCCAATAATGCCTTTCTCCCCCTACTCTAAACCTATTAAGTCAGGAAATAGCATGGATTCCTCAAAGAAGCATACATTTTTGTGATTTGGGCACAAATAAACAGAAAAAGGAGAAAGAGGAAAGGAACTAGAATTTATATTTTAAAGCCAGAAGTCAGGGGGAGACACTGAAATATTTTTGCTACCTCTTTTTCACACTTATTTAAAAACAAAACAAAGTACTAAAAGCCCAACACTTTTTAAAAAAGACTATACAATATTAAGACTTTAAGATGACACTTTTAACACCATTAAGTGTCTGTTCAGGAACAATTTCAGTTTGATTTGTCTGACCATATTTGGTGAATCCCATTTCCCTTGGGAGAAGCGGCTATCAAAATTATCTGATTCATAGAATCAAGAATATTCTGGCACCCTGAGAAGGGGGATTACTATGTGAAAAGGAGCTGTCCAGTGAAAGTGGGAGAGAGTCATGGCCCCCATCTTCCTTCCTGGCTGCCCCTCACGTTACCCCTGACCAATAGTTAACATAGGTTGCAAGAAACACCTGATATTAAGATGTCTGTTACCAACTGATAAACTCTAGAGAGCCTGAATCTGGTTAGATAAGCCACTTTTGTGGATAATATTCTTGTCCTGAAAACTGAAAAGTGCTAAGTGGAGGGAAATTATCAGTCAGATACAACTCACTAGCTTGCAAGACCATACATACGCATTTATATGAAGATTACATCCTAGTTCAAGGACTCCTTAAAACTTCAATATATATTTTTAAAGTTTTATTTCTCTTCATCCTATAAAGGAATTGAGGTAATTAAAAGAATTTTAACCTTATGCAATATGGAAATTTAAAAAAAGGTTTAAAGCTAGCTAGGATAACATGCAGACTAATAGGTCATAAACTAGTATGAGGTTACTAAACTTGGTCTGCAAATTTTTTTGAGCTGCTTAATAACCAAGGTAAAAAGAAAAATATGATGGTTTAAAACTTCACATTCAGGGCGCCTGGGTGGCTCAGTGGGTTAAAGCCTTAGCCTTCAGCTCAGGTCATGATCTCAGGGTCCTGGGATCGAGGCCCACATCGGGCTCTCTGCTCAGCAGGGAGCCTGCTTCCTCCTCTCTCTCTGCCTGCCTGTCTGCCTACTTGTAATCTCTCTCTCTCTGTCAAATAAATAAATAGAAATCTTTAGAAAAAAACAAATAAAACTTCACATTCCATTAAAATAAAATTCAATTTTTGTTATTCTGTAATTCTGTTATTTAGGTCTATAAGGCATTTTTGTAGGTTTTCATATATGGGCATTATGTGATATATGAACATCCTTAACAACATTCTCCAATAACTACAATAGTAGGTTCTGTCTGTAGTTTCTTCCACCATTTTTCTATGTTAAACAAAGCTGTAACAGTATACATAATTCAAAGGGGTGATCTGGAGGAAAATAATAGGTTCCACATGCAACTCTGTGATGACCCAGGGAATAAAAATGAGGTAGCTAAAGTAGTGGGGTAACTATTTGTTCTTTAAGATGTACTTCTTAGGGCCCCTGGGTGGCTTAGTTGGCAAGCGTCTGCCTTCGGCTCAGGTCACGATCTCAGGGTCCTGGAATCGAGTCCCTCATTGGGCTCCCTGCTCAGTGGGGAGTCTGCTTCTCCCTCTCCCTCTGCCTCTCCCCTCCACTTGTGCTCTCTCTGTCAAATGAATAATGAATAAACAAAATGTTTTAAAGATGTACATCTTGCATATTTCCTTCAACTGGACTTGTGATAAAAGTTGAGCAGGAGCCTGATGGATGTGTTAATTAACTAGATGTGGGGACTCCTTCACAATGTAAATATATATCAAATCATCCTAATGAACATTTTAAATATCTTACAGTTTTACATGTCAATTATACCTCAGTAAAACTGAATTTTTTTAAAAAAGTGGAGCAGGCCAGAGCTTAATACAGAAAACTTTGCATGGCCTGACATTCAGATATTCTCTATAGTATAAGAGAAGATCTAGAGACTTTCAAAATCATTCAAGAAATGAAAAGGGTGACAATCTTTAGAAAAACCGAGGGCTCAGTACCATGAACATGCTTGTTTTTTCTATTATTATTGTATAGTTGACATACAATGTTACATTAGTTTCAGGTATACAACATAGTGCTTCAACTTCTCTATACCTTATGCTGTGCTCACCACAAGTGTAGCTACCATCTGTCACCATATAACACTATTACAATACCTCATGTGCATTTTTTTATTACAACTTCCAGAAAACCTGCACCAAAATAGCTTAAAGACCTAGAGAATTTATTTTAATATTTATTTCCTAAAAATTCATTTAAAACTATATTTCATTCTAAGTACTATACAGGTGAATTTCATAGATTTGGATATATAGTATTTCCATTATCACTTGAAACCCTTATATTTAGTAATATTTTTTAGTTTCTAAATATATGAAAATTTCAAAAAGTATCCTTTGGTTGTTAACTTCTAAATTTGTTGTGTTATGGTAAGATAATTAATCTGCATAGCAATCCCTCAGAATTATTTAGCTTTCCCTTTGACCTAATACATAAAATGCTTTTTGTAAATTTTTCATGTCTTAAAAAGAAAGTGTATTCTCTATTGGATGTGGAGTTTCATATATTAGCTTGACCATATTAAATGCACTGTTCAGGTTTTAGATACAGGAGCTGTGTAGAACTTTAGATGACACTTCAGGGAGAAAGCTGTGGATGAGGACATTTGAATTGTTGGAATTTAAACCAAACTTACTTCCCTGGAATTGACCAAGATTGCAATTTCAACCACTAGGGGTGTACCAGTTATCTATTGCTGCATAATAAATCACCCCGAAAGTTAATGGCTCAAAAACACCATTGTTTCTTTGCTCAGTTTCTATGGGTTGGCAATGGGCAGGGCTTACCTGGAGTGGTTTTTTGCTATTCTTGCCTGGGGTTGCTCATGCAGCTGCAGTAATCTGGGGATTGCCTGGGGCTGGACCATCCAAGATGGCTTCACTCACATGTCTGGTGACTCTTAGGGGATGGCCGGACCTCTCTTTCCACAGGTCTTTCATCCTGGTCTTCATATGATGGTGGAAGCTTTCCAAGAGGATAAGAACAGAAGCTGTGATTCCCCTTGAGTCCAGGCTCAGATGTCCCATGAACTTCTACCACATTCTATTGGCCCAAGCAAGTCATAGGGCTAGTCCAGATTCAAGGGGTGGGGAAATAAATTTCACCTCTTGATGTGAGCTGCAAAGACTTGGAGGCCATTTTCCATCCATCACAAAGGGAAATGCAAGTTCAAAATAGAGATTTGAGTTGGGTTATAAGAAAGGGAAATTCTGTATATTCTTTTTTTTTAAGATTTTATTTATTTATTTGACACAGAGAGAGAGAGATCACAAGTAGGCAGAGAGACAGGCAGAGAGAGAGGAGGAAGCAGGCTCCCTGCTCATCAGGGATTGGTGTGGGCCTCGATCCCAGGACCCTGAGATCATGACCTGAGCCGAAGGCAGAGGCTTTAACCCACTGAGCCACCCAGGCTCCCAATTCTGTATATTCTTGAGAACATAGTTTGAATATATACCTGCTCCATATGGTTGCAAAGGGGCTAGGAATGTAGTTTTCATGTGCTTGTGATGGATATTCCAGAAGGACTGAGAGCTTCCAGAGAGGATGTCTGCCTGACTCTTCTCAGTGAGTTATTTCTTGGCCACTGCAATATCCTGATGGATGCCAGGTAAAAAACTCATTTTTAGAGTCCCATAAACTTAGGTCCTGCTTCGATAAGGAGACATATAAAGAGTGTGATTTTGAATAGACCAGGGCCATAATTTATGTAAGGCCTGAATGGGTAAAACTTATGTGAAGTTCACAGTACATGACTTGTTTCTGCAAGATAAGGCCTTGGCTGAACTTCACTGCAAGGGAAGTCCTGGTGACCGCAAAGTTAATTTTCAGAAATGAAGCCAGTTTGGAGGAGAATTTTTAATTTTCTTACTTTAAATACCATATCCAGAATGAAATGGGACAGGGTGAAGTTGGAGTTATAACATTCTCTGAAAAATCCATACCTAAGTCTTTGGAGTTGACACAGTTCTTGTGATCTCACCAGGAAAGTAAAGGTTTATGATCCTAGGACTGAAGGCAGGGGAAGATTTCTCCATTTGAAAAAAGCTGTTTTGGCCTTTTCCTCTTTGGAGTTTCCTCACTTTCTCTCCTAACAAATCAGATCAGCTCTCTCCTCCCCAGGATTCTTGGGGGACTTACATCTGGTATATGGAATGGATTTGGATCCCCTAATCTGCTGCTGGTGGCCTCCTTCCTGCCAACTGGGTTGGACCAATGGGAGCACTGGAAAGTGCAGTAGGCAAAGGAAGCTATTATTTGACAGTACACCATTCTAACCTTCATCCAGCCTGTCAGCTGACACCTTTGAGGTCCTATTTGTAAAGATGAAAAGTTCACTATTCTTGCTGGGTTCACTGGAATGTTCCATCCTGATGATGCGGCAATGCACCATTCACTGAGTCTTGTAATTCACTTGAAAACTCTCACCAGACTCAGATTCCTGCTTTGTCTTATAAGGCACAGTGTAAGTTTGTCATCCTTGGAGTCCCCTGGTGTGTATGCTGACTGTGATGTTATTCTTTCTGAGCGCTAAGAGTGTTTTCTACCTGACGGTGGCTTGTGCTTTGTCTCCCACCAGGGCCTGGTCAGACAAGCTGTGTGTATACTTCTTGAGAAGGCCGATTGTTGTGAAAACCTTTGCCACATAAACAGAAACGAGGCATTGGCTCATTTAGATATGATCGCCAGCAACTTTTCTCTTATAACCTCTGGAACACAATTTCATCAGTGCAGGCATGTGACTGGGAAGAAGTATCAACTCAAAAACCATCTGGTTAAGAATGAGGAGTACTTTTCAGGTTGGCAGATGGCAAATTGCCAAAATGCCCCAGGCACATCTGCCTCGGTTCCCCCATTCCTCAAAGAGTCACAAGCCGAGGAGTTCTGATCCAGTCTGGGAAAGGTGGGTTTGCCCCTGGGAGAGGCTGGAGTGATCCTTTTGGAGCACCTCAGGGGCTTTTGTATTTCTGGCCTAACGATTTTGTATTTCTGACTTAACGATTAAGTGTGGTTTGGGACAGACCTAAATTAGTTAAAAGGCATTCATTCACTTATTAATATTTATGAGCAGATATAGTCCTCAGGTTAGGGATGCAGAGATAGATAAGACTCAGTTTCTGCCCCTAACAGCCCGTGCAGCAGGGTGAGGATCTAAGACAGGGTAGGAAGAGAGAGACATAGAGATGCTGATAATTACAAGAACCCCCTTCCCCCTATTTTTTTTTAAATGTGAAATATTCTTTGTCTTGCTATGGAAAGTAAGGTCTAATTGATTCTTTTTTTTTTCAAGATTTTATTTATTTATTTGACGGAGAGAGACACAACGAGAGAGGGAACATCAGTTGGGGGGGGGTGGAAGAGGGAGAAGCAGGCTTTCCCGCAGAGCAGAGAGCCCGATGCGGGGCTCAATCCCAGGATCCCGGGATCATGACCTGAGCGGAAGGCAGACGCTTAATGACTGAGCCACCCAGGTGCCCCTGATTCTTTCATTTAGTCAGCAAACATCTGTGGAATGCCTGCTTTGTGCCAGGCCCTGTTCCAGGTGCTAGGACTGTAAGGGAGTCCATTTAAGGAATGGGCTGTGGATAATGTTGGGAAGATCAGAGAAGCATCCTACCTAGTCTGTCTTCACCCTTTTCCAACTGCCCTCTCAACTCCTTCTCTGGGGATGGATGCCAACATCATGAGATGAGCCAGCAACAACTTCTAATCCTTTCTGGGTCCAAAGGAGGATATCCCCTCAAAAAGAAACTTCAGAAGTAATCAGATCGACAACGTAAGCATCACCTTCAACCATGCCAATCGTTTGTTTTCCCCGGCCTTTCTTTGAATACACACACAAGTTTACTCATGGCAATGAGGCAGCACTGGAAGAAGAAGGGAGAAATAGGACAGCCAGAGTACAGTAACTTTGCCAATGACCTATTGCTTGTATTTCTGTTGGGTCATCCTCTTTAGTAAATGCAACCCAAGGCTCAAAAATGAGTGGAGGCTACCAAGGGTGGTGATAGGTCTGGTCAGGGAGGGTCTTAGTACCTTCCCCATCTGATACTCAATGGTGAAATCTGTACAAATTGTCCCATAACGCAGGGTTCTCTGCCTGATACTTTAGTTTACTGAATCATGTAGAAAAAGTAATAAACTCTTTGCATAAACATAGATATTTCTTCTAGGTATGAAGGAGCTGTTTGAAATCATTATATGGGAAATGAGACTTGAAGTAGTTGAAGAAAAGAGGTAGATTTTATCTGTAATATGAAAATATTTCCAAAAATATGTAAATGGGTTCGACAAATAAGTTTGCAAAATAACATAGGGTAGGATGGATATCATTTATGTTTAAAAAAAAGAAAAAAGAGGAGGGGACAATGATAATGGCTAATATTTTACAGTGCTTGCTCTGTGCCAGACACTGTTTTCAGTGCTTTACTGATCCTCCCAATGACCCCAGGAATTAGGTATTGTTAGTATTTCCATCACAGAGTTTTGAAAACTTAGGGATGGAGAAGTTGAGTGTCTTGCCTAACGTCACACAGCTAGGATTTAAACTGAGGCATTTAGTCTGCAGATTCTGGAACCAAAGCTTTGCAACACTTCTACAGGTACAGCTATGCAAATGCTTCAAAAAAAGATCAGAAAGATACACACTGAATGGAAAATCATAGTTGTCTTTAGAGAGGAACCACAAATGGGAGGTGGGACAGGGTCATTTTAAACATTCTCTTAGCTGAAATGTTTGAAGTTCCCCCACCTCCCCCCAAAAGAAAATGATTTCATGTTACTTCTGTTAAATTTATTTCTAACTAATTGTTTAAATATTTTTAAAAAATCAATCTTGGGGTCAATGTAAGTGATTTTGACTAAAATCACTAGATTATGTTCTTTTCCTAAATTTCACATTCATTTTGGTATTGTTGAGAGCAGAAGAATTATGTTCATCTTTCCTCTTGGTCTGTCTCATGACTTCTTTTTTTGTTTTTGTTTTTGTTTGTTTGTTTGTTTTTTAGATTTTATTTATTTGTTTGAGTGAGAGAGAGAACAATTAGGGGAAGCGGCAGAGGGAGAGAGAGAAGCAGACTCTCCGCTGAGCAGGGAGCCTGATGTGGGATGGAGTCCCAGGACCCCGAGGTCATGACCTGAGCCTAAGGCAGACACTTAACCGACTGAACCATCCAGGCACCTGTCTCATGACTTCTGATGAAATCTTATTTCAGAGATGAAAAGTTATTTCAGATTTTATGTGGAACAATGAGAGGCATATTGGTAATTTCATGGCTAAAATATTTTTCAAGTTCAGAAACTGAAGTCCGAGTGACCATGTCAGATCAAGCTTAGGTATTGAACCAAGTTAAGAAGGATTTGTCAATTAATTACAAAAATGAAAAATTTTTAAATTTTGTGTATATTAATAATTAGGAAAGAGTAGTGTATTAGTTAGGCTTTTCCAGAGAAACAGATCAATAGGAGACAGAGATAGAGATATATCTAAATTTTTGAACATATAGATGTAAATATAGATATATCTATATCTGGATATTTAGAAATCAAATATCTATATGGAGAGCGATAGGTAGACAGACAATGAGAGAATAATTTATCTTAAGAACTTGGCTCAAACAATTGTTGGAACTGGCAAATCTGAAATCAGTAGGGGTGGTGAGCTGGAAATTCAGGTAAGAGTTGATGTTGCAGTCTTGAGTCCAATATCTACAGGGCACATCAACATGCCGAAAACCTGGCAAGGTTTCTCTGTTGCAGTCTGGAGGCAGAATTACTTCTTTTTTTGGAAATCTTAGTCTTTGCTGTTAAGGTCTTCAACTGATTGGATGAGAGCCACCGACATTATGAGGGTAATCTGTTTTTTCTTAGAGTCAACTGACTGTAAAGATTTTATTTACTTATTTATTTACTTGATGTATATATAGGGGGAGAGAGAGAAAGAGAGAATGCACAAGCAGGCAGAGCGGCAGGCTGTTGGAGAGGGAGAAGCAGGCTTCCCGCTGGGCAAGGAGACTGACATGGGCCTTGATTTCAAGACCCTGGGATCCTGACCTGAGCGGAAGGCAGACACTTAACCAACTGAGCCACCCAGGTGCACCAACCCCCTCCTTTTTAAAAGATTTTATTTATTTATTGAAAGTCAGCTGATTGTAGATGTTAATCACACAAATACCTTCACAGCAACATCTAGACTAGTGTTTGACCAGACAACCAGGCACTATAGACTGGCCAAGTTGACACATAGCCATTATGAATAAATTCCAATTTGAACTGAATACTGACCGCTCAAGAATATATATGTTAGAGAGAATGTGAGTCTCATCATTTTTTTCATTTAGGACAACTGAGGTTTGAATTTACTTTAGGAGACTCAATCATTTGAGGAAAAATCTTTGGACAGTACATTTGCAATATATTAAAGCCATTCTAATCACTAGTTTTGCTTAACACAAGTCGAGTCATGAGATGATTCTGAATTCTTTTGTGGCAGTTGAGATAAGGTTAACTGAAAAATGCACATAAATTTTTTCACAAATTTCTAAACAGCAAATACACTGGTAACCTCATTGTAATCCAGCATTTGCAATTTTGCTCCTAAAGAGAGTTAACTTATGCATGACGTGCTCACTGTTTTCTAGTGAAGGTCATCAGCAATGAGGTGTTTTCAACTAAATACAATCACTTAGTTCTGTCTCAGACAGCTCACCTACAGATTACTTGAGTTATGCAAATGATTTCAGGATAACCTCCACCACACAAGTTTAAATTCTAAATAAATTATGAATTGGGCATGTGAGAATATTAATAAAGGTAGACCTATGCCTCCTGTCATTATTGCTGAACTTTAATATTGCATTGATGCTCTGTTACTAAGGATAATGTTTTGTCACCAATAGATAAATTGTGGGAAAGCTAGTAAACATTTTTCAGATTTAGAACTATTGGTTTAGTTAACAAAAGGTTATTCAAATTTTCACTTGAAAGAAAATTATATACCACCTAAAAAGGTACTTCCATGTCTTTCTACCACTGCAAAGTGGAGGAAGAAGGAATAATGTGTAGTGCATGTCATGCAGTCAGTGGTGGCCTTTATCTTATTTCTTACCTTTGAGGTAGGTGTTATTGGTTCCTTTTATAAATGAGGAAAATTCGGCTCAGACAAGTTCAGAAATTTGCTCAAGGTCACCAGAAAGCAGCAGGAAAGAGGACAGCAGGAATGAGGCCTAAACTCATTCCACTGGACACAGCTGAAACGGGAGGAATGAAAATGCTTGCTCCTGCCTTTCTTACATAAGAAAGGTGATTTATTCCTCTCTTATCTTGTTTTTGTCTCCTTTTTCACTGTTGGCACAGGTTTTAAGGGCAAAGGTCTTCCTCTACAAATATCGCATTTCTTCCTAGGCAAGTGCAGCAAGTTGGACTCTTTTCATTATATTTTTATTGCATTGCAGTTTATTTTGGGCAAGATCAATTCAACTTGTCTCTAAATTACCACTGGAATAGACTAGCAAATGCGATGAGTACCCCTGCGATGGCCGTAGTGGGGACAGAGGTGGGGGTTGGGGTGTTCATAGGGGAGGGAGCAAAGGACTCCCTGGGTGGGACTTCAAAGACACTGGTGCATGTTTTTAGTTATGGGTGGTGGGGGGCAATGGAAGCTCTCTCTTTTCCTCTGTTTTTTTCCTTTGGCCACCCCTTTGATGCAGCCACTGCAAAACAATTTTGGTTAGATAGGCACTTAGGTCAGGGTTGCACTGTGGTGTCACACCTTTGTCTACTTGTGCCATGCAGATAAACCTGTATTTTGCAGCCGAACAGTAACTATTGCTAGATGTTTTCGACTGCATAGTTCTGCCCTTGAATTGTATTCACAGACTGAAAGGGTCCTAGAGATCATCTGTACCGAACGGAGGGATCACAGGCCAATGTTCTTTCAGTGGTTCCCCAACATTTTTTCTGTAGCACAAAGACTGCAAATTTCTACTTGCAAGCCCAGGAGGCAAAGCCAAGTGGAGGCGCTGCTCTCATGCAGGTCCTAGGCTCTCTTCTGAGACTTTATAATGCTTCCTTGGAGCCCCCGTTTTAAAACTGTTGGTAAGTCTACTCTCTCATTTTATAAATTTCTTTAACAAAAACATTTTGAACAAATACTGTATGTCCAGCACTGCACTAAATACTGTATGTCCCGCACTGTACTAAGTTTGGAAAAAATTGGCCTCAAAAAGGAGTATGTTCTGGTCCCTGGCTCATCAGGGGAGACAGATGGTTACAACACAATAGTAAATCCCCTAAACAAAGGTACCTGTGATATTATGGAGGCATGGAATGGGGGGGCTCCTTCATTCATTCTGGGGGCATTGGGTGAGCTGGAGCCTGAGTCTCTTAAGACTGAACAAATGATCTAGAAGGGCAGTTAATTTGGGAAGGTATGGAGGACAGTATAATTCAGACTGAAGAATGGAGTGGGTTAAGTCGCTAGGGGAGTATTCTGGAAGATACAAGTTGTTTTATGTAACAGTGCTCTGGGAATTGATGAAGAGGGCATAAACCTTGTCTTGATCCTTTAGAAAATAGGTAGTCCCTGAAGGCCTTAAGGAAATGAGGTCAAATTTACATTTTAGATTGCCAACAGGGACTATGAAATCTGATGAGAAGGGAGGTTGGAAGGTAAATCAGGAGACTATAGCAGTGGTTCTCTGACAGAGAACATAAGAGTAGGAGCGACTTTAGTGGGGGAAATGATGTATTCATTTTGAGGGTCCAGGTAGAGATGTCCAGCATGACTGTATGGATACCTCTTGTTTAAAGCCTTGAAAAACACACTGTGATCCTATGCATAGAAAGGGACTGGAGAGACGCAGGAAAAGGTTAAGTTTGCTTAACTCTTGGTTATTATCTTAATTGTTTTCTATACGTTGAGCATATATTACTTTTATTATCAGGGAAAAGCATAGTTTAGTTTTTAAATTGTTGATTTAGCTTCCCAACTTTGCTATTTTCTTTAACCAGGTTGGCACCATATATGGAACATCCTGCATTTTCACTGAAAATTCTATTTAGAAATGATACTATGCAGCCATTAAAATGCTTTTAAAAGAAATAAAATATTTACCAGTCTTCTTACACCAAACTTCATGATTTGGTTTATTTAGTTGGGTCCTATGCAGATACAGTGATAGAAAAATCTCGAGAACAAACCAGCATGTTTACGGCATGTCAAGTGCTCTCTTGAACGGAGTAATCACAGGCAAATGTTCTCTCAGTCACCAGTGATGGTATAATAAATGTGAAGCTGAAATCTTGCCCTGGCCTCTTCAAAGTCTGACTCACAGGAGTGTGGTAAGGAGATACAGCCTTTTCTGATATTGCCTGGGAATGATGATTCTTGCCTAAAAACAGTAAAGTTGGGTGGTCTTTATTTGAACTTTGAACTTTCTTGCCACAAAAATTGATCATAATCTGTTATCAGAATCTACCAAATTGAGAGCTGACCTTAGTGGGACACACATACTCAAAAGCTATCTTTGAGCATTTGGTACTTAAAAAAAAATGTATTTATTTGAGGGACCACACATGGGCACGCGTGAGCTGGGGGAGAGGGGGTGGCTAGAGGGAGAGAGGGAGAGAAAGAAGCAGATGCCCCACTAAGTGTGTAGCCCAACGGGGGTGTCGATCCCATAACCCTAAGATCATGAGCTGAACCTAAATTGAGTCAGATGTTTAACCGACTGAGCCACCTAGGATGCCCCAAGTATTTGCTTTTAACTCATTAGAGAAAAGAACCATCACTATATTTGATGTCTCATTTCCATTATGCTCAAAGCAACTTGTAAACTTTATATATTTATTTATATATTTAGTACCAGCTTATTCTGATCCGTAAAAACTCTGTAAGGTTTTACGCTGTGTTAACATACCAATGGCATACATTTCTAGCAATTCGCTGCACTTCTCAGTTACTAATAGAAGTAAATGGAATAATCAGATAAGGAGTCTGATTGATCACGTTTTCTAGAAAACAATTTTCTTCAGTCCTAGTTCAATATATTAACTTTAGCTTTCCAGATTATAGAGGTAAGCATAGTGTTGGATTCTACAGATTTCAAAAAAAAAAAAAGGCAGGTAGAATTATTGTCAGGAAAATATTAAGAAGCCTTCGCATCATGGTCAAGGTTTTAAAAACTTGATCTGTGTCTGAATGGGCCCATTTCCTAATGGAGAGAAACTGACTAGCACACACAGTATAGATTTGAGAAACATGCCAACTTTGAGATGCTATCAAAAGATAAAAATTTTAATAAAAAGTCTTTTTAAAAAATCACATTAGATTTTTTATGTGCAATCTCCAGATACTTTTCATTCTGAGTTTAGGGAATGCTATGAAACCACATATAGGAAATTAGACCAAAATTACCCAAGAGTAATTTCCATTTCAAGTGGATGACAAAGGGACAATATAACTTGAAGAGATTAGAGTGGTTTCTCAAATATGCCCAACCACAAGAATTACCATGGCACTTCTCACAAATAGAGTCTGAAAACCATTCTCTTCCAATTCTGGCTCAGTGTGTGGTACGTTTGGACCAGGGACCAAGGATTTATATTTAAAGCATTTCAAGTGGTTCTAATCATCGGGAAAGTTAGAGAAATAGAGGTTAAGGGGAAAATCAGCAACAAAAATACCACCGCAGGTCCCATCCCCTTACTCCAAGCCTACCCAGCAAACTACCTGAGAATGAGAAACACTCAACTAAAATTGAGGAACTATCTGTAGAACACAGTTTATTTCAAGTCCAAAACACAAAATTACTCAATTTTCTAAACAGACTGCATAATTTTTACTGCATGGATATTTAGGGTTTCTGTATTCACAAGTTTAGATTTATTTCTGAACTTTAGACTCAAATGATTCATATATATATATATATATTTATATTTATATGTTTACTACAGAGGACATGTACTTTAACAAATTTGATTAGAAAATATTTTACATAAAAACACACAAAGCATTTACCAACACTCTTCAGTCTTGACAACCAGTCTTCAGCAAAGATTTGACTGAAGTTCATCATTTTCTACAAAACACTCCAAGACTGAATATAATAGAATGTAGTATTTTACATACTTTAGCTTATTATTGCAGTTTAAATTTCCCCTTTCTTTGATGGCTTCTGCATATGTTATACTCATAAAGCAGAATGTCTTTTCTCTAACTGGTGACTTGTTAAATAAAACTGTCTTTTTTGGTGTAACTTGTCCCCAACCAAGAACATAAGTAGTCCTGATGAAATCAAATAACTGACATATATAGGGCTTTTATAAATGAACAACAGAAGGATTCAGTACCTATCAGTAGGATATCCTTTATTATTTTGTGTTCAGTAACTACCACCTAGTGCTAATACTTCTAGTATAATCAGTTGGCATCAAAATATAAAGTAAAAATATGTACATTTTTATAAATCAATTCTTACCTGAATAATCTCAGATCTCTTGAGAATGTTCCACAAAGTGGAGTTTCTTCCTTAAGTTACAGTGAATGTGGTACAATGTGTACAACTTGTTTAACCAGTGCCTGCCTTTCATTTCCAAGATTTTTCCTTATCTTGAATCAAACGCACAATCCTGACTACCGTATCATAATGCACTGGCTTACAGTTTATATATAAAGTCCAACTCAAGCTTATTTTGGTTTATTGTACATGCTTTATTAAAACGGTACTGGTATTTACAGTATCTGCAGAGTCCCTTCCAAGGCGTTCTCACACACATTCGGACACACCCATACAACATCCACACTACGGCCCCATGCACCCACACCAGTGAGATGTGAGGGTCAGACTCCTAAAATTAGGCAGCTGTTGGGGGACAGAGTTGATCTGTTTTTCAACTTTTTTTTAAAGGAGAAAAAGCATGAGAGAATGCATTTGGCCATTACAATGCTAATTAAGTTTGTGTATATTAACATATGTGGCAGTAACACTGAATATTCCTTTTACATTCTATATACACAGAATGACATCAAGGTTTTGCAGTCAACAGAATATCCCAACTTCAGTCTCAATGGTGCTTGTAGTGACTTCTGAATTCACATAGGGGCTTTCCCTAAAATAATTCAAGTCTATGTAAGTGAAATAAGGCACAATTAATATTGATTTGATCTAGGGGAAGGGAAGGGATAAATACTAGTTGCAAATGATCTTACTATTGGGAATTAGCTTTGACTTAGATCTACTTGAAATCCCTTCTCCTAATTTCTTAGAAATAAAGGTTTTTTTCTTTTCCCTGACAAAACCCAAAAAGAAAAGTTTGGGAATTCACATTTTAATGTTTCAGTAACCTAAACTACTCAAATTGATGTGCACCCCCAACCTCTCCTGTCCAGGTCCCTTCCCTCAAAGCTAAAACAAGAACACAACACATGAATCCCTTGCTGTTTTTGAGGAGATTTGCACACTTAAGTAGCAAATACATATCTGGTTGTCTTTGATTTAAAAAAAAAAAAAAAAGAGGAGAAAGGAAAGGAGGGAGGGAGGGTGGGAGGGAGGGAGGGAGAAAGGAAGGAAGGAAGGAAAAAGTAACCTTGTGACTTTCTTGCTCTTTAAAAAAGTCCGTTTCCTTCTTTTCAGGATGATGACGCCCCACCAGACATTACAAACAACTGCAACAAATGAATTTGGCAGCATAAATAATGTCTAGTATTCAAATCTTCATAGTGAGACTCATTTAGCTTGTATACAATCTGTTGAATGTTTTTTGCAGCAGGTGAACCAAACCCAAAGACGCTGGACATTCTGTGAAAGGGAGTAATAAGAATTGCAGTTCTGAAGGCCCCTGACTTTGGTTGTTTACAAAGTTCAATCCTGTTTATTGTGATCCTTGGTATCTTCTTCATCTGTATATTCTGATGGTTCTTCCCCTGGTTTTAGGAGTCTGCCTACATAATCATATTTTTCTGAAAAATACATCAAAAGAAAATCAGTAATGATCAAATTCGTTGCTCTATTCCATCACACAACAGGGAAGGTGTTTGCCTCTTTTAGAATGACATAGAATAGGCTAAGTTGTTCCTATTGCTCACCTTGGCTGGTCTTTGCATTCATGTAAGGCTTGAACAAAAGAAAATGGGATTAAGGAATTTACAAAGTTTGGGGACTGTGCTTTGCAGGAGAGTGTTCCATACATACCAGTTCTTAACCAAGGACATTTCATCAGAATCACTTAGAGATCATGGTAAGTAGATCCAACCAGAAAATATTCTTGGGGAGAAAATGTGACATAGGCTAGTACTCTCCAGGAAAACAGACCAAATGAAAAGCAGTCATTTGTTACTTATTATCCTGTATTCTTTAAGAGCTCCGTGTGTGGCTCCAGTCATAGCATTATTCTTTCTCCTATTAAACTCTCTTCTTACATCTGTTAATATTGCTTGTTTTATGTTGTCAGGTATTAATTTAGAACACCGTGGTGTCCAAGGTGATCCATATTTAGTTATTTCTTGGTCAAGAATTTGAACCTAGGTTAAGTGAATTCACTGACAAACCAGGAGGATAAGATAGGAGGACTGCCTTGTACAGCAGAACAGGTTCAAATGGCAAGAAGCCAGAAGAAGTGTTTCCAAGGAATGCATAGGTCACATCAATAGCTATCTAGATTGTCACACAGGAGGTAATACTGGATGCCACAAGGGCATAATAAAGGGGAAAAATATTTTCTCATTATGGTTTGTGAGTAAGATCAATAAAATCATTTTGGAATAAATTATAGTATTAGTATCCAAAATCAAATGCAGTTTTTTAAATAGAAGCCTATTATTTAAAAATACTATATCTTAATTAAAAAGTCTTATAAGACTAAAGGTATCACAGTTTCTGTTAGACTTATAGTTTGTAACAAGTCAACTTTTAAATATGGATTTAAATAATAATATGTAACAATCATTTTCATATTTAGCTTTTTTATCATCCAATAATGATGGCGATGAAAACAGATATCCTTAGACTTTCACAGAATGTGAAATAATATACACTTTCTTTGGCCATAAATTTAGTATTTCCAAAGAACCCAACAAAATGAAGGTACCTTTAAACTGCATTTCCCATTCTTGAACACTCTCCATTTGTACAGCATTCAAGTCTGAGAGATCATCATATTCATCTTTAAGTGCATCTTTATCTAGGCAAAATGTCGCCAGTCCTCTGGAGGCATCCCTACCAGCAAATATTCCATATGGACCGGCTGGGGAGGGGTGGAGGAAAAAGAAATTATTGACATTATCTTAACATTATTTTTAGAATGCCTCAAAGGAAAAAGCCAAGTAAAAGAAACCTCATAATGACTCATATTTGGTACACAGCCTTAATTTCAAAACATGACAGATAATAAATGGGATAATGAGAAGAAACTTCTTAGAAATCTGCTTATAGAACAAATCAATAAAGTTTTTCACTGAAATTTAAAATTTAAATTTGAGATACCTCAAAACTTGTATTCAAAGTTGAAGACTATAATATTAGGGAGAAGAGGAAACTTAAGCAGTTAGGTTTGGAAGCTGGTTTGAGGGGAGATAATATTTCACTGATTGCTGTTAATTAATAGTGGTGTCTAAAAATAATCAACAGAACATCCATTAGATGAGCATTTGTTAAGGACTCAAGTCAACTGTGGATCTAAAATATTCTTCTTTCTCTCTTTCAAAGTAGGTCATATGAAAGCAGAGACTGTATCATCTTTGTACCCCCAGTGACTAGTTCAACGCACAGCACATATAGATGCTCAACAGGTCTTTGCTGAATGATTGGTTTTATCAAAAATATGACCCATTTTCAAAATAAGTAATGGTTTTTATTTGTCACAGCTCTTGGGAAACAGGAGACAGGACTATAAGGAACAGTTTTTTTTTTTAAGTTTTTATTATTTTTATTTTTGGGGGGGAAGTAGAGTGTGAGGAGTGGTGTGGGAGGGGGTAGAGGGGGAGAGCCAGAGAATCCTAAGCATGCTCCAAACCCAGCATGGAGCCCAAGTGGGGTTTGATCTCATGACCCTAAGATCATGACACGACCTGAAATCAAGAATTGGACGCTTAACCAACTGAGCCACCCAGGCGCCCCAACAGCTCTGAGTGACACAAAATGACTGGCATTTTGTCCAAGGAATTAGTAACTACCCTCTCTAGGGAGGAATGGCATGATTTTTATGCTGACAGAAATGAGCCATTTCCAAAATTTGTGCTTGAGAGCAGCAGTACTGCTTGCTGCTCATGTCAGTACTCAATGCCTAGCACATGCCTGGGATAAAGTAGAAACATAGTAAATTTCTTCCAAAATATTAGCTGCAATTTCAAATAAGTAGTAACTCTCAATTTTCATCCTTTAAACAGTTCCAGTTATGGTAAGCAAAATCTCCACCCAAATACATGATAAAAAAGACACTTCAGTTCTTTAAAACACACATAATAAACAAAACTGAAACAGCCTACTTTTCCCTATCAAGAAACTGGTTAAATTATAGTACATTAATTTAATGGGATAATAGCATGTAACTATCAACAAGAATGAAGTATCTCTGTATGTATACACAGACAGAAGTCCATAATAGAGTAACTGAAAAGAGCAATTCAGAAGAGTATGTATATATAGAATATGATTTCCTTTGAATTAAAAAAAATGCACATACATGTGTTTGTTTATGTGTGAAAAACACCAGGAAGAATACAGACCAAACACTTAACAGTGGCAACCTTTTCTGGGGAATGAAAGAAAAAATTTTACTTCATATAATTGGTAAAGTCTGGCTATTTAGAAAATTATTATTATTACTTTTCTTTATTATTATTAATTGAAGTATGGTTGACATACAATGTTATATATTAGTTTCAGGTGTATAACATAATGATATGACAACTCTATACATTATGCTATGCTCACCTCAAGTGTAGCTACCATCTGTCACCATACACCATTGCTACAATACCACTGACTATATTCCCGATGCTGTACTTTTCATCCCTATGATTAATTCATTCCATGACTGGAAGCCTGTATCTCCCACTGCCCTTCCCTCAACCACCTCCCCTCTGGCAACCATCAGTTTGTTCTCTGTATTTATGGGTCTGTTTCTGATTTGGTTGTGTATTTGTTAAAAAATTATTTTTATCATAAAAATCTTTTAAGAGTTACTTCTATCTTCACGTTAGGCCGCAGAATAGATCATTTAAGTTCTTCTGTGTAAAATTAAGTGGTTAAAAATTAAGTGGTGTTTCTGGTTGGCTCAGTTGGAAGAGCATGCGACCGTTGATCTCAGGGTCATAAGTTCGAGCCCCACATTGGCTGAAGAGATTACTTAAATAAATAAGTACTTTAAAAAAATTTCCAAAATATCTCATTTTACAAAATAAAAACATTTTTTTCCAGAAGGCTACAGTTTTCTGTATATCACAAAGGTAATTTACAGAAAATAATTTTAAAACCAGAAATACTATTATGAGCAACGGAGTGGTCAGTAAGAGAGCTTATTGTCCAGTTAACAAAATAAAAAACTTTCTAAGGAGAAGTGAACAAGAAAAAAAAAAAAAGAAATTCCTTAATTTTTAAATGAGCAGCATAATAATTATAAATATATTCATATTTGAAAACATTTAGGAAACTGAAGGTTGTCACAAAAGTATCTGTACATTTAAGAGAATTCAAAATCTCCTTAGACAATAATCTAAACATTTATCAACATTAATTTGAGTTACAGAAAGCATTGCACTATGAAGTTCACCAGGTATAAGAAAGCCATTCTCTGCAAAGTTTATGACATGGAATCAGAAGTGGCATTTGCGATAAATTTAAAAAGTAGCATTATTAGGTACTGATGCATTAACACGAAAATAAAGGTAATTCTTCCCAGTAAAGTACTTTTTTATCCTCCTTTTTCTATTCCTATTTTCCATATTGCTACTTAATATTAGGTAACATTCACAATTACAATTTAATGGTTATATACTTTCTAACTGAATGAATATACATACCTAAAATTTAATGGTTTTCCTATCAGGATACACTGAGGTTACCATCTTAAACTTTTAAATTTGGCTTCTACGTAAGACACAGGGACACTACTTACAAATGGCCAAAATTTATAACCTTCAAACCATTGCCCATTATATCAATTGACCTCGCAAAGGGTATTTAGCATTTAAGAGAAAGAAATTCAGTATTGTTCTTTAAATTGGAATTATTTTAGAGAAATATTAACTTTGAAAATTAAGCAAGAACAAACAGTCCCTAGGGAAAAGAAGAGTAGTTGTGTTTTTTTTTTCTTTTGCGTAACTCCACATGCTTTATGCCAATAGCTGTTTTTCCCCAGATGGAGGCCACAGACAGACAGACAGATAGATAAGAGAGATAGAGCTAGTGTGATTTTTTTCCCCCAAAACAAAGTAATGCTGACAAAAAAGCAATGAGTCATACACACAAAAGAAAAAATAAAATTGATCAGGGCTGTAAAAACCTACAAATGTAAAACGATAGTTTTCAAACTTTTAAAGAATTTTCTAGCAATGTGACTTTCCTCTCTCATAGTCTTGCAAAGTGGAAGAAACAATTTTTGCTCTCCTCACCTGGCAGATGAACAGGAGCAGGGACATTCAGTGACTTGCCTAAAATTACCAACAGACTTGGGAAGTACTATCTCTACTTTTCTACCGCAAACACAATACACTTGAGAAAACACACAGAGGATTCACAAACCCAAAGATAGAATGACAACCCTGAAAACTGGAGGATTTCATTAATTACAAAATTTCAGGGGAACAGATACTTTGGAATACCTGTTAAATCAAAATAAAAGAGGATTAACAAAAAAGCTGTATACACTGACAGCTTTTCTTATCATTTTGTTATATTTACCCCCCTGGCCTGCAAAAGTCAATCTACTTCAGGGTGCTTCAGAGTATAAACCACTAAACACATCTAAATGGTAAAAAGGAGAGAAGAAAAGATGATCATTATAAAAAAACAGCAACCAGAAAATCCTCCAACTTTGAGTATATTAATTATGTACCAATGCATTCTCTAATAAAATTCTCTGCCAATTTCTCTAAGAAATTAACACTGGATAAATGTAAAAACAAAACTTCATAAAACATGCTCTTTTTTTATTTTAGATGGCAGATTTAGTAAGAGTGAACTCGAGTCAACAGGTAATAATCCAACCCCATTTCTAGGAAAAATGACGCTTTATTAATTTTTGAATATAAAATAATGATTCAGTGATTAACATACTGCCCTACCCTCTAAACTACATATAAGCTGTCTTCTCCACATTTAGGATTTCCTTCAGGAAGCATTTAACTTCTGAAAAGGTCTTTTTGAACAGTTTTCTTTATTTTTTCCTGTAAGACCATAAAAAACATAACATTAACAACTAGAATTGGAACTGGATAGATGTGCACAGAGAAAGGAGGATCTGAGGTCTAGGATAAAGTACATTTCTCTGCATTCATGATTCAACCAGAAGCATTATCTGAGAAGCCAGTAATACCTCCCCATTCCAGACCCCTTACACAACAAACATAAAGTTAAAGATTCCAATAGTTTGATAACCATACTTGGCTATCCATAATACTAAAATAACAGAAAACTACCCAAGGAAAGCTAATTTTAAATAATACGAAGTCTTTTTGCTTTAATTTACAAAAAAAAAAGCCAGCTTACTTATATAAACTGTTATTTTGACTATATTTGCTGATATAAAGGTGGATTTACAATTTCAAGAAAATTCTTGCTACAAAAAATGAACACCAATTATTCAACCAAAGCAGTTTCTCTTAAATATACTTATATAACAAATGTTTTAAGGCATCATTTTAATAATATATCTTTTTTTCTAAAAGATTTTATTTATTTATTTGAAAGAGAGCATGAGTGGGGCTGGTGGGAAGGAGGGAAGAGGGACAGGAAAGGCAGACTCCCCACTGAGCAGGAAATCCACTGTGGGCTTAATCTCAGGTCCCTGGGATCATGACCTAGGCAGAAGGCAGGTGCTTAACCAACTAAGCCACCCAGGTGCCCCCAAATAAATCTTTCAAAAATAATGTTAAATATATCGAAATGACATTATACTAGAATTCAGATTTCATTAATACTCTTTAAGAGTTAACAACCTGCCACACAGATTTTTAAAGTTCAAAATTCAATAAATCTACTAGTTAGTGAATCCTGAAACTGCTTACTTTAATATAATCAGATAGAATGGGGTAACATATTTTTGAAAAGGCAAAAACATATACTCACTGTGAGAAAATGTTTTAAAGAGTAGCTTAATGAACAAAAACTTCCAGGAGGAAATAAAATACCTAAAGTATGTTAACAGATAATTCTGTGATTATTAGGATGACTGTGTAGCTATATTAGTATTTATGAAGAGGAGAAAATTCCAGAATGAATATTTCAATTATTTCCATGGTATAAAAACCATAGCTCTCAGGAACAAACTATAATCCATTAAAGTTTATAAACAGCCTGGTTCTCTGGCCTGTTTTGACAAATCTTTTGTGATTATTAAAACAACTTTTTAAAAAACCTAATTATAGTTGGTATTGAGTAATTCCAAATAAGATCACAATGGGCCTTGGAATAAATGAAGCAATAATGTAAAAGTGATTAAAAGAAATCCAAGTAATAAATATTTTTTTATATTTAGATTTAGGAAGTCCCAAGACTTTCAGAGAGAAGGCAGTGTGGTCAAAATGAAAGAATATTCCTCAAGAAGCCAAGATACCTGGGTTCTAGAGGCCTCAACCAACATTTAACATTGGACAAATCTTATGGGCGTTGGTATAAAATGGGCAAAGTATCTATCTAGTTTGGTCCTAACTTTAGGCAGGTAAAATACTTTCCCCAATTCAATCTTGTTTCTGAAATTCAAACTAGAAAGCTGTCAAATACTGCGGGTTCAGCTCAGTAGCCTTGGCCCCAAGGGCCTACAGCTAGGGTGGGGACCAGGAAGTCAGAAAAATTGAAATCCCAGGCCAGTGCCAGATGTGGAAGTGGGGACTAAGTTTACACAGCCCCCAGAGAATGAGAATACTAGGGCGAAGAAATAGCATGGATTTGCTCTTTTCATCCCTAGCTGCTTGAAGCTCGGCCGCCATCATGAACGACACAGTAACTATCCCGACCAAGAAGTTCATGACCAACTGACTCCTTCAGCAGAACAGATGGTCACTGATGTCCTTCACCCAGGAAAGGCAACAATACCTAAGACAGGAATTCAGGAAAAACTAGCCAAAATGTTCAAGACCACACCAGATGTCATATTTGTATTTGGATTCAGAACACATTTTGGTGGTGGCAGGACAACTGGCTTGGCATGATTTATGATTCCTTGGATTATGCAAAGAAAAATGAACCCCAACATAGACTTGCAAGACATGGCCTGTCTGAGAGGAAAAAGACATCAAGAAAACAGTGAAAGGAACACAAGAACAGAATGAAGAAAGTCAGGGGGACTGCAAAAGCCAATGTTGGTGCTGGCAAAAAGTGAGCTGGAGATCGGACAATAGAAGGAGTAAAAATGCTGCAGTGGGTTTATCTGTGGTGATTGTGCAGATTTTTCATGAGACGATTAATAAACTAAGAATGTTAATGTGAAAAAAAGGAAATAGCATGGACTTAAATATCTATTGGAATTTAGAAAACAATAAAGGTAATACTGCAAGTGTTGGGGGAAAAATTATTCTATAAATAGTATTGGGGTAACTAAATAATTTCCTATAAAAATCCTTATTTCACATATTAAAATAAATTCCAAATGGAACTAAAAAACCCAAACTATAAAAGTATTTTAAAAATAATCTTTTTAGCTCAAAAAACCTTTATAGAGCTTATTTTAGAAAACTCAGCAGCCATAAAAAGAAGATAAATTTGAATACTCCAGATTTCTGTATGGTTTATAAAAACACCATAAATAAAGTAAAAAGACATAAACTAGGAAAAACGTTTGCAGCTAAGGTTGATTCACTTTTTAAAGAACACCTAAAATCTTTAAGACCAATACCATAACTGAAAAACTGTGGCAAAGAATGTATGAACAGATAATTTTTAGGAAATACAAATGACTCAAAATTCTGAAGGTGTCCAACTTCACTAAAAAAGAGAAATGTAAATTATAACAATATTGAGATACCATTTTAAATCATCAGATTGACAAAGACCAAGAAGTTTAATATCATATTTTTGGCAAAGGGGTGAGAAATAGGCTTTTTCATTAAGTGTGAATTGGTCTAATTGCTCTGGAAGGCAATTCAAAAATAACTACCCAAATTAAAAAATGTCCCATACCCTAAGACTCAGTGATTTTACTTCTAGGAATCTGTAAGTTCACTCACATGTGTAAAAGAACATGTATATGCATATTTATGGGAACACTATGTATTAGTAAGAGATTGGAAACAACTTAAATGTTTGTTAATGGTTAAATTATGATATATTCATGTAACAGAATATCCATACACTTAAAAGAATAAGATGACTCTTTATGCTGAGATAAAAGGCTCTCCAGATATTAAAGGTTTGTACAATATACAACAATGTGTGTGTGTGAGTACATATCCACATGCTTATACTTACAGATGATAGCTCTGGAACAATATTCAGATTGGTTCCTCACTTCTAGGAAGGGAAATGTGGTAATTTTTTTTTTACAGTATATGCTTTAAAATATTCTATTTTTAATATGTATTATCTAATAAAAATACAGTTTTTTAAAAAAAATTCCATGAGGCTCTGTTTAGAAATATATCTAAGCTACTCTATAGGAAGACTTCTACAACCAAGGACTTGAAGAAGAGCACAGGAAAAAAATCCCCAAGAAACAAAAAGACTATAATTGCTGAAGGTAAGTTTTTATAGTAAAAATTATAAACTACATGAAGAAACAAACCACCATGTAGTGAGCACATATAACAGATGAGAAACTGGAATCCTCAGAATAATACGAGCAGATTAAAGAACTATAGTACATTTGCTTAAATTTTTTAAGTAATTAAGAGATGGAACATTAAGGAAAGATTAAGAGACATGAAGGACAGAATGAAAAGCTAATGTATATCTATTAGAAGACAATGGGGGACAAACCATAAGAGACTTCTAATCTCATAAAACAAACTGAGGGTTACTGGGGGGTGGGAGGGTAGGGATAGGGTGGATGGGTTATGGACATTGGGGAGGGTTTGTGCTTTGGTGAATGCTGTGAAAGATGTAAGCCTGATGATTCACAGACCTGTACCCCTTGGGCAAATAATAAAAATAAAATAAAATAAAGAAATAAAAAAAAAAAAAAGAAGACAATGGGGGAGGCAATAATGAAGAGGTAATGGGTTCAAATTTTCTAAAATAAATGGATGACATACATTCTCAAATTTTAGTAGAGCCTGGCACATGTTAAAAAAAATCAAATCCCCACCTTGGCAAATCCTAGTAAAAGAGTAAAACTGCAAAGACAAAGGGAAAAACACGTTAATCAAATGAATGAAAATAAACCGAAAGCAGAATTAAAGAGAAGTAGAAGACAGTGGTATGCTACTATTGAAGATCTGAAGTAAAATAATCAGCCTACAATTTTATATCCAAAACCTATACTATTATTCTGCATAAGGACATATGGAGACAGAATTTTTTTGTGTGTCAATGAGAAAACTACAGAAAACACCTCACTAAAATGACAGCTGAACCCTGAACAAAGAAATGAGATGCAAGAAATGACTGTGAATAAAGAAAATGGTAACTATGTTGGTAAATTTAAATGAGGGCTAACAATAAAAAAAGGTAATACTTAAATCAATTTGGGGGAGGAGTTTGAAAAAATAGAGTAGATCTACAAGTCCAAGAGTAATAACATAGAAAATAGGGTGAGGGAAGGATTAGAGTAAGAGCTTTCTAAACCAGGGCCACAACATATGGCTGTATACTACACAACCCCAAAGGACACCATCTGCATTTGTACACATGGTAGTTTTGTATAATTATTAAGAAATATTCTCTTAAATGGCAGTACAGTGTCTTAAAGAGAGTTTTCTAATTCAGAGACATTTGACTAACATACCTATATTCTTCAGAAGAATAGTGTCTTCTATAGCAAAAACTTTAATATCATTAAAAGATTGTTAATAGAATATATCCAAATAAGTAGGGATAAAAAGTGGAAGAACTAAAAAAAATTCATCTGAGAAGGAAACAAGGGAGAAAAAAGCAAAGAAAAGTATGACAAAGATAAATTCCTAAATAAGAAGATAGAAATATATCTAAATGTACCAGTAATGATAAAACATAAACTGATTAAGCTGTTGAAAGACAGTGTTGAGGGGCACCTGGGTGGCTCAGTTGGTAACGCATTTGCCTTCGCCTTCCACTTGGGTCAAGAACCCAGGGTCCTGGGATGGTGCCTGGAGGTTGAGTCCAGCTCCCTGCTCAGTGGGGAGTCTGCTTCTCCCTCTCCCTCTGCCCCACCGCCCCCCCTACTGTATCATGCTCTCTCTCTCAAATAAATAAAATCTTAAATAAGTGTTGATACTAGATTCAATGTAAAGAAAATCTAGTTATATTATAAAGGAATAATAAAACACTACACCCATCAGTGGAAAACAGGGTGGAGAAAGAATCACTGAGGTAATACAAACCAACTTGTCTCTTTCTCCGCTGATTAACACAATATGATCAGTTCTAGAGAGCATCAGAACATTCTCACACCCAATCTTTGTATGGCTGACTTCTTTAGGTTTTTGCTTAACTATCAACCCCTTTTTCTTGATAAACTAATATAAATAAAGTACCTTTCTTAATCATCTATTCTAAAGTCCTTTCTTACCTTCTATTACAGATCTTATTAATTTCTTTCATAGGATATTTAATTATAAATTATAATTATATACTGAATGCTTGTTTATTGTCTGTTTTCCCAAATATACCATAAACTCTACACAGGTAGGACCCCAATCTATTCTGAAAACTCAGTTAACTCATTTTTCACATTTTATTTAAGCAACAATGTAATGAAATCCAGGGAATTCCTTCTCAATATTTAAAATGGAGATGAAGTCCTATATTAGTGATCTTGAGACAAGATGCAGGTTCTAAGGGTACAGTATTTAGTGATGTCTGTCATGGGTACAGAGGGGAGGAGACATCCTGGTCATAGATTATTGAAACAATTATTAAAAGAATTTGAATAGCTAACTCCAGATCTAAGTCTTTTTTCTTCCAGCATGAACAATATATTCTGGTTTCTTTTTTTTTTTTTTAAGATTTTATTTTATTTATTTGACAGAGAGAGAGAGAGATTACAAGTAGGCAGAGAGGCAGGCAGAGAGACGAGGAGAGGAGGAAGCAGGCTCCCTGCTGAGCAGAGAGCCCGATGTGGGCCTGGATCCCAGGACGCTGAGATCATGACCTGAGCCGAAAGCAGAGGCTTTAACCCACTGAGCCACCCAGGTGCCCATATTCTGGTTTCATATATGCTTTCAGCTATCCTTTAATACTTAGTATTAGCATTTAACACAAATACAATTCCCTTAAAGATTAAAAACAATGGAATGATGCTGAACTCAGAGTAGGTATTACAGAAATAACTAGTATAAATTTGAGCAAAGTATCAAAACTCATCAGAAAACTTAGCTGATCCTTTTATTTTACTGAAAGGTAATGAGTGTGTATGGCCATTAGCCCAAACAGACCCAGCTGGCCTCAAAGCAAGTAGCTGGGATGAGAGCTTAGTGTCAATAGGATATCCATGAAAGAAGACATCAGGTTGGGCCTAGTCTGTATGTTGCAACTCTTGCTTCAACTGCAATTTTGCAAACTATAAATATAAGTTAATATATTGAAGACACAGTTGAAAAAAGAAGGAAAAACACTTGACAGGTACATGTGCTCCTTTCCCCATCCTCCTAAATATTAGGCATCTCATGGAGTACCTCTTTTATATATGAGATTTTCTTCTCCAGTAGGATTCAAAAGGTAAGTTGGAGAAAATACCACTTTGGTCTGTGTCAAAGAATATGCTACACGGTAAAAGGGGGAAACAATATATTTAAATTTCAGAAATGCAGGATAAACTATTAGAAAGGACAACTATGTAATTTCTTGCCATTCTAAAGAATAAATAAAAACACTATTTTGGAGGTGCCTGGGTGGCTCAGTTGTTAAGCGCTACCTTCAGCTCAGATCATGATTCCACATCAGGCTCCTGCTCGGCGGCGGGAAGCCTGCTTCTCCCTCTTGTACTCCCCGTTTGTGTTCCTCCTCTCAATGACTCTCTTTCTGTCAAATAAATCTTAAAAAAAAAAAAACCAACAACACTTATTTTGGTAGAATTTCATTGTAGTATTATTAAACCAAGTTACTTAAAATTATACTATCTGTTCCAGTCTTCCTATTCTATTCTGACTCTAGAAACATAAGAAATTACATTCTGTAGTGATACAATGGGAAGGGAGGGCCTGTGAAGACAGACTGTATTTGATTTCTAGTTTTGCCACTGAGTATGTGATTTTGAGTAAAACCTCCCTGAGTTTGTTTCCACATTTGTCAAATGGAAACATTACTTGTCCCTAGGGCTGTTTGAAAATGAAATGAGATAATAAGCTCAATAAATGGAGTTTCCTCATCCTTCTACCTTGACCTCTAGAATCAATGCTATTGAACAGAACTCTTTGGGAAGATGGAAATACTCTATAAAGTGCACTAATATGGTAGCCATGTAGCTACTGAGTAGTGGAAATGTAGCTAGTGTGATGGAGGGACTCAATTTTAATTATATATCATTTTAATTAAATTTTAAAATTAAAAAGCCACATGTGGTTTGTGGCTATCATATTGGACAGCGCAACATACAGCCATGAAAGCATGTCTGAAGCTTTAAATTCTCATGGGAACCAGGAGAGGGTATAAAAACAACAGTAAGATTCTCTAGAAGTTTATCCCAGAACATAGTTTACCTGAAGTATATATAGGCTTTGTGGTTAAGTATATCTGGATTTGAATGCCATGTCTGTATGACCCAAGCCAATTTTACCCCAAATACCTACACCTCAGATTCCCCATCTGAGGGCAGGAATACTTACTAACCTCACTGAGGCACTGTGGAGATGACAAATTAATGGATCTAATGTAGTAGATGCTTAACAAATCTTATTTCCTTTCTCCTCCCATATTCATTGTTTCTTATATGACCACTTTCCTCACATGCTGGCCAAGTGCCTGAAGTGTTACTAAATTTAATGATGACAAATGTAGTTAATGCCAACTGTTTGCCAACATGTGTTTACTCCACTAAATTGTCAATATTTAATTTTTTAAGAACCGGAACTTTAAAAATTACTAAGAAAAGAGTGTTTTCAATAAAAAAGAAAAAAAAAGAAACCAGTATTTTTGAAATAGGGAAAAAAAACCTCACAAAACAATTTTAACTCTAAGACCAATACTGTGAAATGGGAGTAGATATTGGCTAGTCATAGAAATGAGGATTTCTCGCTTCTTACCTCATTCTTTCAAGCTACTTAGATTGTCACGCTAAAATCACTGCTTCTGAATTATTTTCTTACAAAGCGCTCAACTGACTTGAGGATGAAAATAAAAATTAAAACCCAAACTGAACTTTTATTTGTTTCATAATCAGAAATTTGGCTTCAAGACTTTTGGAAAAGTGTTACATCTTCTATTAATGTGAAATATCACCATATTCCAAGTCCATAGATGATCTGGCCACTTTTAAGTTCCTTTCCCTAATATAACCTTCCAAATACCTATATGAGGTTGATCAGTAAATACCTAGAAAATAAGTAATTACCCCTAGGCTATTCTTTAAGACCTGGGAACTGGTGGAAGCCAACCTAAAACTGACTTCTCCCTTGTTATCTGAAGAGCCCCCACAATGCTCAAGCCACACAAAGGCTATTTACATCACTTCTATGACTCTCATCTTAATTTTTAATTTCTATTGTAGGACATTTGCCACTGGAGGCTGCTAACCTGTGTCTAGGACAGCCTTTCCCAGCTATTTTCAGATAGGAGCAAGGCATAATGTGAGAGGACTAATATGCTTCTTTGCACTAATACTTTGTTTCACTGTCAGTTTAGATAGGGGCTACAAAAGCAGATCTTTTAGCTGGGTAAGCGCTATATTAAAAATCTAAACCTGTACACAATTTCTAATCTCTGCACATACATTTGAATATCAATGAGGAAAAAACTTCAGGTACAAAATCTGTGTAAATCCTTGATTTAAAAAATTAACTATTTAATCTGGTCTGTCCATTTAATTACTGTGCTTTGGCCCTATTCCCTATTCTCTTGTCCCATATACTTTAAAGTAAACAACAAAAAAAGTATTAACTCTTTCAGCGGAGTTAAGTAGGTAGACATCTGCTTTTCATATTTATAAAACCAAGAAGCACTAAGACTTGGTTAAAATGAATGTAGATCTACACACAAAAAGACAAGCAACTAAGAAATTAAACAGTTCAACACATAAAATCTCATAAAACACATAAAAAAATCATAAAACACATAAAATCTCCAATTTCTTTTCTCTATATCACTTAACAGCAAACCAAAGCACTTCTAAAATATATTCCAGCTATCAAGCACTGAAATCAGAAGTACATATTTGCAAGTGCCAATAAATCTCATGTACTAATAGATCAAATCAAGAAGAAAACCAACTTGTTTTCCAGACTTGCCAACCCCCTTGACTTTAAGGCTTGGATGTACTCTTTTGAACACCAGGTCACTCTAGGTCCCTAATTTTATTATTTATTTTTTATTGTAATCACTTTTCTTAAGCTTAGAATTAATTACTACATAACCAAGATCAATTTTACTGTACACTAGCATGTTCCATGAGTCTGAACTGAAATTTATTAGCATAATACGAAATGTATAACTACATTGTAAAGGAAGGGTTTCTAATCCAACTATCCTACACACACGGTTCTCTGAAAGCAAAGTTCTAAAAATCTTTAACTTGCAGAACTGATGCACTGGGGTGTGGATTTACAGCTCTTTTAAGTTTTTTCTGCTCAGTGAAAACACAGTAAGTCATTATCAACGTGTATGTGAATACTTGCCTTCCTACTATCAAAAAAAAAAAAAAGGAGAAAGAAAGGAACCAGACAGGCCCGCCTGCTGAGTAGTTAAGCTGCACCCCCAAAACTCCGGTAGACTATCCTTGCCAGTCTTTATTAAGATCTACATTCTGGTCTGTCCTCATCCTACATACATTGTTAATCTTGGAAAGCATCTCCATACGAAAACTGGTTTAAAAAAAGAGTGAGGTGTTGTTTATATGCTCAGACTTCATAAGCTAAACGGTGGGGAGTTGGAACTACGTGTACCTAAACATGGCCTTGTGGGGAATAGTAGAGAGAAAAGCGAGATCAGTGGTAAAACAGAGTAAATAAAGGAAAGCTGTCAATTACCTGGTCTACAACTTCGGGTCCCTACTTTAGATTATCTCCCGTCCCTCCTGCCCCAACCATCCCAGGAATCAGAAAGCTCAGGGAAGGTTGTGGGCCAGCGCGACGGGCGACAACTGATACGATCTTGAAAAATTCAGCGCAAGAAACAGCTCCGTGGAGGAACGGGATGGGAGAAAGATGAAAGCTGAGAGCTGGTTCCTGGGGCGACACCGAAACCCGGACTTCGGGGTGGGGGGAAGCTGGAGGTGCCCACGGCTGGGGGTGTGTGTGGGGCGGGCTGTCCCAGGTGCAGCAGCCAAGGTGTAGGGGTCCAGACGTCGAGAAGGCTTGGCAAACTAACCCAGTGCCCAGGGGCCTCCCCATCGGAAGGGGGTCGCACCTGAGCTGCAGGAGGTCCTCCCCCTCCCCTTCCAACTCCTCCTCACCCGGGCCGTAGAACTTGCTGCCTTTGGTCACGTCGAAGACTTTCCCATTGACCGCGAGCAGGATGCGCGGGGTGCGGGACCCGTCGTACTGGCGCAGCTGCTCCAAGCTGAAGTCCCGCTTCTTCATGCGAGGTAGCGAGGCAGCGGGACTCTCCTCGCCCGCTCCGGCCCCGGCGCCCAGACCCCGCCGCCCCCAGCGCACCCACAGCCGGTAGGCCCCCAGCAGCACCAGAGCCACCAGCGCCACGTTCAGCAGCATCTCCCCGCCCCCCGTCAAAAGCGCCAACACCGCTGCCGCCCAGCCGCCCTCTTCGGCTGCCGCTCCCGCGCCGCTGAGGTTCTCGCTGCTGCCGTCGCTGCTGCTCTCACTGCCACTCCCCAGGGTGCCTAGCTTCACGTCCCCATCACCCGCCGCCATCACTGCCCGCCAGCGCCTTCCTCCTCCTCCCCGCCCCCTGCCCTCCCCAACCCCACGGCCAACCCCGCCCATCTGGGGGGCCACCCAGCCAATAACATGAGGAGAGGGGGCGGAGTCAAGCCTGCTCTCCATTGGGTGTTGACGGGGTAACGTTGTCTTGGACCTCTCCCTCCCCCTCCCTTCTTTAGCAGGCCGCTCTCGCGTGCGACGCCCCGCCCACCTCGCCCCACACTTCCCTGCTTTCGCTCGTCGCCTCCGCTTGCTGAAGTAGAAGAGGGGGGCGGGCCTGAGGAAAAGATGCTGCGCCGCCGCGCGCGCGCAAAGGCCGGGTGAGACTACAGCGCGTGCGCGGGTTCCGGAGCGCCACGCGCTCTCCTTTCCTTTGCTCCCTTTCTGGGAGGCAGGCCCCTCCTTCTTTCGCTATGCGCGTGCGCCCCGGAATCGCCTCCCTTCCCAGGCCTGGGTTCGCATCCGCGAACTCCCACCTCTTCGCAGTCGCTCTGCACGGGGACTTCACGTGCGCCGAGGCCGCCGTGGAGGCGGGGTCTGGTCGGGTCGCGTTTTCGAGGGCGCAGGCTGGTGGCTTGTGGGAGGCCACGATACAGTTTAATTGCTGGCGCAAACGATTGAGGGGCGTCTCTTTTTCACCCGGGCGCCGTAGCGCCTGTCCGGAAGCCTGGAACGTGGGCGTGCAGAGCTACCACCCAGAAGTTTTGGCGACCGGCTGGAGGAGTCTTCCTGGCGCAGAATGAGTTCACAGAGCTCTCACCCGGGTTGTTTAGCATTCGGAATCTGCTTGCTGTCTGCGCTGGCACCGAGCGGCCACTACGGGTGGTTTTGGTCACGGCTGCTCTTGCAGCATTTTCTTAAAGGTTTTAGTCTAAAGGTGTTATTCCTTAAATCATAGTCTGTGGCGGTAGGGAAGTGCATAGAATGAGGTGGTCCTGTTCTCTCATTCAGATTTATTTACAGTTTAAGAACTCCCAAGTCTTTAAAAAGTATGGTGTAAATGTCACCTCCGAACCTTCAATCTGGGCCCCTTACCTCAAGCACTCAACTCGTTTGACTTGGTCTTTCCTGCCCGAGTCTGTTTTCCTTGTTGTCAGTGAGTTGCTTCACGCCCACCTCAAGAACAACCTGCTGTGAACTACCGGTGTGATGTGTGAATGAAGGTGGATTAGAGACAGTTTTGGTTTAATCTTGAACCTGTGCGATGGAGGAGAGACATGGACAAGCAACGGGGGCGTGTGATATGAGCTAAAGTACTTATTAGGGAAACGGCAAGTGGTCCACTGAAGCTTTACATAGTCGGGAGGCGCAAAGTCTGGAAAACGAGGTTGGTGGTCTAGTCAACGGATAGGCTTGGGCTAAATACTCCCCGTTTTGAAGGAGCCATTGAAGATTTTACAGCGGCAAGTGACAGGATGAAAACTTCTCGAGAGAGATTGCCAGGGATATTAAGGATTGAAGTGAGAAGAGAATGGAAAAGAAGTTAATAGGCCACGGTATTTGTGCAAGAAATTAGGAAACTTAGAACTAAGTGGCATTAGAGCAGGGGTCTGCAAGCTTTTCTATAAAGGGCCAAACGTTAGTATTTTAGGCTCTTTCATAATTATTCCTTCGTCTTAAAGCAACCATAAAAGATACTTAAAGGGATAAGCATGACTGTATTCCGGTAAAACTTACGGACACTGAAATTTTAGGTGTCATGAAATACTGATTTTTTTTCAACCATTTAAACATGTAAAAACCATTTTTTTTTGATCTCCAGAAGTCTAAAAAGAGTTTACAGGCCATAGTTTGCTCACCCCTGGTTTAAAGGTACTTTCTTCAGGCAGAGTGAACAGCATTGCTGGGAGAAAAAGTAAGTGACCATATAATCTAGCCTCCAATCTAGAATACGTCTAGAATTGAAAGCGGGCACTGTACACCTAGAGAACAGGATTAAAATTAGATTGTCCCAGGCAGATCTGAGTGAGTACGCATCCTGAAGTTAATGGTTAAAAGCCAAAACTGCTTGAGGACTTGATAACAGGAAATGTCAATGATGGAAACAGGATGATTGGGAAGAAACTGGTTTTGGGGAGAAGATGGATGCTTGTAGCAGTACCAGGTGTCATACAGTTGGGATGCCATCAACAGCAGGAAGAAACCACCTCAGAGATTTCATAGCAGGCCACTACTTAATATGTTATTGACTGGTGGGTCTCTATTCCCTGAAATAGTAACTGACAAGGAGCTTGGGACTACCATGATTGGTAAGAGTTTATCTAGCTTTTGGCAGTTTTTATGCAGGACTGTGGCATGCACTGCTAGACATTTAGCATCTCTGGTCTCTTCCTATTAAATGTCAGTAGCACACCTCTGGCATTGGGGCACCAAAAAAACCAACCCTCTTCCCACCCCACACATTCCCTAGAAAGATGATGTTAATTGAGTAGTTAAACCAGTTGGCTTAAACCAATTAGGATTTACCTTGGAGCTCAATTATATATGTGTAGATTTCTTTTCCCTGATTGGTTTGGAGAGAAGAGAGGAATTGAACAGCACTGAAGTTCTGTTGTCAAGAAAGTAGGCTGGGGGAATGTTGGGTAGGTAACCAACCTTCTCTGCCATGGAAGTAAAAAGTTAAACATTTTTTTTTTATATCCTTGATAAAATAAATATCTCAACTCCACACTTGAAACTCTTCCTCCCCCCCCTTTTTTTTTCAATTCTCTGAGCAACTTATTCTAAGCCTCCTGAACTGGTCTAGAAGGGAGTGCTTCCCATGCCCCCCACCAGGTAACAATTTCTCCCAGTAGGATACTCCTGCTTTGAATACTGTAATTTTCTGACTGATGGCCTTCTCTGTCTTTCCCTTCTTCATTCCACCTGAAGGGACCAATCCTGTACACTGATTTCCTTTACTCAGGCACCCTATCTCCAGTGGTGCTCAGCTATTTAAAGGAAACTCAGAAATCTCAGTTGGCAGTCAAAGGTCTCCATGAATGCACAGATGGCTTCCCTTTCTTCCCCTTCTGCAGCAAACTTAATCTACTTTACACATAACTTAAATTACATTGATGTGTTTCCCTTTATAATATCTAGTCCCTGTTCTCCCAAATGTTAAATTTATTCCTCACTTTAAGACTACTGTCTTTCCTCACTGAGAGTGCCCTTCGTTTTCCTTTTCAACCATCCAAATTTTATTATCTTTCATTTCCCTCTCCAATTCTACCTCTGTCCTAGGTCTGTGACTGTATCAGCTTACATTGATCTCTTTGAATATCTACAAATTCCTTGCCTATCCCGTCCCTTTTACTTTATGTTCTTCTTGACTGTTCTGTTCTTGAAACTCTCCTTTGGATCCCTAGATGTCTCCTTTTGCCTCTGTAGATGTTTCTTTTCTGAGTCTTTTCCACCTTCCTTTTCTCCCTTATATCCATCCCTACCTTGCCCAGAGGTCATCTACAAGCATCTCTTGTTATCTGTGTTCTTTTCTTCTCTTGTTACCCTTTTTTTCTTGACATTTTATCTACTTAGTGATTTACTTGTCTTTATGGGGGATGTACCTCTTCAGCCCTGACTTTTCTCTGGGAGATAATAGTACTAGCCACCAAATATTTCCATTTCTTTTTCCACACACATAGTAGACTTGAATTTTCCTACTCTTTTGAACTCAATGTGGCCAGTGAAATGTGATTGGAAGTGGTCTGTGTCACTTCCGAGTAAAAGCTTTAAGAATGCACAATTTCTCTAAAAAAAAAAAAAAAAAAAAAAGAATGCACAATTTCTCATGCCCTCTTTCCTTTGGCACAGTGAGGGAATGTTTTAGTTATCTATTGCTGCATAGCAAAGCACCGCAAATCTTAATGACTTAAAACAGTAACCATTTTATTATTGCTAATGGTTTTGTGGATTGAATGGGCTCATGGGCAGTTGTCTAATCTTGCTTGGGATCTCATGTGGTTCCAGCGAGGTATTTTCTGGGGCTGGAGTAGTTAGGAGGCTTGCCTGGGATGCTAGAATGGCCAAGCCTTTCTTCTTCACATTGTTATCCCAGGGCTTTGCTTCACATGGGTTCTCCAGCAGAGTAGCCTGATTTCTTAATGGTGGTTCAGGACTCTCAGCAGTGTAAAAGCTTCCAGGTCTTGTAAATCTTAGACCTAGAAATAACATTCTATTGGCTAAAGCATTCACAGGGCCAGCTCAGTTTCAAAGGGTAGAGAAACAAACTCCACCTTTTGATGGAGACTGGGGAGAAGAGTGACAAAGAATTTGTGCCCTTCTTTAATTTGTTACCCTAACAATGTTTCAAATGGTGGCTGCTTCTGTCAGTGAGGTTCCTAGAGTCAGGACAAAGTGGAAAAGAGCCCTCAGCTAACATACACGGTAGTATGAATGAGAAATATATCTCTGCTATCCTAAACCACTGAGATATTTCTAGTTGTTTGCTAGCAAACAAAGCCTAATCTACACTAATACAAAAATTGGTACTGGAAGTAGGGCACCGCTGCAGCAAAAACCTAAAATATGTGACCTGTCCATATACATATATGTTACAAATGTTAGTGGTTGGTCATTAGGCAGCATCTAGCTCTGATTCACTTATGAATCTCCCAGCAAATCTAGCTCAGAAATTTGTGCTTAATAAATACTCTTTAAATAAGAGAGACTATTTCTTATAATTCTGTTCTATTTATTTTAGGGGAAAACACTTCTTTCCTACATCAGATGTTTCTTAAAGTATGGAGTGGGTGCTACCATCATAACTCTCAATACTCCATTCCAGTGCTACTAACAACTTTCCTGATGTGTAAGTTTGTCCTGTGAAGCCCACCTTCTCCCTCTCCCTTTTCCCAGGCCTCCCACAGAAGGTATGCTTTCTGCTCTGCTACTTCATACCATAAGTTTCACAGGGGCCTGCCCATGCCAGTGGATGTTTGGGGTAAGCTTAACAAGATAGGCCCTTTGGAGGAAGGGGAGCTTTAGTTTTGGGAGCTAAGTTCATTGCCACGGAGTGACAAAATCTGTTGTGTGAAATTTAATTCACAAGATCGTGAAAGTTCAGTGTTGGACATTAATAATTTTATTCTCATAGGAAGTTGGTACTGATTACTTGGGTTATAACTTAGAAGAACAAGATAATTCAATGTCTGAACTTTTCTTATCTTCCTGGAAAATTGGTATTGGGGAGGGTCATAAATTGAGCACATCTTTTTGATTTTTAATTTTTAGAATATTTTTATGTTATCATTTGATCTTCTTTTAGAAACTCTGTTAATGTTGAAAAACGTAGGGGGACATAATTTGAGATGGAATAGAATAGGTTGTTAATTATAGCCTTGGGCACAGAACAGCATTAGAGCTGATTTAGTGATATGTTGTTCTGACTCATTCAGGGCATTCTGGGAACAAAATCCACACTTTACCAGCGACCCCAAGAGATCCCACAAAAGAGGTGAACATTGTATTGGAGAAGTGACCTTATGAAGGTGGGAGCAGGACTGCCGTGCCGCTGACTTCTTATCCAAGGAGGATAACCATATCCCAAGTTGATTTCAGTGGGTAAGCTGAAGGAGTTAAGACAATGGTCTTCATACATTTTGCTGACATACCCCCTAAATAATTTTTAAGTTGACATGTAAAATTTTTTTGTCCTAAGTTTAGTTGCAAAAGATATAATTTCTGTTTAAAGTAAATACGAATGTTTTAAAATAAAAAGGGTTAAAATACATTTAATGAAATTCAACTCCATAGAAATTGAATACTCATCATCATCCATTTTTATAGAAATTTACATTATTTTTTTCTCTTTGAGTTTGTATTTTCATTCTACTTCCCCACAAAAATTTTAAAAATATATTTTATGTTCAAATATATTTTATTGCTTACATTATCGTTCTTTTCAACAATAAAAATTTATTTATAATTTAAACAATTTTCTATTACTTAAAGGTTCTAAGTGTCAAAAACTTCTTTTGGATTGAATTATTATTAGACATAATTGATCATAACTACATTATACATTTTTATACATCATTACTAAAGAGAACTAAAATGTTTTTGGAAATATGTTTCTCTATGAAATGGTTGGAGCTCCCCTCCTCGCCCCTGCCACTGACCATTAGTTCATGAATGTAATTTTTGTTAGGAGACAGAATAGGAAAAACAGAAAAAAATAGGACTATTAGGTATAGGGCTTACCAAAAATGATTACATAATTACCGTTAATAATTTAATTTAATAAATTTAATAATTTAATGATTATTGCATTATTTACAACAGAAAACTATATATCTAAATCTACATAAAAGATAGGGAAGGAAAATGAAGTGAGATGGTTAACAAGTGACAGTGACATTAGTGGGAGTAAATGAATATAGATTTACTATGTTCAATAATTGTTAGGTGAAAATTAATGAAAATATTTTCTCCTATGAGTCTGTATAATTGCTCAAGAAAATACAAAGCATTGACTTACCTCTGATATATGTTTCTTTTACATGTAACATTGATCTGTTGATGGAAATTTGGAATTTTTTAATATCCTTTTCCTTGAAATCATCTGAAATATGTAACTGAGACATAGAATGAGCCTTTACATCAAGTTCTTTCTCATTACTGAGCAGATGTGCCTTGTAGTTGACTGGTATTTACCAGAATGTTTTCCACAAATCATCCATACTTTAATTCTGTGATAGGTATATGAAATCTTGCTGTGAGCTTGTTACCCAGTTGAAGTAGGGCTCAACCTCCTTCAGCATTTCTCTTGGCTATCTCAATCTCAGTGTTCTTTGGCATTATCACAGAATGGAAGAGGAAATGACATTGGACAAAAATGGTCATAGCTCCTGCCATCCCACTCTTCAATGTAGATAAAACTCAGAACACCCCAAGGGCTTCTGGGTGGCTCAGTCGGTTGACTGGCTGACTCTTGGTTTCAGCTCAGATTATGATCTCAGGGTCATGAGATCAAGCCCTGCATCAGGTTTAGCGTGGAGTCTATTTTGGATTCTTTGCCTTTCCCTCGTCCATGCTCTGTCTCTCAAATAAATAAATAAGTAAAATCTTAAAAAAAAACACAAAACTCAGAGCACTCCAACACAGACCAACATACCCAATTTCTAGCACCATGCTTCTTTCTTAACAGAATATATATAAGATAAGGAAAATCAGGAAATCTTCTTATAGGTTTATCATGCCTTGATTAAATTAAATATTGACATCGATATTAGAATTGTTCTATTGTGTGGTGACCCACAGGCTTTTTGTGCATGGGAACATTTGCCATGGTAAGATCCAGGATGAGTGAGCGGATGCTTGTTTTTTATAAGTGGGAAAAGAATGATTTTTAAAGGGAGTTAGAAAACAGAATTGTGACAGTTCAACCTCAGTCACATTTTAGGCAGCTCAGTTTTAGGAAAGAGTAGGTAAAAGTTGAATAAATGGAATTGATTTCCTAAAAATTATCTGTGTTCTCCTTGGAACGTACTTGTAGAATCCTATGGTAGACTGACTCCAGCTCGGAGACTACTAAGGTTAAGACAATAAAATTATGTGGGCAGTGTGGTGTAGTTGCAGGGGTTTCTATTAATGCTCTTAGCCTCTTGGGTCTCTTGTTGTCTTCCCCATTGGCAAGATGCTGGATGGTGAGAAACTAGGTGAGAAAGCTCAGCTTCTTGTCAGCCTCACTCTCGTGAGGCTGCCATCAGGTATCGTACCTTCTGGTCTGTTTCTTTATACTGCAGATTTTACAGGGACAAGTCTTTGAAATGGATGGAGGGGAGAGTTTCTGTTGTCCTGCTCTGCTAGTCTGTGACTCAGTGGTACGTATGCCTGGTCCCAGGGTTCAGTGTTGGGAGGCCCATTGATGCTGCCTTGTCCCAGCATCAGCATTATCAGTAAGAGTGATAGTTCTCAGTTGTCTACTCATTTGTCTGTTTTTCAGTTGTTTCACAACTTGGTAGGAAGAGGGGTATGGTTTATTGTGTCCCCTAAATACTTTCCATCCTTAACAGTGCTCTATTAACACAATAAATATGTACTGTGAATTTTTGTAAGTTCTTTTAGTTATGAGGTTTTATTCAATCCTGCTTGCTACTTTTCTAATAATATTTTGCATATATCTTATAGATTTGTGCATAGTAGTGAGTGTACTTTGTTTTCAAAATGCTATTTTCTGAGAGGCTATCACCAGGCAATATGTAAAACATCAGAAGTGTTAAGTTTAGGAGAAAAAGAATTACTCTGTAGCCTTGAACAGTTCTTTAAGACATACTGTCTCCCGAGTTTCACAGAAGGTGAATGAATACATTAAGGGGTTGACTAATGAAATCAGGCTTGCCATTCTGTTTCTTCTTCTCCTATAATTTACCTGGCTTCCTAAGCCTTGGTTTTAACACTCATAAAATAATGATACAAAGTATGGCCATGATGTAAGAAAATAAGATTGTAAGCAAAATAAGGAAGTGATAACTAATAGAAGCTCTGGGCATAAAGATCTACAATATTTCAAGGAAATGATACTTTATAAAGGGATACAAACCTATGTTCTATAAGCATTTGGGTCTTTAGAAAATGAACTGTGTTCTAGGTTGCAAAAAAAAAATATCAGAAGCTTGAAATCTTTAGTTTAACACAAAATAAACTTCTTGAATTCTCTACAATAAATTGATGTGGGTAATTCAAATATTGTCATACACCAGCAGAAATTTTTGTTGTGGTTATTGAAAGGAAGTCCTCCAGCAGAACACTGATTTTTAAAAGCAAACAGGTGCAGGAATTTCTTTTTAAAGATTATTTATTTTTGAGAGAGAGAGAGTGTGAGCATGCAAGCATGAGTAGGGGGGAGGGACAGAGGGAGAAGCAGACTCTCTGCATCCCAGGACCCTGGGATCATGACCTGGGCTGAAGGCAGACACTTAACCGGCTGAGACACCCAGGGCAGGAATTTCTGACAAGAAGAGCCAAAAGATCACAATTTTGATTTTTCTTTTCCTCTTGTCTCTAATATCTAATTTAAATTCAAATCCTATTGACACTGTCTCCAAAATATTATCCCAAACCTGACCAACCACCTCTCTCACCAGGTCTACTGCTACTATCCTAGTACTAGTTATCAGTTGCTCTGACTTAGACCATGACAACAGACTCTTGTTGTCCACTCTTGCCTTCTTAGAGTTCATTCTTTGTCATTTGCCATTTAACAATATAAATCAAATTCTGTTACTTCCCTACTTATACTTCATAATGTCTTTCTTTTGCGTTAGAATAAAACCCAAACTCCTTGTCATGGTCTAGATGATCTATTCTATACCTAGCCTCTGGTTGGTCTCATACCACCTTTCTTGCTCATTATGCTCCAGCCATACTGATTTTCTATCTTTGTTTGGATATTCCAAGCTCATTCCTATCTTAGGGATTTTGCATTTGTTCTTCTGTAGGCCTAGAATCTCTGCCCCCAGATTTTCTAATGCCTGACTAATAATATTCTCATCACTTAGGACTCACCTCAAATTTTTACCACTCAGAGAAGCCTTACCCTGATCATATGTCTAAGGAGTTCTCACTCCTTCTCCCTCAACTTTAATCATTTCTAATCCTTCTTAGTTTTCTTTACAGCATTTAGCACTACCTGAAATTATTTTATTTTTACATGTTTATTATCTGTCCCCCTGCTAGCCGTCCTGTAGAATGTGATTCTATGATGGTAGAGCTTATCCTATTTCTTGCTGTATTGTCATAGCTTAGATTGAAGGTTGCCATTTGGTAGAGTTATTAAATTTGCTGAATGAGTGAATGAATCAAGGTCCAGATGTAAGAAGGAAAGTCCTTCCAAAAGGTCTTTGCTATAGTAATTTGCCATAGTTTAGACTTGTGGCCGTTCATTTTGAAAGCTCAGACAGCTGCTTTTTTTTTTTTTTAAGATTTTATTTATTTATTTGACACAGAGAGGGAGAGAGATCACAAGTAGGCAGAGAGGCAGGCAGAGAGAGAGGAGGAAGCAGGCTCCCTGCTCAGCAGGGAGCCTGATGCGGGGCTCGATCCCAGGACCCTGAGATCATGACCCGAACCAAAGGCAGAGGCTTTTTTTTTTTTTTTTAAAGATTTTATTTATTTATTTGACACACAGAGAGAGATTACAAGTAGGCAGAGAGGCAGGCAGAGAGACAGGGAGAGGAGGAAGCAGGCTCCCTGCCGAGCAGAGAGCCCGATGCGGGCCTCGATCCCAGGACCCTGGGATCATGACCTGAGCCGAAGGCAGAGGCTTTAACCCACTGAGCCACCCAGGCGCCCAAAGGCAGAGGCTTTAACCCACTGAGCCACCCAGGCGCCCCCAGACATCGGCTTTTGCCAGCACATGGAGGTTTTTTGGTTTTGTTTTTTTAAAATTTATTTATTTGACAGAGAGAGAGAGAGAGAGAGAGGGAGAGGGAGAGAGATCACAAGTAGGCAGAGAGGCAGGCAGAGAGAGAGAAAGGGGAGCAGTCTCCCTGCTGAGCAGAGAGTCCAATATGGAACTTGATCCCAGGATCCTGAGATTATGACCTGAGCCGAAGGCAGAGGCTTAACCCACTGAGCCACCCAGGCGCCCCCACATGGAGGTTTTTTCCTCTAGGGCAGAACTTAAATAAACCAAGATACAGAATTGACATGTAAAATCCCTATGCCAATTTGTTAGTTTTCAGTGAGCAATATGACTGTCACATGGACCCAGTCTTGTACTGATATGATCTGTTGAGGATTCTCTGCCTATGGGCTAACACATATAAGACAGGAAATTAAAGCAGAAACTTTTTGGGAAAACATGGAATACAAGAAAGGGGATCAGATGGTTTGTATGTTAAAGATATCCATTTGTTTATTTATTTATTTATTTATATTTTTTATTTATAGATCTCTGACTGTGTTTTGTGTTCTGTGCTAGGTACCGAAGAATGAGCAGGGAATAATATCAAGTACCAGCCCTTCTAGTCTAGTTGGCAAGGCAGGCAATAAACAGACGGTTATGAATACATGTCAGAAGTACCCTTTTTAGGTTAGTTCCAGGGTAATATGGTAAAACCTAGAAGGGAAACTGAGCCTTGGGAGACTGAGGTGAATTTCCCAGGAAATTGAGCGTTTTAGCTGAGCTCTGAGGAATTAGCCAGCAAAACAAGAATGGCATGGGGGAAGGGCACTGCTGGCAGAAGCTGCAGCCTAAGCAAAGGTCTTAGAACCTGGAGAAAGCAGAGCTTTCTAAAAACTCCATGTTGTTCACTGTCGCTGGAATAGAGTTTGAGGTTGGAGCAGGGTGGAGTGAGAAGGCTGGTGATAAGACCCATGGACTTAGGTTTGGACTTTATCCTGATAAGGAATAAAAGGGAGCCATAGAAAAGTTTGTGTTTTGGTGTAGAGGTGGAGTTCATCTTTCACATTGCTCGAGTACAGCCAATACTTTGCATTTCTTTTTTCTACAGAATTTTCTGCGAACATCTGGGTAAAGTCTGCACTTCTTTTCCTTGAACACACAGCCCTTCCTTTGGTCACCATCAGCCTTATACCTGCTGCTCTCCATTGTGCATTCTGTGCTCCATCCTGCCAAACTTCTCAGTTTCCAGATTTACTCCCCAATCTTTAATTATGCTTTTGTATCTTTCATTTCTGCTAGCACCCTCACCCACCCCAATTCCAAAAAGTTATTGGATTATTCTTCCAAACTACAAAAGCAATACATGTTCTTTGCATCAAGCCAAACGACACAGAAATGTGCAAAGAAAAAGTGAAAATGTTCTTTCCATTCACCGCCAAACACATACACATATACAGTGCGTTTAAAATATTTTTATGCTCTAAGTGCTCAACTATAATAAATGGTATAAAATATTTTTAAAGATTTATTTATTTTTAGAGTGAGACAGAGGATAGCGCACGCGCACGTGCGCACTTGCGCACAGGCGCGAGCACAGTGGGGGAGGGGCAGAGGACGAGACTCGAAGCAGGCTTCCTGCTGCGTGCAGAGGCAGATGTGGGACTCCTGACCCAATGATGACCTGAACCAAAACCAGGAGTCTGATGCTCAAGGACTGAGTCACCCAGGCACCCCAGTGCTGTAAAGTATTTTTAACTAAATTAGATCTATTCTATCAAATGTGTACAGTTCTCACCCCATCCCCAGAAAGTATGGACATCATTCCAGTATGTGCTAGGTGCCAGGTCCTATGCTTTATCTCATTTACTCCACAACCAGCGTATGAGATACGTACTGTTATCCCCAGTGGGTAGATGAGGAACTGAGATGTGATTATTTTGTCCTCAGTTGCACAGCTAGTGATTGTGGGAGCAGCAGTTTGAACTTGGGCAATGTGGCTCTTGAGTCCACAGGGCTAGGCACTGCCTTTTACTACCCCCCAAATAATGCTATTTTTATTCTTTTTAATAACTACGTAATGTTTATATGGACATTCAGAATTTATTCAGTCATCCCCCTACTGGTGAATGTTGAGGTTCCCCCCCCACACACACTACTTAAAATGCTTCAGTATCTAATTCTCCAAAGTGGGATTTGAGGTTAGAAGGCTCATTTATTCATTCATTCATTTTGAAACAAAATCCAAACAAAACATATATCAGGATAACTCTGAGTGCCTTTAAATCATGACTTTTTAATTATATAAATGTTTTAAATAAGCAGCCTTTCATTGTTATGTGCGTTGTTAAGACTTTAAATTTTGACAAGCTGAGCTACCCGTAAAATATAGCTTAGCTAATCATTTATATTTCCATCCAGAAATGCATATCACTATACCTCAGTTATCAAAGTGAGTTGCTAGTTATTTTCCAGCTTACTTTGTTTTGGAAACAAATGTGTCCAATCGTATTCAATAATTATGTAATACATTTCAACATTTCAAAAAACAATGACTGGGACTAGTATTCAGCATGGAAATTTATTCAGAGGTTGTTCCTTATATGGATTTTTTCTCCTGACTATACCTTCAGCTTACATTTCAGTTTGTCAGTATCTCACATAACACAAAGTACTCCCTAAATGACAGTTGATAAGTAAGTTATTACTATTGTTTTAAATGCATTTGTTTTTCTTGCATTATCGAATGTTCTTCTCTTATAAAGAGCTACCTATTTTATGAAGATTTTATTTTCATTTAGCTTTACGTGTATCTTCAATTAATAGAATTAAATCTTATGTTTTCATAAATGGCTGTCATCAATTCTGAATTATTTTCTCATTGATTAAAGAATAACCTAGATAGAAATGCTAAAGCGCATAGCCTTGGCTTGCCTTGATATTTTAGAAAATATTGGCCATCAACTAATATTGCAACTTGGCAGATATCTTCCTGCCCATCTCAGACAATAAGTTTGAAATGGCACAAATAAAAAATATATATCATTATCATCAATTTGTTCCAAAACTTTGAACATCCTCACCATGAATGACGTTATGTGCTACATTTTTTGAACCTACTGCCTACCATGGAAAAACAACTATGAGAAGGCTTTGTTGTCTAGATTTATTTTAATATTGAATGTTTTTTACATTATCTGAGCTTGTACACCGAAGCTGCAAGACAGAGCTGGAACTAGGGCAGTGAGGCGCTGATTTCATACTCAGAATTTAAGAGGGTGCCAAAGAACTCCATAATCAGGGTATATTTTAGTGCAATATTTTTAAAATAAAAATTAAAAATGTCAAAAATTTAAGTAAAGATCAAAAGATATCTACATTCTGCCATGTTGGGAGACTGATCTCCGTTTGACTACAGGGTGAAAAAATAAGTGGGGAAAGAATCTTGCTGTTTTCTTCTTTGGTTTAAGGACAAAATGGGTCTAAACTTAATACCCCCAGCTCATAACATCATTAAATAAGCATTATTTTAGTCAACACGGTAACTTTAATGAATTGAAACCATTTTCGTTGGTTTCAACCATCAATTCAATGAATTGAAACCAAGGAGATAGATATCGCCTATCATCTATATTTACTGTATGTAACTTAAGTGTCATTATCTTCTCTATGAATTTGTTTCAAGTGTTATACCACTTGGAAAGCTGAAGGGAAGTTTACAAAGAAATCCCTTGAATAGTGTAGGTTTGAACTTATACACAGATTTGGGGGCATACTTATTTTTATTATACATAACCGAATTATGATTCAAGGATTATGTGTGTAGCATTCTTTTTTTTTTTTTTTAAGATTTTATTTGTTTGACAGAGACACAGGAAGAGAGGGAACACAAGCAGGGGAAGTGGGAGAGGGATAAGCAGGTTTCCTGCCAAACAGGGAGCTTGATGAGGGGCTGGATCCCAGGATCCTGGGATCATGACCTGAGCCAAAGGCAGCCACTTAACAATTGAGCCACCCAGGGACCCCTGTATGTAGCATTCTTATACCCCCCAAGAAAGGTGGAATAGTGTAATATTAACACTTTTTCTAAATAGCTTCTCCTCTTTTATGTTCACTAGTCTTAATTTTTTTTTAATGAATCCTTTACCTTAAAGAAATGTTTAATTTTTTATGTGGTTAAATCTGTTCGTCTTTCCCTTCATGGCTTTTGGTCTTCCTGAAATTGACGGTTTTGGGCATCTCTTTTCATTAAAGGCCAAAAGTCTTTGGAGAGTGCTTAATGGGCTTTGATAACTTTTGTCTCAGGCTCTTTACTTGTGTTGCTACCTCTCGTATCTCCTTCTGAGGGATCTGTTCTTTTTAAAGATTTGTTATTACATTCAAGCAAAGCCTTTCTGGCCTAGTAGTCATTTGTCACTTATAAAAGTATGTTTGCATATCTTTGCTTTGATTCACTATGTGCTGATTCTCTGTTTCTCTCATTGTTTTAAGAAGCGGTCATCATGTGGTCTTCTATTTTATGCTTTAATGTGTTGGGCCATATTCAGCCTCTTGAGTTCTTAAGCTTTTTAGAGGCAGTGTAGAGGGAAGACATGCCCATGGTATAAGACCTGTGGATAGTGAAGATGAATTGGTAGTGGGGAAGTCATGGGCTTGAGAGTAAGTTTGACTCTTTGCTGATAGCTGTATAATCCTGGGAGGTTGTTATAAGCTTCAGAGCCCTTTTCTGTAAAATGGAAGTGATAGTAATACTGCTCTGAGGCTATTTTTTGACAGTGCAAGAAAAACCTCTAATAGTTAATTTAGATGTTTCATTCTTTTTTGTCATATTTCAAGAATATTTTAATGAGGTCAGGTCTTCACAAATTACTTTGGTACCCCTTTTGGCAAAACAAACTCTTTCATTTGCTGTCAGCCCATAAAAGAAAGATAAAATTTCTTGGCCTTAAAAACTGGAATCCTTTACAGAGCATCTGGAATGAACTGCCTATATTTCATTATTAAAAAGAGAAACTTTTAAACTCTTAGTGGAAATTAAATTTGAGACCATTTTACACAAACCATGGCTGAGGACCAAAGATCCAAGATACAGCATGTGTAGGTAGGGGTTGGTCACTAGGGAGAAAAGTTTGGCCTGCATTTTGATGGATTTCAAAATGTGCACAGTATTTGTTCCAAGTCTTCATTAATGGGCTCATAGAAAATAAAGTTATAAGGATGCTTGGGTGGCTCAGTTGGTTAAGCATATGATTCTTGATTTCAGCTCAGGTCATGATCTCTAGGTTGTGAGATCAAGCCCCTCATCGGGCTCTGTGCGGGGCATGGAACCTGCTTAAGATTCTCTCTCTCCCTCTCCTGCTTCTCCCCATTCCCAAAAGAGAAAAGAAAGTTACAAGCAACCTAGAGTCATCATACATGCCTGTCCCCTGCCTTCAAGCTGGTGATCACAAAACCAATTTGTGAAAGCAATTTGTTGAATTACTCAACTGATAGTAATCCTGGACAGTAGCTCAGTTTAGAGGATTTGGGGCTAAGTATGGGGGCTGAGAAGCTAAATAGCAGAAGTGGGTCTCAGGAGAACTTAATGCCTGACCCAGTGTAGTGTTTTGCTTTATTCTTTGCTCCCACATCCACATTTGAGGCAGCATAGACCTGCTCTGAGGTCTGGATCCAATAGACAAGGGGGAAGAGAACCGACTAAACCAGCTCCTAGCTTAAAAGTCTCACTGTCCTTCAAGCTCAGGCCTTGAAGGGTTCCGACTTAATGCAGGAAATTAAAGCAACTAACATATTTGTGTACTATGTAAAGACACTGTGGGATAGTGAGTGTGTATGTATGAGAGGTAGAAGTGGGTGTAGAGAAGTAAGGCAGGGTTATTGCCCTCAAGTAGCAGAGGTTGCTAATTCAAATGCCTAGGAGGCCAGGCACATTAATTTAGTTAAGTGGTTTTGCACGTGTAAGAAAAACAACAGAGAAAGCATGATGAATGACAATAGATACTTGTGTCTCTGGCAATAAGAGGTGGTGGGGGCTATGGCAAACTGCAGTGTGCATCTCTGTACACCAGGAGCAGCCCATGCAATGATCTAGCACAGTAATTCTCAAAGTAGGATCCTTGGACCGGCAGTGTCAGAATTGCCTGGAAACTTGTTAGAAATGCAGGTTTTCAGGGTATGCCAGACGTATGGAATCAGAAATTCTGAGGGTGGGGTCTTGTAGTCCAAGTTTTGTTTTTTAAGATTTTTTAAAAATTAACATATAATGCATTATTTGTTTCAGGGGTACAGGTCTGTGATTCACCAGTCTTACACAATGCCCAGTGCTCACCACAACACGTTCTCTCCCAATGTCTGTCACACAGCTACCTGATCCTCCTACTCCCCTCCCCTCCAGCAACTCTCAGTTTGTTTCTTAAGATTAAGAGTCTCTTATAGTTTGTTTCCCTCTCTGGTTTCGACTTGTTTCATTTTTTTCTCTTTTCCCCTATGATCCTCTGCCTTGTTTTAGCAATCTCTCTGTGATTCTGAGCCTCCCTAAAATTTGAGTGTTGCCTCGTGGGAATTTGGACCCAGTGTTGCTAGATTTTTTTTTTCAAGAGATTCTAGAAAGCTAAATTTTTATGGAACTCTACAGATTTTTAAAAAAGATTTTATTTATTTATTTGACACAGAGAGAGAGATTACAAGTAGGCAGAGAGGTGGGCAGAGAGAGGAAAGAGGAGGAAGCAGGCTCCCCGCCGAGCAGAGAGCCCGATATGGGCCTCGATCCCAGGACCTGGGATCATGACCTGAGCCGAAGGCAGCGGCTTTAACCCACTGAGCCACCCAGGCGCCCCAGATTTTTATATATTAAGAACTGTAGTGGGTATGTGTAATTTGGGGAGGAGAAGAGAGGTACCCATGTAGGCCACACTGTAACTAAAAAAGTACATTTGTGGGCCTTGTGGTCTCCAGTCCTCCAGTTTCAACTTAAAACATAAATCATCATGTTAACAATGAGTAATTGAAAATATTGTTGGACTGGAGGAATGACTCTCACTGTGCGTTCGTGGGGTTGGGGAGAGAGAGACAGCAGAGCATTGGAGTCTGGCAGGAGGAGGCTTTTAAAAGCTCGTAGATTCTGATACTTTTCCAGCCCAGATACTTATGTGCTTTCCTCCATGGTAAAAGTTGAAGCATTGCAAACCACTGTACCTCTTATAAGTCCAGAGTGTCCCTCAGGTGTGCCACAAAGGGGAAAGAAGCCCATGTCACAGGTCTAGAACACTGTGTGTGTGTGTGTGTGTGTGTGTGTGTGTGTATGTGTGTTTCAAAACTCTGTGTTTTTTAAACTGCTTTCACATCTGTCATTTCATCACATCTGTCCATTAAACCTGTGCAACAGATGTGATGGGTATTGTCTCCTTTGGAGCGGCCCACATAGGCTGAGTGAGGTTAAGTGATTTGCCTAAGGCTCCCAGTTTGTAAGGCATAAATATGAGACTAGATACCTAATCTTATAATTTCTAGAATTTTTCTCCCATACGTAGTTTTATGTATTTACATGTATTTGATTATCACTACCACCAGTAATTCTTAAAAAGATCTGATTTGGCTGACTTTATTATGGCTGGTGACTGGTTTTGCCATGTCCTATGACCAAGTCCCAGATAATCTCCTCCCTGGCTTGGTGTGTTGCCTGTAGTCCCAGATCTTCTTTTTGCCTCTTGTGAAAGCCAAATACCAGTCATGCCTCTTGGGACCCTTGACCATCACCAGCTCTACTCCTGGGCTCTGTCTGTCTGGAATTCCTGGTTTCCCTCTCTGGCCTGTCTTACCACTCACTAAGCTTCATGGGGATACTCTGAGTCCAGATTTCCCTAGTACAGGTGATAGGTGACATGGACATTGGTTGTCTAGAACTGGAATGAGCACCCTGACTCATATTGTGTAGGCTGTTGATTAGCTGTCATAGCAGTGGCTTTCTGACACATGACAAATTTGGATGATAAGCAGTATACATTACTAGGGGAGCTAGAAGTTAGAATTCTTAGAATTAGAGTTAGAATAGAAGTATTCTCCCTAGTTTAGTTTAGAATGGAGCAGTCATGCATCTGAATAGCACTACCAGAAGAATTGCAATAGTTAGTAATTTCTAGGAAATTTTAAATACTACACTGAGGAATTCTGGAATATACAGGGTTTGTGTATGTCACAAATGTCCAGCAGTCACAAGGTATTGTGACTATCTTCCACACAGTCTTTTGAAGGATGTGGGAGTTAGAGAAAGAGAGACACACAAAGACAGATCTGGAGACAGAGGCAGAGAGACACACAGAGACACAGTGAGAGAGAGACAAAGGGAGAAAGACAGAGAGTGAGAGGTAACTATCTAGTGACTGTGAAAGTCCTGCTGTGGGTATTTGTAAGAGGAAATGGAGAAGGTTCCTTTTGCTAGCACCTCGCTTTTGCCAGGATTGGCTTCGTTATAGTTTTTTAATCAGGGATAGCAGGTCCCCAGTGGGAAGGGTGTATTTTAGCCTTATCTTGGATGCTTCCTTATTTTACTTGACTTAATTCAAAACTACACACAGCTTAGTGTGTAGCTTGTACCGTTTCCTTTGCATATAATGAAAGTTTTATTTAAAGTCCCCAAACCATTTTTGCTGTTTTTCTACAGAAAATAATCAAATGAGAATTGTAAATACTTTTTGAGCCATTTTTACTCGACAAAAACAGTTCTTCAGAGCCAGACCTCTCTCTTTATCTCTCTGAAACTTAAGGGCAGGAGAACCAGACTTTTAGAGAAAGACTAATTCTTGTGCATGTCACATATTGCTCAGGGCCTTTTTAAAGTAGATTTTTTATTTTCCTTATTTTCACTAGATGTAATGGTAAAACCCAATTATTATCCTCAAAATAAAGAGAACATCAAACTTCAAACCAAGGTATAAGAAGAGAAATTTCTTATTGATTACAACTTAAATCTTTGTAGTGAAAATATTAAGCAGAAAAGTTGCTATGTAAGAAAGTCAAGTGAAAAAAAAAGCCATCTTTGATTTCAGTACAGATTTCAAACATCGTATTTTTAAACTATGGGAGAGATGTGTAAGTTCAGTTTTCCCATTGGCCTGGACTCAGCACCTGTCTGTGTTTTGCATAGTTACGCCTCCATTAACAAATGATCTGGAAGCAAAGATCCTTTAGTCAGCTGTGGTCAAACAGGAAAGTCCTCATGCGGTATGCCAGACAGGAAAGCATGAGCTCATCCAGGCCTGCCTGAGAATAGCATCATCAAGGACCCTCAGGCAGCAGCATCTGTCTGTCTGTCTGTATTCAGCTGCAGAGCAGCAAGGCTGCAAGTCCTCACAGTTTCTCGTTGGGGTCTCTTTGGCCATGATTCTCCCCACCATCACAGAGCTGGACTGGAGTCCTTCCCATTGATATCAGTTGTTTTCACACATTGTCAGGCCCCCAGACTCTCCTTTCTGGAGCCTGGGATCCTCTTTGTGATGATTTTTCCTGTCCCATCTTTAGGTACTCTTCCTCCCTCTCGATCAAAACATGAAAGTGTCATGAGGCCCAGATGGGATGGTTCCAGCAGTACACTTCTGCTGGAGAGCCCTGTTGTTTTGGGAAGGAGGTTTGTAGGACTAACCACAGTGTGCTTTCGGGGAGCCCAGGTGCCCTCATCCTCAGGCAGTGAAGACCGCAGCAAAGACACGGGCTACCTGTATGCAGTGAATTCCCACACAGCAGTCCTGTCCACTCCTCTATGTTGTGTCCTTAGTCCCTTGACTTTAACCTCCCTCTTCCCTCTGCCTTAAGGACTTCTGTTGCATATTTTATGTTTTCAGAATGTTTGGTGCTATTTTAGTAAACATTTAATTCTGTTTTCATACTGTATAAAATGCTTTTTCAGAAATTGGGATAAGACTCTCAATGCCTTGGGGTGCCTGGGTGGCTCAGTCAGTTGAGTATCCGACTCTTTTTATTTAAGATTTTATGTATTTATTTATTTGAGAGAGAGAGAGCAAGAGAGAGCACCTGTGCGTGGGACAGAGAGAGAATAGAGAATCTTGAGCAGACTCTGCGCTGAGCGCAGAGCCAGACACAGGGCTCAGTCTCACGATCTTGAGATCGTGACCTGAGTTGATACCAAGAGTGGGACACTTAACTGACTGAGCCACCCAGGAGCCCCTAAGCATCAGACTCTTGATTTCAGCCCAGGTCATGATCTCAGGGTCATGGGATTGAGCCCCACGGTGGGTTCCATGCTGAGCATGGAGCCTGCTTAAGATTCTCTCTCCCTCTCTCTCTGCTCCTCCCCTCCCCTCCACTTGCTCATGCTCTCTCTCTCTCTAAAAAAAAAAAAAAAAAGTAAAACTCTCAGTGCCTCTTCTAGTATTTCCATATCAAAAATGAAGTTTATTACAAAGAAATATGTTGATGGGCTATAATATCTCCATTAATAGAAACAATTTTAGTAAACTGACTCAGTTGTCATTAGGGAATATCTTAATTTGCTTTTTGACAAAATAGTGATGGGTAAATAGCAAGTAATACATTAACAATAGTTAACTCCTTATTTGTTGCATCCATGTTAAAATAAAAATAAAGGAAAATAATATAGAAAACTTCACTTATAATCCTAACCAGTCTACATTATTGCTATTTTTATCTTCTTATGTTCCCATCCAGGCCCACACCATGTATTTGTGAAGCTGCTGGTTGGAATTCTTAATGTACTTCTATGGTATAGAAATTCTTGTGAAAAGTCATATTCTGTTTGAGGATTATATTAAAAATAGCTCTTAGTAGTATCCACATTTTAACTAGCTGTATTAACTAGCTTTAGTCTATTATCTCAGAACTCTGGGTGTACCATTACAGTATTGAGATGCATTTATTTATTTTTTATTTTTTGGTGGTGGGGGTATGACTTTGCCACCCGCACATGGAAGAATAGCTGTGTGACACTAAGATTTTCATCGTATGTTTCACTAAATATAGTGAATTTGTAGGTATTAATCAGCCTTTATACATAAGAGTTGAAATCCCTCTTTATCTTGGATTCCTGTGGACATTGTGGAAATTTTCTGTTTAAGATAGGCAGTGGATTGGACCTAAAGTAATGATCTACATTGTCATATTCCCAGTGCATATTCTGTACTCAGGGGAGAAACACCACTGGCGTCTCCCTCTTCCTGGTTTTCTTTCTGAAGTTGCAAATCTGAAGTTGCAGATTTCAAAACTACAAAACTTGTGTTTACAAAACTTGCTTGACTTCAAGAATCATCTGAAGTACCAGTGAAAAACACAATTTCCTGGGCCCTTTTCAGACCTTTTGAATCAGAATTCTGAGGGATGGCTTGTTTTAAATATAGGCACCCCAGTAATTTTTACCAGCCAGGCAGATCTAGGAAGCAGTCATTTATTTGAAGCTAGCTCATAGCTGCTGGCTCACACATTTGCTCAGCCCACATTTAAAGAGAGGAGGCAAGCAAATCCATCCTCGGGAGACCAACAGCTGTGCAGGTCCTGTCCTTGTTCTACTCCATATATGGCTGTGGTCATGCCTATATGAAATGTAGCACAAGAGAGCAGGCCAGTGTGGGAAGATAATCCCATTCCCCATACATCCAGTGTCATCATATAGGACTACCACAGTCTTCAGTTGCCTTAGTGAAGTGGGAGAAATATATAGATGGAGTTATTTTCTCTCCATCATTTGCAACTTTAGAATTCTGTTCCTCACTGAAATACAGCTTATGTACATGATGGGATGTGTACATGTGTGTGAGTTTAGAATTTTTCTTTAATGCTATTTTCATGTGGTTATTGGGTTATTTTAAATTCATTTTATGCACTGAAAAATTGCTCCCCTATTAATCTCAGGACTATTAATTTGAAAAGTAAGCAGAATTTGACAAGAGCAGTCTTGTCATTGCCTGGATCTAGAGAAGTATTCTCTGAAGTAGGCTGGTCCCAAAGTTGGAAATAATGGGGTTTTTTTGAGTTTGCATTCATTTTCTGGGTCCTTATTCTTGCCCTGGGGGATCGTGGCCCTCCTGTTGTTCTTGAGCTGCCCACTCTGTCTACTACCTCTCTTCAACTCCCGTCCCTGGTAGTACCCCATGCTCCAAAATTATCTTTCCCTCCCTTTTAAGGTCTTCTGAGTCAAAAGATAAAAATAGAATAACAACAATAAAACATAACCCAGTAAGTCTCATCCCTTAGATTTGGCAATCTCAGCCAGCTGGTAGAAAGAAAGAAATGGATAAAATGAATGCATCCCATGTTGAGAATGAATGACTGGATGACCTACTACATTAACAAAGTATCCCAAGGACATTTACATTTTAAGCAATGCTTTTTTTTTTTTTTTTGAGAGAGAGAGAGAGCGCGCATGAGGAAGGAGAGGCGAGGGTCAGAGGGAAAAGGAGAGAGAAAATCCCAGGCAGACCCCATGCTCAGCATGGAGCCTGACACGGGGCTCCACCCCACAACCCAGAGATCATGACTTGAGCCAGAATCAAGATTCAGACACTTAACTGACTGAGCCACATGGCACCCCAAAGACAATAGTTATTAAGCTAAAGGAATACATTTCAAATACAAGCTACCAGCCACTTTTAAGGAGAAGGGTAATTTGGGGGCAGAGAGATCTTTAAGTCACAGCATAAGGGCCATAGTTCACTCTGCTACCCAAGTTCATCTGTTGCTCTTGGAAACATGTTGATATGGTATTCAACCAGGCAGGGCAGGGAAACATGCTTGCATTAGGTTAAAGGGCAAGTCCAAGCCTTTATCCCCACCCTCGTGGTGTCTCTCATCTCCAACAGAGCACTACATGGTTGTACTCTGTGCAGGGTGGGTTGTCATGGGAACAAACAGATTACCTGCTAGTGCAGGGTCCACCTCAGCAGAAGGAGCCAGGAACCGCACAAATCTGTAGTCAGGGTCCTCATATTTTCATTATTTAAGGCTGTTGACTTGTGGACTAACTGGGTGTCAGTTATAGCCCTTTCACGTAGACAGGATCAAGAACCTTTAGCACAGGCTGTTATCACTGTGTGTAAAGGTTAAAAATTGATTGGAAGAAAATGTGGTGCTTTATTTTCCCTCGTGTCAGTTGAAAGTTTAGTTTCTGTGTCTTTTTGTGTCACTGAAATAATAAACAACTAGTAGGGTTTTTTCATCATTAAAGAATTCTGCATTAGGAAATGAAAATCTTTTACAGAGTAAATGCAGAATGAGTAATAGAGCAAGCACGTTGTACCCCTGCCCATGAGCCTAGATATAAAACTAGTCATTCATCAGGCTGTGTGTTAGGACAGATTATGCTTCCTGCTGTTCTTGGGTCCTTAAGTATCATGACTGCTTGGTGAATTTCACTGTTGGGAGAGACCTACAGAAATAAGGCTGGAATGTGGCTCGCTTGAATTTTAGTTTTCCCTTCTCCTGCACCCATTTAATACTTCCCACATTAAGTAAAAACTGAAATGTTGGTAACAATTTTGATAGACCTGATTTCCATTTGCAAGCTGTACCATTTGAATGGTACTGAAGAAACTTTTTTGGCTCAAGAGCAATGATTTTTCTGAGTGCCTTTGTATTTAATGTGGCACTTTGAGTGGCTTCTTTTGAGTTAGGGTGTTTAAATTACTTATTGTTCAATTGTATTGAAAGAAACAAGTGTAGATATTTTATTGAGATAGCAAACAGTTTATCAGTAATAACTGATACTCCTGGGTGCTAGGCTGTGTTCTGTTTTATGTGTGTCGTAGCTAGTTCTCACAACAACCTCATGCATGGTTGCTGTTTTTGTTGCTGTCTTTCGATAAGGAAACTGAAGCATGGGGAGTTTAGGTGACTTCAGCAAGGTTCTACACAGGCTAATGGTGCTACTGGGCAGTGGACCTGGGCAGCATTACTCCACAGTGTTCATACTTAGCCACAGAACGATACTGCCTCTTTAGCCTACCGTAACAACCAAAAAGCCTAGGAGAATATGCTACAACCTGGCAGGACGGTCCGCTCTCGGATTATGAGAAGGGGGCCAGAGGGAACATTTGCTTTATCTATATCATTTGAATTTTTATTTATAATGGTAATATATTCATATATTACTTAATATAATTGAAGCTTCTTAGGTTAAAATTGTTTAAGTCCTAAGTCAGGTTATTAATTTCCAAAATTCATTGCTACTTTAAAAAAATTGTCAATTAGACTGTCTGGTAGGGAACCTAGGAACTGTGTTAAAAAGAGCTTTTAACATAGTCTCCTTGCTTTTCAGATGAGGAACCTGAGGTTATAAGACGTTTAAGCTCACAGAATTAGTTCGTGGCTGAGCAGGTCTGCTGGCATCTAATTTTTTGTGCTTTCTACTGCATTTTTTGGGACATATCTTATGTGGAATGAAACATACAGATCTTAAGTGAACAGTTTGAATTTCAACAAATGCATGTACCCATGTAACTGATTTCAAAGCTGAGGTATGCATCATTTCCATTACCCCTAAACTTTCCATTGTGCTGACAATCTCTTTGAAAACTTTACTCTTGTTCATTTGTATTAGTAAGAATTCAAGTGCTTACATTTTGTATATATCCACACACTTTATAGTTCTCAGCTTAGATACATCTTAGTGCGTATGTGTGTTGTATACTTCCTTGGTAGGTTTCCACGAAGTCCCATGCTTCTCTTACACTTTACAAACTAGTTCTTAATTGCTAAAATAGCTAATTGATGTACCTTGTTTACAGTCATTTTCTCAAGTTAGTCTTTAGCTTGATGTAATTATCATTACATACACAACTATTATTCTTTTGGTGCTCAAGCTCTCTCAACACATTTATACTCAAAGTACATATCCTTTTTTGTTTGTTTTTTAACTAAGCAGTCCCTATATCAATATCTTGGGAGTTCTGTAAGAATAAGACATATTTACCAAAACCCATGCATTTGAACATAAAAAGTTTGGCCTTCAGTTCTTTGTGTCAACCAGAAAAGCTTATTCTCCATTTGCTTTGCTCTATAGGCTTGATGAATGGGGTGTGTGTGTGTGTGTGTGTGTGTGTGTGTGTGTGTGTGTGTCTGTATGTGAGCTGTTATCTATCAATGGTACCATGTGCTGATGAGCAATTTTCAAAACTGACTCCATATCAAGAAGTATGGAAATGTCCTCTGGCATGAGTAGGTATCAATCCATATAAGTTTGGCATCTAAAACAGTATAGTTTTGAGGTACCTGGGTGGCTCAGTCAGTTGGGCATCTGCCTTTGGCTCGGGTCATGATCCCGGGGTCCTGGGATCAGCCTTATGTCAGGCTCCTGCTCAGCGGGAAGCCTGCTTCTCCCTCCCTCTCTGCCTTTGCTCTCTCTCTCTCTCTCTCAATCTCTCAAATAAATAAGTAAAATCATTTTTTAAAAAAAGTACAGTTTTCTTTTTAGATCTTGTTCTATAGAATTATTCTAAAACATCTAGGAAATTTTCCCAAAGGAAATAATTTCTATAGATATTGTCATAGGAGTGATACCATAATTGTGAAAATTGGAAACAACAGTGTCTAATAGAAGAATGGTTACATAATAAAGAACTATAGTTATTAAAAATGATAGATATGTGATCAAGTTGATACATGGAAATGTTTAAATAAGACAGTATTAAGTGAAAAAGAAGATCCTAAAGTTTTAAATGCTATATAAAATAGTAATTCACACCTATATATATATAAATATGTATACCTTAATAGAAATAGGTTATGAAACTTTATGCATGGAAATACTTTTGATTTTAATGTTTTATAGGGTCTTTAAAACTTTTTATTTTGAAAGATTTTTTACTAATGAAATATATTTATTTATTTATTTTAATTCCGGTATAATTAATATGGTGTTACATTAGTTTCATGTGTACAATGTAGTGAATCAGCAGTTGAATATATTACTCAGTGCTCATCATAGTGTATTCTTAATCCCTTCACCTATTTCACCCATCTCCCCACCCACCTCCCCTCTGGCAACTACCAGTTTGTTCTCTATGTTTAAGAGTTTGTTTTTTCTCTTTTTTCTTTTTTCATTTGTTTGATTCTTAAATTCCACATATGTGTGAAATCACATGGTGTTTGTCTTTTTCTGACTGATTTATTTCACTTAGCATTGTATCCTCTTGATCTATCCATGCTGTTGCAAATGGCAAGAAAACAAAACTTAAAGGAATTCATCACCACTAAAGCAATCTTACAAGAAATGTTAAATGGGATTCTTTGAGTGGAAATAAAAGACCATAAGCAGGAGTAAGAAAAGCGGGAACGGGAAAAATTTTACAGGTACATATAAACATAATAAGAGTAGTAGATTAATCACTTGTAAAACCACTATGGAGGTGAAAGCGCAAAAGCAGTAAAACCAAGTATATTTATAAAAAACAGTCAAGAGAGTCCCAAAAGGATGTAAAGTATGACACCATATACCTAAGACATTGGGGGGAGGGGAGTAAAAATTTAGTGCTTTTAAAATAGGTTCAAACTTAAGTACCATCAACTTAATATAAACTGCTGTATGCATAAGATGTTATGTGTAAACCTAATGGTAACCACAAATCAAAAACTGGTAATAGATATGCAAAAAATAAAGAGAAAGAATCGAAGCATATCACCAATGAAAGTCATCAAACCACAAGAGAAGAGAGCAAAAGAAGAAAGGAACAGATAAGAATTATGAAAACAACTCTAAAGCAGATAACAAAATGGCCGTAAGTACATACCTATCAATATTTACTTTGAATGTAAATGGACTGAACACACCAATCAAAACACAGGATGACTAAATTGAAATAATTTAGAACTGCAGAAAAGGTGCAAGAATTATTCCAATAATTTCCCCATACCCTATCTACCCTTTACTTGTAGTCATTGATTTTTAACATTTTGCTATTTATCACTTGCTTTCTCTCTTTCCATATACATATATACGTATATATTTTCTGAATTATTTAAGAGTAGGTGGCTTGCATTATGCCTGTTTACTTCCTAATTCTTTAGTGCATTTTTCCTAAAAACAGGGATATTCTCTTATGTAATTACAGAAGAGTTATTAAATTCAGGAAATTTAACTTATACAGTTAAAATGTACAGTTTATATTTCAATTTTGTCAGTTGTCTCAAGATTGTTTTTTAAAATGTACAGTTTATATTTCAGTTTTGTCAGTTGTCTCAAGATTGTTTTTTCTAGCATTTCTCTCTTCCAGTTCGCGATCCAATCCAAGATCATATATTGCATTTAGCCTTGTCTCTTTAGTTTTCTTCAATCAGGAAGAACTCCCCACTTTTGTAATTTATAACTGACATATTTGAAGAACATGGGCCAGTTATTTTATATTATATTCCTCAGTTTGGGTTTGTCTGATGTTTCCTCATGATTAGACTCAGATTTCCTCATGACTAGATGTCTGGCTAGAAAACTAAATAGAAATGTGGTATCCTTCTCGGTGGTATGGCATCATGTTAATATTGATCACTTGATTAAAGTGTTGTCTGATCTCTCCACAGTACAGTACTATTTTCCTTCTTACAGCTGAGGGGAAATTTGTTAAGAGCACATAAACATAATGCTCCTCATCTCACTCTTTCCCCTTGACTTAGCATCTGTCTCAATTCCTTTTAAAAGTCGAATTTCCCTGCTAAGTGAATTAAGTCAGAGAAAGACAATTACCATATGATCTCACTCATGTGGAATTTAAGAAATAGAACAGAGAATCATAGGGGAAGAGGGGAAAAAATAAAACAAGATGAAATCAGAGAGTGAGATAAGCCATAAGAGACTTTTAGTCAATCATAGGAAACAGACTGAGGGTTGCTAGAGGGGAGAGGGGTTGGCGGTTGGGGTAACTGGGTGATAGACATGTAGGAGGGTACGTGAAGTAAAGAGCACTGGGTATTACATAAGACTGATGAATCACTGACTTCTACCTTTGAAACCAATAATACATTATATGTTAATTAATTGAATTTAAATAAAAAAACCCCACATTTCCCAAGATTTATTTACATATACCATAGGTAAACAGAAAAACTTGAATGATTTTGCTGAGGCTGTCCCTTTGCCTATAATATCCCCATCCAAAGCTATCTAGTTTGTACCACGATTTTAAATCTATCATGAAATGCTATTTACTTCCCCCGTTCATAACCAGGTTTAATCTCTTTGTCTTTGACCTCCAGGAGCACTTTGTACTTTTCTTGGGGCACATATTAACCTCTGCTTTGTGCTTGTAACTAATATACTTCCCTTATCCAGCTTACCAGACAGCAAGTGCCTTGAGGACAATGGACTGTGTCCTAATCATCTTCAGAGCCTAGAAGAGGCAATCAATGGGAAGCACGTGATCAGTGTTTATTCATAAAATGCGTATTTACTCCTACTACATACTGCTCTGATGTCCTAGTTGAATACCCAGTTGCATATTTAAAGAACTCATCTCTAGCATCTCTACACCTTCTGTTTAACACGTTGCTATTTCGCCCTTGAAGAATGGAAAACTTCAGTGTCTGTCGTTTCTGTATTCTTAGCTCAGGTGTTAAGAGTGTTGTTCAGTAAATGAGTAGCTTCCTTGTCGTGAGGATTTGTGTTTGATGTTTCCATCTAAGTCTTTTACTAGGGCACTGGGGCCAGCTTCTCATTGCTCTGATAAGAAGGCGTGATGAGGTCTGCTCTTCCTCATGGCATTCTTCTAACACTCATTAAGGATAACTCTGTATGTGGATGATAGGAGATCCCTACCTAAGGATTCCCTTATGTACAGGCTTTAGAAAGTGACATATAACCTGCCAAAATCACAGGAGTTAGGAGCCTAAGTTATTAATTTGTTTGGATAGTATTAATTTGTTCTGCCAAGACATGTAAGAACAAGCATTAGTTTGTAAGTTTAATTAATGATTGGAAGAACCAAAATTCTAAGTAGGTCAATCAAATCTTAGGGTACAACTAACTTGCAATTAATTATAATGAGAGAAGTTGTCCAGATGATGACACTGAGCTGCTTGTTACTTTATATAGAAAATAAAGAAATTACATAAAATCCATCTTTTCTAAAGTATACTTTTTTATGTCAAGTTGTTGAAATGGACGAAGCCACATCATTCTTTATAGTGGGGCTTTTCTTTAGAATATGAACTGATCTATTATTTTTTAAATAATTTGAAAATTTTATAATAGTTTTAGATTTTCAGAAAAGTTCCAAGGAAGTACAAAGAACTCCCATATACTCCTCATCCAGTTTCCCCTATTGTTAACAATCTGTATCACTATGTACATTTGTCACAAGTTAAAAATAAACATTGGTACATTATTATTAACTAAACATAATGCTTTATTCAGATTTTACCAGTTTTTCTCTAATTCCTTTGTTGTTACTGTTCTGAGATCCCACCCAAGATACTACATTTAATCATAATAACCTCCCTAGCCACTCCTGGTCTGTGACCATTTCTCAAACTCCTTGCCTTAATGACCTTACAGTTTTAGAAATACTAGTCAGGTTTTTTTTGTTTGTTTTTTGTTTTTGTTTTGTTTTCAGAATGTCTCTCAACTTTGGATTGCTTCAATTCTCATGATTAGACAGAGGTCATGGGTTTTTAGGAAGAAGACCACTACACGTACTGCCATTCTCATGATATATAAAGATGACTCATCATGTTGACGTTGATTTTCTTCCTCTTTTCCCTATTTATTTCTTTCAACCATTTATTTTCATCAGTATGGATCCATGGATATTTATTTTATATTTTGGGTTATAATACAATATTTTGTTATTTCTTAGTTCAAATTTATTAGTTGCTCAAATTGGCCATTGAGAGATCTTTTACCTGGTTCCCATGTCTCTTTGATATGCCCCCATCATTTTGTTTTTCTAGCACTTCCTTACTTTCTAGTACTATAAGATGCTGTAGGCTATCTTGTATATTCTCTGAGCTTCAGCCCTAGAATCAGCCATTTCTCCAAAGGGCCTTGGTTCATTTTATAGGAAGATAGTATTAGAGATTAAGTTCTGGCCCATATTTTGATAATATAATAATGCATTTTGGAAAAGAAAAAGAGAGATATGAAGAGGTAGGGCACATAGGCTTTGATGATAGCCACTGCCTTGGAATCATAACTCTGCCATGAATAGGCTGATCAGCATTCCCAGTTTGCCTGTGAGTGAGAGGTTTCCAGGGATGTGGGACTCTACATGATATAACAAGGATGAGTTGGCCACCTTAGTCATGGAATTGGCTATGTCTCGTGGTTGCAAGGGACAAAAACCCAAATACAGTACCTCAATTTAAAAAGGGAATTTAATGACTCATTTAACTGGAAAAGCTAAGGATGTATGGATTTCAGACAGAGCAGGATCCATGGAGCAAATGATGTAATTAGGGCTCCCTTTGACTCTGTGTTTCACGTCCACGTTCCTCTGTTTTTTTTTTTTTTTTCTTAGAGTCTCTAAATGTGGTGGGAAAAGTGTGGGCTTTCTCTCATGGAGAACAGCTGTCCTCATCTCCTAAGACAGGGATCAAAACTGAAATACCTAGAAGGGTGAGGCACGTAGTGTAAATGGAACAGGCTGGGTGGAGGACAATAGAGAGTGATGGCACCTTTAAAAAAGGGGGAAACTTTAGTTACTGATGCTATGCAGGAATGTAGGATCACGATTGCCAGATACTCCAGTTTTTCGAAATAAGCCAGAAATGTGAAACTCTGATTTTTCAATGTTGGTAAATAACTCAATTAAATAGCAACATTATTCATACCAAGAAAATATACTCATGGAGCATATGGCTCTCTACCAGTTTGTAACCTCCTCCTTCACGAGTCCAGGGCCATTTCCTGGCTGCCTCAAGGATACTTGGGCACATAACTGCAAAAAGTGGTTCCCTTAGTAGTCTCAGGATACATTTACTGTTTTTGAAAATAGATCCCATTTGATTAGCCTAGTGCTTAACTGCTTGAAAGTTCACTGTGTCTGAACCATCCTTCAAGTAGCATCTTTTATTAAGATATGAGGGTATATAATCTTATATGTGGAAGCATATGGGAATAACCTTTCAGTTAACTGCCTAAAACTACAATATACATAATGGTTCCCTTCAAATAACATCTTTTTTTTTTTTAAGATTTTACTTATTTATTTGCACAGAGAGAGCGAGCAAGAGAGACAGAGAGCAAGTACAAGCAGGGGGAATGGCAGGCAGGGGAGAAGCAGGCTTCCCACTGAGCAAGGAGTCTGATGCAGGGCTTAATCCCAGGACCCTGAGATCATGATCTGAGCTGAAGACAGACACTTGACCGACTGAGCAACCCAGGTGCCCTAATAAGATAAATATTGGTAATCTTATATGTAGAAGCATACTGGGATAGCAGAGTGCTAAACTGCTTGAAACCACACAGTGAATTATGCATCCATTAAGTACCATCTTCTTTCATTAACATACATGTGGTTGTAAACTTATGTGTAGGAGCAAAAGGGAATACATGAGTGCTTAACTAATTGGGGGGCAGAAGAAAATAGATCCCATTTAAGTTAATAATCACGAAATTCATCAAGTGCTTGCTATGTGTCATGCATTGTGCTAAGCAATTCACTCATCTCTTTTAGTCCTTACTTGAACTGTTTGAAGTAGTTACGTTACTATTATCGTAACTTCCCTGCAGATGAAGAAACTGAAGACAGAGAGGTTATCTATCTTCCTTGATGTTACATAGCAGAGGGGCCAAGGCAGATTTAGACCTCTTCTGGGGTTTGAGTATGGTGCTCAGGTTGTTTGTACCTTTGCTGTATTGCTTCAAATGGCTGCAGAGCAGAGACGATCAGGGATAGAAAGAACCTTAGAGATTAACCAGTATGTTGACTTATATAGGAAGGGAAATTGAGACCAAAAGCAAGGAGTGACATTGATGAGGTCTTAAAAGCTATCAGTAGCTGAGTTGGGATAAGTCCAAAGCCCTTTTGCTGCACCATGTAGCTTCTGGGACTTGCTAACTGCAAGGATCGAAAGTCTATGTGGGTTTTACAAAGCATCTGAAGCCTTGACAAATTATCCCTGCCATTCCTGTTTCTGAATTGAAACATTTTTCTTTTTTTTTTTAATATTTTTTAAAGATTTTTTATTTATTTATTTGACAGAGAGGAGAGAGAGAGATCACAAGTAGGCAGAGAGGCAGGCAGAGAGAGAGAGGAGGAGGCAGGCTCCCCACTGAGCAGGGAGCCCGATGTGGGCCTTGATCCCAGGACCCTGAGATCATGACCTGAGCTGAAGGCAGAGGCTTTAACCCACTGAGCCACCCAGGTGCCCTGAAACATTTTTCATCTCTCAAAAACTAGGCTCTTCAGAGGAGGAAATATTCTCTTGTCTTTTTAACCAGGAAAGAAGATTACAACAATTATTTTTCTCTAAGTTGATCATTTCATCCATAAGCTCAACTATCACTGTGATTTGAGGGAGAGGCCAAAGTGGGGTGGAGAAAACACTTCATGGCTATGATAAATATCTGTCTTTAAGTCCTTTATGTCAATTCCTGAGAGATATGTCACCAAGAAGCCTTGAAAGCTTCATTTTGTCCACATAGATAAATGATCATAATGATCAGTTTCAAAAACACTAAATTCAGTGTGTGATTTCTTAAAAATACATACATGTGAGTTTAACAGTATTTACAGTTGGCCTTTTAGGTGCAGAGAATTTTGCTGGGTCCTTTGAGGGTATAAAAATTAATAAGGCGTGATCCTATCTTCAGGGAGCTAATTAAATAGTAGCAAAGGCAGATATATAAGCCCTTAATTACAATAGAGTAAGAGCCACAAAAATAAAAACTGTTGAGGAAGTACTAGAAAAAGAACAACAAAATCCAACTTAGAAGATCAGGGAAGACTTTCCGAAAGGTTTAAGCTGGTCTTTGAAGGCTGGTCAGCTTTCAGTAGTTATAGTTGGAGGATGAAAGCTCTATAGGCAGAAGAAGCACATGAGCAAAGACAGAAAGGTGAGACACACAGGGTGTGTTACAAAACCATGTAGTAACAATTTTGGTCATATGTGCAGGGCTCTGAGGGTTGAGTGCTGGGAGCTTACCGTTGTGATGATCCTCCTCATGGGAGAATTCATATGTACATCAGTTTAAGAACTTATGGTCCAGGATATGTCTGTTTTCTCATCTGAGTCTCTGGAATGTCTTATAGCTTCTACAGCCAAGAATAAAACTACAGTGTTTATTTAAAAAGAGAATAGAAATCTTATGGCCCCTGAGGGAATAAACTCACTACGGGGATTTTATGTGAGGAGTGCTCAAGCAGTGGCTCTTGAAACCCTGCTCCTCACTCCCTTCTTGAGCTGCCGCAATCCACCGGCTGGTCCTTCTTGAGAGATGATGCCAGTTCTTCATCATTATAGTGAGAATAATGTTGACTTAAGAATCCCGTTTTCCTGGGAAGTGCAGGGTTCAGGTTAGCAGGTCTTTGCACTACAGCTCTCTGTCTTTGTCTCTGAACAGACGCTTTTGCCCCAGGGATGTTAAGATCAGTTCTGATTCAGAGGTTAGGAAGACATTTCCTGAGTGGCCTTCTAATTTTTCCTTATGCCTTTTCCTACTTGAAATTCACCTTTGTCTGGAAGCTGTCATAGTTTTTTTGAATGTAGAAGTTGGGGAATGAGGACATTAGCTTTAATTTTGCCAATTAGATTTCTAAATAAGATTATTCTTTTCACATAGGATTAGTTCAAAGAATATCTAGATATTTTTTTAGCCATCAAAGAGTTGCCCAAATCTTACCTCCCTCTTCTCCTCCCCTATCCTCCCTTCCCTTCCTCTCTCTTTCTCTCCTCTGTTCTCTTCTCTCCCTTCTTTTGTCCTTCCTTCCCTTCCCTAGTTTATTTATCTTCCATTCATCTATCTGTCAGTCTATCCTATTCTTTCTGTCTGTCCATCTGTCTGTTGTGTGTCTTTGTCTACTTATTTTATTTTGTTTTGATGCCAATGGGAACAAAGGGTGATAGGGAGCAGTAGTCATTGTCTGAAGTCTCAAATATCATTGGAGTTCGTTTGAAATGTGACTGCATTTGGGCACCTGACATTTGTAAAGAAAGTTCATGCAACCATGCTGACTGGGCTTGCCTAAAGTTTTCCACCCTAAATCCCAAACAGTATCCAATGCTGCCAGACAATGCTATTATACTTCCCTTGTACATTCTCTCTACTATACTCTAGGATAACCTTTCTTTTCAAACCTCCATAGATGGAAGTATGAGTATTTATATTCAATTAATAATCTTTACCAATTAAATGCAATTAACTAAAAATTTCCCCATCTCGCCATCACTAAATCTACCAATTTACCTCCATCTCTACTATTCCACATATTTTGCTTTTCCTTTCTGTTTCACTGGGAGTAGTGTTTCTGCTCCAAATATCCAGCCCCTCCATTGGTGTCTTAAATCAAATCCTGCTTGTTTACTCAAGGACCACAATACTGGAATTATCCTCTGTCTACTGTTTTTCTCTTTCATCATTTATTACTCACAATACAAAAATGTATTATTATGAGTCTTCTTTAAAAATAAACCTCCCTTGGCCCCACATCCCCCTTTTATGTTCCATTTCTCTCCCTCTCTTCACATAATCCTCAAACTATTTGTTTATACTTTGTCACTACTTTCTCACTTTACATTTTTCCTTTTATAAGCCCTTTCCAAGTGTAATTTTTGTTCTCGCCATTCTGCTGAAATAGGTCTTGTTAATAGCATCTAATCTACCAGTAATCAATAGCATCTAAGCTAATGGTCAGTTTCTGCCCTAATCTCATTCAGCCTCTCACTAGCATCTGACCCAGGTGGCCTCCCTTTCTTCCTCCTCCACCTCCTATTCATATTTAATGCTATTTATGGTTTGTTTCACAAATGAAACATGGTACTAAATAATTCTGAAGTGATGATGTAAATAGGTAATGAAAGCCTATTCAGAATTCACTTTGACTCTTTCATAGATGCAGCTTTTCATTTTGAAAATTTTCAGGTATCTCCTGATAATTTACACTTGGACACGTAGTTGAATATATGGCATGTTTTAAAGGGTAACTGCTGATTCCTAATTGAGTGGATAAATATCTCCTTCTTGAAACTCTCCATTCATTAAGTCATCACATTTTCCTCCAGATTTTCTCTGTTTTTCTTCTACCCCACTGGTTGATCTTTTTGGACTTTTACTGGTATTTGTGCTTTACTCAACTCTATGTTAGAATGTCCCAGCATTGGGAATATAGACTCTGGAGTCAAATTGCTTGGGTTTGAAATCAGATTCTTTCACTTCCTAGCTGTATGACCTTGGGAAATTTACTGCATCATTTTCCTCTTTAAAAACTGTAGGGGGAGGGGATCATAGTGCCTGCTTCCTAGAGATGTTGAAAGGATTGAATGAGGTAATATACTAAGTGCTATATTAATGGAAGCTGTTATTATTTCCCTGGCATTTTTATTTGGTACTGAAGTGGAAGAGAACTTGCTTTTTGGGTTATAAAGCTAGAAAATGCTAATTAACAGCAGCTGGTTGTTCTTTTCTCTCTCATGCTCACTATGATAAGCCTAGTCACTATAAAATGTTACTATGCTATTATTGACTGTGTTCTCTCTGCTATACTTTTCATTTACATGACATTTATTTTATAACTAGAAGTTTGTACCTCTTAATGCCCTTTTTTTCCCATATCACCCCACCCACCTCACCTCTGGCAGCCACTAGTTCTCTGTATTTAAGAGTCTTTTGCTGTTGTTGTTGTTGTTTGTTTTGATTTTTAGATTCTACATCTAAGTGAAATCATGTGGTTTTTGTCTTTCTCTAACTTATTTAACTTATCATAATACCCTCTAGGTCTAACCATGTAGTCAACAAATGGCAAGATCTCAGTCTTTTTTATGACTAATGTTTCACTTTACATATACATATATATATACACACACACATAGATATAGATACATAGATAATGTAGATATATTTTTATCCATTCATCTGTTGACTCATTATATATATAATTACATATATCTATCTTTATCCATTCATCTATTAATGGACAGTTCAGTTGTTGCCATATCTTAGCTATTGTAAATAAGCTACAATAAATATAGGGTCCATATACCTTTTCAAATTAGTGTTTTTGTTTTCTTTGTGTAATTACCCAGTAGTAGAATTATTAGATCATATGGTGGTTTTATTTTTAATTTTTTGAGAAACTTCCCAACTTTTGCACAGTGGCTACACCAATTCACATTCCCACCAACAGTGAACAAGGGTTCCCTTTTCTCTACATCCTCACCAACACTCATTTCTTGTCTTTTTGATACTAGCTATTCTGACTGGTATAAGGTGGTTTCTTGTGGTTTTGATTTGCATTTCCATGATGATTAGTGATATTGAGGACCTTTTCATGTGTCTGTTGGCCATCTGTATGTCTTCTTTGGAAAACTGTCTATTCAGGTCCTCTGCTCGTTTTTTAATCAGATTGTTGTTTTGGATTGAGTTGTATGAGTTATTTATATATTTTGGGTATTAACTATTCAATATATGATTTGCAAATGTCTTCTCCCATTCAGTAGGTTGGCTTTTTGTATTGTTAATGGTTTTCTTTGATGTGCAAAAGATTTTTAGTGTGATATAGTTCCAGTAGTTCCAGTAGTTAATTTTTGCTTTTGCTCCCTTGAGTGAGGAGACATGTCCATAAATATGTTGCTAGGGATAATGTCCAAAAGATTATTGCCTGTGTTTTTGTTTAGGAATTTTATAGTTTCAGGTCTTATTTCTTTTAATTTAAATTCAAGTTAGTTAACAGGTAGTATAATATTGGTAATATTGGTTTCAGAAGTAGAATTTAGTGATTCATCACTTACATATAACACCCAGTGCGTCATCCCAACAAATGCCCAGATGGGATTAATGCCCATCCCCCATTTAGTGCATCCTCCCCTCCAGCAACCCTCATTTCTCTATAGTCAAGAGTCTCTTATGGTTAGCCTCCCTCTCTGTTTTTATCTTATTGTATTTATCTTATTTTATTTTTCCTTCCCTTTCACTATATTCATCTGTTTTGTTTCTTAAATTCCACATATGAGTGAAATCATATGATACTTGTCTTTCTCTGACTTATTTCGCTTAACATAATATACTCCAGTTCCATCCATGTTGTTGCAAATGGCGAGATTTCATTCTTTCTGATGCTCAGTGATATTCCATTGTATATACACACCACATTTTCTTTATCCATTCACCAGTTGACATTTGGGCTGGTTCCATAGTTTGGCTGTTGATAGTGCTGCTGTAAACATTGGGTTGCATGTACCCTTTCAAATCAGCATTTTTGCATCCTTTGGATAAATACCTATTAGTGCAATTGCTGGGTTGTGGGGTAGTTCTATTTTTAACTTTTTGAGGAACCTCCATACTGTTTTCCATACTGCACCAGTTTGCATTCCCACAAACAATTGCACAAGGGTTCCCCTCTCTCCACATGCTCACCAACATCTGTTATTTCCTGAGCTGTTAATTTTAGCCATTCTGACAAGTTTGAGGTGGTATCTCATTGTGTTTTTGATTTGTATTTCCCTGATGATGCATGATGCTGAGCATTATTTCAAGTGTCTGTTAGCCATTTGTGTGTCTTCTTTGGAGAAATATCTGTTCATGTCTTCTCATTTCTTAAGTGGATTATTTATATTTTGGGTGTTGATTTTGATGAGTTCTTTATAGATTCTGGATACTAGTCCTTTATGCAGCATGTCATTTGCAAATATCTTCTCCCAATCTACTGGTTGCCTTTTGGTTTTGTTGATTGTTTCCTTTGGTGTGCAGAAACTTTGTATTTTGTTGAGGTTCTATTAGTTCATTTTTGCTTTTATTTCCTTTGCTTCCAGAGATGTGCCCAGTAAGAATTTGCTACGGCCAAGGGCAGAGAGGTTGCTGCCTATTTTCTTCTTTAGGATTTTGATGGTTCTCTGTCTTATGTTTAGGTCTTTCATCCATTTTGAATTTATTTTTGTGTATGGTATAAGAAAGTGGTCCAGTTTCATTCTTGTACATGTTGCTGTCCAATTTTCCCAACACCATTTGTTGAAGAGACTTGTCTTTTTTTCCATTGGATATTCTTTACTGCTTGTCAAAAATTAGTTGACCATAGAGTTGAGGGTCCGTCCATTTCTGGGTTCTCTGTTATGTTCCATTGATCTTTTTGTCTGTTTTTGTGCTGGTACCATACTGCCTTGATGACTACAGCTTTGTAAGACAGCTTGAAGTCTGGAATTGTGATGCCTCCCACTTTGCTTTTCTTTTTCAACATTACTTTGACTATCCAGGGTCTCTTTTGGTTCCATACAAATTTTAGGACTGTTTGTTCTAGTTCTGTGAAAAATGCTGGTGTTATTTTGATCAGGATTGCATTGAATGTGTAGATTGCTTTGGGTAGTATATACATTTTAACAATATTTGTTTCTCCAAACCATGAGCATGGAATGTTTTTTCATTTCTTTGTGTCTTCTTCAATTTCTTTCATAAGTATTCTATAGTTTCCAGCATAAAGATCTCTTACCTCTTTGGTTAGATTTATTCCTAGGTATCTTATAGTTTTGGTGCATTTATAAATGGGATCAATTCCTTGATTTCTTTTTTTGCTTCATCATTTTTGGTGTACAGAAATGCAACATATTGTTGTATGTTGATTTTATATCCTCCGACTTTGTTGAATACGTGTATCATTTCTAGCAAATTTTTGGTGGAGTCTTTTGGATTTCCTACATACAGTATCATATTGTCTGTGAGTGAAAGTTTAACTTCTTCCTTGATGGTTTGGAAGCCTTTTATTTCCTTGTATTGTCTGCTTCCTGAGGCTAGGACTGCCAGTACCATGTTGAACAACAGTGGTGAGAGTGGATATTCCTGTCGTGTTCCTGACCTTAGGGGAAAACCTCTCAGTTTCTTCCCATCGATGATGATATTAGCAGTGGGTTTTTTTGTGTATGGCCTTTATGATGTTGAGGTATGTTCCTTCTATCCCCAATTTCTTGAGGATTTTTATCAAGTATAAAGAAGGGATGCTCTACTTTCTTGAATGCTTTTTCTGCATCTATTGAGAGGATCATATGGTTCTTATCCTTTTTTTTTATTAATGTGGTATATCATATTGATTGGGTTGCAGATATTGAACCACCCCTGCTGCTGAGGTATAAATCCCAGTTGATAATTTTGAATAATACTTTAATATACTGTTGGATTTGATTAGCTGGTATCTTGTTGTGAATTTTGCATCCATGTTCATCAGGGATATTGGTCTGTAATTCTTCTTTGTAGTGGGGTCTTTGTCTGGTTTTAGAATCAAGGTAATGCTGGCCACATAGAATGAGTTTGGAAGTTTTCCTTCCATTTCTAACTTTTGGAATAACTATATAAAAGTAGGTATTAAGTTTTCTTTAAATGTTTGGTAGAGTTCCCCTTGGAAGTCTTCTGGCCCTGGACTCTTGTTTGTTGGGAGATTTTGATTATTAATTTAATTTCTTTGGTGGTTATGGGTCTGTTCAAATTTTCTAATTCTTCCCGTTTTAGTTTTTATAGTTTGTATGTTTCTAGGAATGTATCCATTTCTTCCAGATTGCCCAATTTGTTGGCATATAATTGCTCATAATATTCTCTTATAATTGTATTTCTATGGTGTTGTTTGTGATCTCTCCTCTTTCATTTGTGATATCGTTTGCACCCTTTTTTCTTTTTGATAAGTTTGGCTTTGGGTTTATCACTTTTGTTAATTCTTTCAAAGAACCAATTCCTAGTTTTGTTGATCTGTTCTACTGTTTTTTTTATTTCCTGTTATCATTGATGTCCACTCTGATCTTAATTATTTCCCTTCTTCTGTTAGTGTGAGGCTTTATTTGCTGTTCTTTTTCTAGCTCCTTTAGGTGGAAGGTTAGGTTGTATATTTGAGACTTTTCTTGCTTCTTGAGGTAGGCCTGTATTGCTATATACTTCCCTCTTATGACTGCCTTTGCTACATCTGAAAGATTTTGGACTGTCACGTTTTCATTTCCATTTGTTTCCATGTATTTTTTAAAAATTTCTTCTTTAATTTCCTGGTTAACCTATTTTTTCTTCAGTAAGATGCTCTTTAACCTCCATGTATTTGTGGTCTTTCCAAATTTTTTCTTGTGGTTGACTTGCAAGTGTCATAATGTTAATGGTTGGAAAATATGCATGGTATGATCTCAGTCTCTTTGTACCTATAGAGCCCTGGTTTGTGACACAGTATGTGATCTGTCCTGGGGAATGTTCCATGTACACTTGAAAAGAGTGTGTATTCTGTTGCTTTAACATGAAATGTTCTCAGTATATCTGTTAAATACATATGGTCCAGTGTGTCATTCAAAGCCATTGTTTCTTTTGCCTGCATGATCTGTCCATTGCTGTGAGTGGGGTGTTAAAGTCCCCTATTATTATTGTATTTTTGTCAGTGAGTTTCTTTAAGTTTGTTATTAATTGATTTATATATTTGGCTGCTCTCAAGCTGGGGGCATAATTATTTACAATTGTTAGGTCTTCTTGTTAGACAGACCCCTTTATTATGATATAGTGTTCTGCTTCATCTCTTATCACAGTCATTGGTTTAAAATCTAGTTGGTGTGATATAAGGATTGTTACCCCAGCTTTCTTTTGAAGTCTGTTAGCATGTTGGATGGTTCTCCAGCCCCTCACTTTAAATCTGGAGGTGTCTTCAGGTCTAATATGGGTCTCTTATAAACCCATATCCAACATTTGGATGGGTCTTGTTTTTCTTTTTTTATTTATTCTGATACCCTACGTCTTTTGATTGGAGCATTTAACCCATTTACATTTGGAGTGATTAGTGATAGATATGAATTTAGTGCCATTGTATTATCTGTTCCTGTGGATTGTCTCTGTTCCTTTCTAGTATTTGTTACTTTTGGTCTCTTTTTCTCACTCAAAGGGTCCCCTTTAATATTTCCTGCAGAGCTGGTTTAGTGTTCATGAATCCTTTAGTTTTCAATTGTTTTGGAAACTCTTTATCTCTCTTTCTACTCTGCATGACAGCCTTGCTGTATATAGTTTTCTTGGCTACATGTTTTTCTCATTCAGTGTGTTAAATATATCATGCCACTTTCTTCTGGCCTGCCACGTTTCTGTGGACAGATCTGCTGCTAACCTTATGTGTCTGCACTTGTATTGTTAAAGACCTTTTCCCCTAGCTGCTTTCAGAATTATCTCTTTATCTTTGTATTTTGTAAGTTTCACTATGCTATGTCTTGGTGTTAACCTGTTTTTGTTGATTTTTGATGGGAGGTCTCTGTGCCTCTTGGACCTGAATGCCTGTCTCAGCTACAATTTGTTCAAATAAACCTTCTGCCCCTATTTCCTGTTCTTCTTCATCTGGGACTCATATGATACAGATACTATTGCTTTTTATGAAATTGCTGAGTTCCATAAGTCTGTATTCATGATCTAATAGTTTTCCTCCTCCTCCTTTTCAGTTTCATTATTTTCCATAATTTTATCTTCTATATTACCTGTTCCATTCTCTGATTCTTCCATTCTTGCTGTGATTACATCCAGCTGGTTTTTCATCTCAGTTATAGCATATTTATTTTGACCTGGCTTTTTAGGTCTTTTATCTCTAAGCCAGTGTTTCTCTGGTGTCTTCTATGCTTCTTCCAAGCCCAACTAGTATTCTGATGACTGTTCTTCTAAATTCTCATTCAGATACATTGCTTTTATCTTTGTTCAGCAAATCCCCTGTGATTTCTTCTTGATTTTTCTTTTGGGGAGAATCCTCCATTTTGTCATTATGTCTAGGTTTCTGTCTTTTGTGTGTTATGAAAGCTTCTTATATTTTCTGCTCCTGAGAGTAATATTTCATTAATTAGGGGTCATACAGTGTCCAGGGCCTGGCACTTCTGGAAGTTTTTCTGGTGTATCCTGTGTGCACTCTGCTGTTGTATCTTGGCTGCTCTTTCCCATAGGCCAGCCCTTTGCAGAGTTCCTCTTGCTTCCATGCAGTGAAGAGTGTTTGGACCTTTACGTATGCTTTGATTTGTTTGTTAACATAAGCCTGGTTTAAAAAAAAAATCCTGATCCAAAAAAAGAGAAAAGAAAAAGGAACAAAAAAAGAAGACAAACAAAAAACTATAAGCCCTGATTCCAATGAAAAATAAAGAAGGAAAACAGAAAAGAAAAAAAAAAGTCCAATCCAAAAAATGAGGAAAGGAAATCCACCAACCAAGCAACAGACAAAAACTATAAGCCTGATTCCAAAGAAAAAATAAAAATTAAATTTAAAATTAAAATAATAATAATAATAATAATAATAATAATAATAATAATAATAATAATACTGAAAGCCTGGTCCTATTTCAATAACTGAACCTGATGCTTTGAAGCACTTTATGATCAGTAGGTTTGGTACATGCTGGGGGCCTGTGTTGGTCCTCTGAGGGAGAGGCTTGCTGCACTGGCTTACAGATCTGTCCTAGTAAAAATGCCCCAGCAGGGCAAGGGGGTGGGGTTTGGTGTAAGCAACTCCAGCACCCACTGGATGTGTTGTGTTTCTCTTCTGACTGTGCCAATGGGTGGCCAGTGGGGAGGGGAGGTTGTGGTGGAAGATGGAGTCACACCACCCTCTTGTCCCCAGAGAGTGGAACTTGTGGCCTCTGCTGTTCAGGAGGCCTTCACAGAAAAGTGAACAATCTCCCCTCCTGTGTCCCAGGCTTTTTGTCAGATCCCTGCCCTCAACCTTTCTGTGCCTGGGCTATGGGTACACTAAGCACCATAGTTCTGTGTTTTATCTCTGGCTGGCAGCTGAGATTCAAAACTCCACTTAGGCACCCCTCATCTTCAGTTTTTTTCAACAGTGTCCTGTAGTTTTCAGAGTATAGGTCTTTCACCTTGGTTACATGTATTCCTGGTTATTTTATTCTTTATGGTGCTTTGTAAATGGGATTGTTTTCTTAATTTCTCTTTCTGCTACTTCTTTATCAGTATATAGAAATGCAACAGATTTCTGTATATTAATTTTGTATGTTTTTTAAAGATTTTATTTATTTATTTGACACAGAGAGAAAGATTACAAGTAGGCAGAGAGGCAGGCAGAGAGACAGGGAGAGGAGGAAGCAGGCTCCCTGCTGAGCAGAGAGCCCAATATGGGCCTCGATCCCAGGACGCTGAGATCATGACCTGAGCCGAAGGCAGAGGCTTTAACCCACTGAGCCACCCAGGCGCCCTTAATTTTGTATTCTGAAACTTTACATTTAGCAGTTCTAACAGGTTTGTTTGTTTGCTTGTTTTTGGTGGAGTTTAAGGTTTTCTGTAGATAGCATCATGTCATCTAGAAATAGTGACGGTTTTACTTCTTCCTTACCAATTAGGATGCCTTTTATTTCTTTTTCTTGTCTGATTGGTATAGTTAAGACTTCCAGTACTATGTTGAATAAATGTGGTGAGAGTAGATACCATTGTTTTGTTCCTTATCTTAGAGGAAAAGCTTTCAATTTTTCACCATTGAGTATGCTATTAGCTCTGAGTTTGTTATATATGGCTTTTATTATGTTGAGATATGTTCCCTCTAAACCCACTCTGTTAAGAGTTTTACTGTAAACAGATGCTGTATTTTGTCAAATTTTTCTGCATCTATGAGATGATCATATAGTTTTAATCCTTTCTCTTATAAATGTGATATATCACATTGATTGATTTGTGAATATTGAACCACTCTTGGATCCCTGATTATGAGGAATAATTTTTTTAATGTATTGTTGAATTTGGTTTGCTAATTAATTATGGTGAATAATTTTTTAATGTTTGTTAAATTTGGTTTGCTAATATTTAGCTGAAGACTTTTGCATATATGTTCATGCTTTTTTGGTAATGTCTTTGGTTTTGGTATCAAGGTATGCTGGCCTCATATCATGAGTTTGGCCATTTTCCTTCCTTTTCTATTTTTTTGGAACAGTTTGATAAGAATAGGCAATAACTCTTTTAAATCTTTGGTAGAATTCTTTTTTAATTGTTTGGTAGAATTTAGCCATCTGGTCCTGGACTTTTATTTGCTTGAAATTTTTTGATTAATGATTTAATTTCATTACCAGTAATCTGTGTTCAAATTTTCTATTTCTTTCTGACTCAGTTTTGGGAGATTTGTATGTCCCTAGAAATTTATTCATTCCTTCTAGGTTGTCCAATTTGTTGGCATACAATTTTTCATAATGTTCTCTTATATTTTTTATTTGTGTGGTGTCATTTGTTATTCCCCCTTCTTCACTTATGATTTTATTTGAGTTTGCTCTCATTTTTTCTTAATGAGTCTGGCTATAGTTGTATCAATTTTGTTTATCTTTTCAAAGATCCAGCTTCTGGTTTCATTGATCTGTTCTTTTGTTCTTTTAGTCTCTTTTTCATTTATTTCTGTTCTAATCTTTATTATTTCCTTCCTTCTACTAGCTTTGGACTTTGTTTGTTCTTATTTTTCAAGTTCCTTTAGGTGTAAGTTTATTTGAGATTTTTCTTGTTTGTTGAGATAGGCCTGTAGCACTATAAATTTCCCCTTGGAACTCCTGCTGTGTCCCAGAGATTTTGGACCATTGTGTTTTCTATTTTTTTTTTTAATTATTTTGTTTAGTTGGCCAACATATAGCAAGCACATCATAAGTTTTTTTTTTGAGATTTTATTCTTTATTTGACAAAGAATGACACAGCGAGAGAGGGAACACAAGCAGGGGGAGTGGGAGAGGGAGAAGCAGGCTTCCCACCAAGCAGGGAGACTGATGAGGGGCTCAATCCCAGGACCCCAGGATCATGACCCAAGCCAAAGGCAGACCCTTAACAACTGAGCCACCCAGGTGCCACACATCATTAGTTTTTGATGTAGTGTTCAGCAGTTCATTAGTGTGTATAACACCCAGTGCTCATCACAACAGGTACCCTCTCTAATACCCATCCATTGTGTTTTCATTTTCATTTGTCTCCATGTATTTTTCATTTCCTCTTTGATTTCTTGACTGATCCATTTTGTTTAGTAGCATGTTGTTTAGCCTCTACATATTTGTATTCTTTCTAGATTTTTTCTCATATTTGATATCTAGTTTCATACTGTTGTGGTTTGAAAACATGCTTGATATGATTAAATCTTCTTAAATTTATTGAGATTTATTCTGTCACCCAACATTGATCCATCCTGGAGAATGTTTTATTTGAACTCAGGAAGGATGTGTATTCTGCTGTTTTTGTATGGAATGTTTGGTATGTATGTTAAGTCCATCTGGTCTAATGTGTTGTTCAGAACCGCTGTTTCTTTACTGATTTTTGGTCTGAATGATGTCTCCATTGATGTAAATGAGGTGTTAAAGTCCCCTACTATTAACATATTATTGTCGATTTCTCCCTTTGTGTCAGTTAATATTTGCTTTATGTATTTAGGTTGCCCGTATTTGGGGTGCACAGATATTGACAGTTGTTATATCCTCTTGTTGAATTGATCCCTTTATCATTATGTAGTGCCCTTTTTTGCTTCTTGCTAGTCTTTGTTTTAAAGAATGTGTTGTCTAAGTATTATTACTTACAGCTTTTTTCTTCTTTTTTTAAATTTATTTACTTGACACAGAGAGAGAGAGAGAGAGAGAGAGAGAGAGAGATATCACAAGTAGGCTAAGAGGTAGGCAGAGAGAGAGGAGGAAGCAGGCTCCCTCCCGAGCAGAGAGCCCAATTCGGGCCCCGATCCCAGGACCCTGAGATCATGACCTGAGCTGAAGGCAGAGGCTTTAACCTACTGAGCCACCCAGGCGCCCTACCTACAGCTTTTTTTCTCACTTATATTTGCATGGTATATGTTTTTTCATTCCTTCATTTTCAGTCTGTCTATGTCTTTACATTTGAGGTAAGTCTCTTGTAGGCAGCATATAGATGGGGCTTGTATTTTTATCCATTCAGTCACCCTTTGTCTTTTGATTGGAGCATTTAGTCCATTTATGTTTAAAGTAAGTATTGATAAGTATGTTTTTATTGCCATTTTGTTAATTGTTTTCTAGCTCTCTTCCATTGGTTTCTTCTCTTGCTCTCTCCCCTTGCGGTTTGATGGCTTTTCTTAGTGTTGTATTTATTAAATTTCTCTGTCGTTTTTGATGTATCTATTATAGGTTTTTGATTTATGGTTACCATTGGGTTCATATGTAACATCTTATGTGTATATATATGTTATGTGTATAACAGCCTCTATTAAGGTGATGGTCACTTAAATTTAAACACATGAGAATGCTGTTAGAACAACACTAACTTTTTACTTCTTCCATGATGACAATGTAACACTTCTGTTTAAAGTTTCACTTTCTCCCTCTATGCCTAGCAAATAATCTATAAAATGACAATTTAGAACCATGTGAATATTGTTCTTTATCAACTCATGTGTTTTTTTTTTAATTAGAAAAATTATTTATTTCTGCTCCTTTCATACATCTTATTGTGCACGAAACAGTCCTACACACATATCTGAGTAACATACTGTCACACACTCTGTTTAAAGGCAAAGCACCATAGGTAAAGCTGATCATCTGTCCAGAGTTCTCAGCTCATGGGATCTTGCTTCCTGATTTTACATTAATTTTTGAAAGTCAGAAATGTCATCTCCAAAAAATGTTAAAGGGACTGTAAAAAATAATCACTTCATTCAATATTATAGTTGTAGAAACAGAATATATTTTAAGAAATGAAAAACTAAGAAGAAAATGCCACTTAACATCGTTGGTGCATCAGTATGGGCCAACAGGAAAAAATATTGTGATGAACCTGTCTCTGATACCAAGCAGACATTCTAGTTCAAGCTTTAATATGCTTCCTACTTTTCACCAGATGCTTCTTTTCTGCTGCTTCACTCTTTTTCCGTATTTCACATCAGAGGATTGGTACAGCCTTTAAAACTTCATTAATAGGAGCAAATCCAATATCCACTGTTTCTTCTCAAAAGGTATTTTTTTTTAACCCATCAGATAGCCCGGCAGTTTCATTCTCATGAATACTCTAGCCATGAAAAAACTCAGTAGGACACAGACGAATCCAATGAATAGAAGAAGAAATCTATTGAGTTTTGGAATGTTTGGTGCATTCGATCGGTCCAAGATTATGAAACCTAAACCTCCCATTGTAAACAGGAAGCTGGATGCAAGTCCTTCCATAATATATTGTCCATTTACTCTGTAGGCCAAGAAAGCTACTGGTCTCTGATGTCCATGTTCGTCGGTCATAGAACCAACACTTGGAGGCTCAACAATAACATCATAAATTATTCCTCCGGTGATGAGGAAGTAAGACACCACCACCAGAGCGTACGCCGTCATGGCCGACGGCATGTGCACCCAGGGCGGCTTCTTCAGCTTCAGGTTGGGGCATTTGAGCACTAAGAACGGGACGCGGTACAAAGTCTCCATGCTGGCGGCGGCACGGGCTTCTCTCGACCTCTACTTCTTCCATGTTTTATGTATATGTCACATTTTACATCTTTTTGTTTTGTGTATCTCTTGACTAATTTTTGTAGAAATAAATAATTTTACTACTTTTGTGTTTTTACTTTCATACTGGCTTTATAAGTGATTAATCTACTATCTTTACCATATGTTTGCTTTTACTTGTGAAATTTTTTCCTTTCATAATTTTCTCACTATGTGGTTATGGACTTTTTCTTTCCATTTAAGGAATTCCCTTTAACATTTCTTATAAGACTGGTTTAGTGTGATGAACTCCTTTAACCTTTGTTGGGGAGGCTCTCTTTCCTTCTGTTCTGAGCGGTAACCTTTCTCAGTAGAGTATTCTTGGTTGTAGGTTTTTTCCCTTCAGCACTTTGAATATATCATACCACTCTCTTCTGGCCTGCAAAGTTTCTGCTGAAAAATCAGCTGAGAGCTTTGTGGGGCTTCCCTCATTTGAAACCATTTTCTTTTGCTGCTTTTAAAATTCTTTCTTTATCACTATATTTTTCTATTTTTTAAAAAAGATTTAGTTATTTATTTGAGAGAGAGAGAAAGAAAGGGAAAGCATATACATGTGAACAGGGAGAGAGGCAGAAGGTGAGGGAAAGAATCTTCAGTAGACTCCCTGCTAAGCATGGAGCCTGACCCAGGGCTTGATCCCATGACCCTGAGATCATGATTTGAGTCGAAATCAAGAATCAGATACCTAACCTATCGAGCCACCCAGGCATCTATACATTTTTCCATTTTAATTACTTTGTGTCTTGGTCTGGACCTCTTGGACTCATCTTGTTTGGGGCTCTCTGTGCCTCCTGGACTTGGATGTCTGTTTCCTTCTCCAGATTAGGAAAATTCCAGCTATTATCTCTTTAAATAAAATTTCTGCTCCTTCCTCTCTCTTCTCATTCTGGAATCCCTATAATGCAAACGTTATTACACTTGACAATGTTGCTAAGTTCCCTTAACCTCTTCTCATTTATTATTATTATTATTATTATTATTATTATTATTATTATTATTATTATTACTGCTCAGCTTGGTTGCTTTCTATTACCCTGTGTTCCAAGGTATAGATTGCTGATCCGTTCTTCTGCATCCTCTAATCTCTATTGATCCCCTATAGTATGTTTTTTATTTCAGTTATTGAATTCCTCCCCCTCTGTTTCTTTTTTATATTTTCTCTCTTCATTGAAGTTCCTACTCAGTTCATCCACTATTTTCTGAAGTCCAGTGAGTTCTTTTATGACCATTACTTTGAATTCTTTACAGACAAACTGCCCATAAGCCTGGGTGGCTTAGTCGGTTAAGCATCTGCTTTCAGCTTAGGTCATGGTCCCAGGGTCCTGGGATCAAACCCCACATAGGGCTCCCTTCTCAGTAGAGAACCTTCTTCTCCTTATTCTCCATGTTCATATTCTCTCTCGCTATCTCTGTCTCTCAAATAAATAAATAAAAATCTTAAAAAAAAAGGAAAAAGAAAAAAATGCTCAACATCACTAACCATTACAGAAGTGCAAAGCAAAACCATAATGAGTTGCTACTCATACCCACTAGAATGACTCTGATTTAAAAAAAAAAACACCAGAAAATAAGTGTTGGTGAAGATGTAGGAAATTGGAACCCTTAGGCAATACTGTTAGGAATGTAAAATTGTGCAGCTTCTGTGAAAAACAATACAGTCATTTCTCAAAAACTTAAAAATAGACTTACCATCTAATCCAACAATTCCATTTCTGGATATATACTCAAAATAATTGAAAGCAGCAACTCAAACATATCTTGTTATACCACTGTTCATAGCAGCATTATTTGCAATAGCCAAAAGGTAGAAACAACCCAAATGTCCATTGATGGATGAATTGATAAACAAAATGTGGTATATATATACAATGGAATATTATTCAGCCTTAAAAAGTAAGGAAATTCTAACACATGTTACAATATGGATAAACCTTGAAGACTAAGTGAAATAAGTGAAATAAGCCATCCACAAAAGGGCAAATATTGTATGATTCTATTTAAATGAAGTACCTAGAGTAGTCAAATTAGCAGTGATAGAAAATAGAGTGGTGGTTGCCAGGCCCTGGTGGGAGAAGGAATGGGGAATTATTATTTAATGCTGCAGAGTTTCAGTTTGGAAAGATGAAAAAAATTCTGGAAATGAATGATGGTAATGGGTACACAAAAATGTGAATATAATTAAACAGGGGAACTTAACTATATGCCTAAAGATGGGTAAAATGGTAAATTTTATATTTTGTATATTTTACCTCAGTAAAAGGTGCAAGTAAAAAAATCTATATTCCCTGCTAGATGTAAGCTCAGTAGGGGCAGGGATTTTGTCTATCTTGTTCACTGCTGGATTCCCAGGATCTACCACAGTGCCTGAAACATAGCAGGATCATTTGTTGGGACTGAATGAATGAGCATATGATGAGTGCTATAGTGGAGGAGAAACTAAGTCATCTGGAGTCAGGTTTCCATTCAAGGACTATTGGCCAAAAGTCAGCATATCATTTTATGGTGTAGGTCCTGGCCTTGCTCCTTACAAGTTGCCTAAAACAAGTCATAATCTCTCAGGGTCTTAGTTTCTATGTCTCCAAAATTTGGTAGATAGTTATTGACCTGCTTCTCTTTGGAGTTCTTGAGACAATCAACTGATGCACTCTATAGGGACTTTTCCACTGTAAGGAATTACTCAGTTATTTTTTGTGTGTGTCCCTGGGCTTTTCCTTGAGGTGACATCTTTGCTGCCCATGCCAGGGGAGACTTAAACTCATCTCCCTCATTGTGCCTTTCCATTGTCAGATGTGTCCTTATGTATCTTAGTTGCTGCCATTCTTTCTCCTACCCTGGAAGCACTGGAGCTGCATTGTGCTTTAAATGGACGGACTATAAAGCCTTTGTTAAGTTGCCCATATATCCTTTATGTCTGTACATATATCAGATTGTAAGCCCCCAGAGGAGCAGAGCCAAGTTGTTAACTCGCATTCACGGTTCTAAATTCAGTGCAGTGAGCAGATCGGGTTTATTCTCATGATGATGATGAAGAGGAGTTGGAAGATTTTTCTTCCATTATATCGAATGAAACTACTGACTTTTATAGGCTCTCACTTAGAATTTTCTGGATGATCTCCTCTTTTTCATTTGAATACCTTAATCCTCTGGAGTGAAATGCAAGGTAGAGAGGTAAATGGTCTGAAAACAAATGTACTGTAATACATTCACTTTGGCTACAAAAATAAAACAACCCAAACCTAGTTTTTCTTGCAGTTTTTAAATCCAGATGGTAGTAAAATTTGACATTTCAATTCTGTTTGTGAAATTCATTTTGTTTTTAAATTGGGAAGAACCATAGAGCTAAAAATTGTCTGAAGTACTAGGAAGGCCTGGTGAGACCTCTTTGGGAGTGTTATTAATAAGGACTTGGTATTTTAAAGTGAATTTGGAGACACTATAGATAAAGACTGCAAGTAACTGTGATATGAATACTGAGAAGTAACGTGCTACCCCACACCTAATATGAAAAAGGCAGAGAATTGGCCTGGAAAAATGAAAAGAAAAGGGAAATCTGGACAACAAGAGACTGTTTTGGTAGACAAATTTAGTTAACTTTTTTTTTTAAAAAAAGATTTTATTTATTTATTTGACACAGAGAGAGAGAGATTGCAAGTAGGCAGACAGGCAGGCAGAGAGAGAGGAGGAAGCAGGCTCCCCGCTGAGCAGGGAGCCCGATGCGGGCCTCGATCCCAGGACCCTGAGATCATGACCTGAGCCGAAGGCAGAGGCTTTAACCCACTGAGCCACCCAGGCGCCCAAATTTAGTTAACTTTTTAATAGTTCTCATTTTTGTTTACAGTTCTCATTCCAAATGGCTATTATTTGTAATAAGTCTATCTTTATAAAGTTCTGAAGTTAAGGTTGTATAAGTTTTTTTACATAAATATCTATACTGTAAGGATCCAATTTAATTAACTAAGCTCAAGATTTAGGGGTCCAGATTATGCAGAACAGGTAAAAACCCCCTTACAGAATACTTTATTGTCAAGGCTATTTCTCACTGGATCTGTTCTCTGTGTGTGTGTGTGTGTGTGTGTGTGTGTGTGTGTGTGTGTATTCTTGGAAGAAATCATAGAAACAAATCAGCATCTGTATGTTAGAAGCAGTGTGTCAATTAAGCTTCTTTTGGTTAAAAGTAAAGAAAGCTCAGTCTAAATGGATTGAATCAAAGGGGGAATTTAATGACTTTTATAACTGACTTAACTGTTGCTGTGGGAGACTGACTTAACTGTTGCTTGACACAGTTGCTCCAGAAACATCTCCAGGGCTGGGTCTGAACTCATCTTCTCTCTCTTCCACAGGTAGCCCTCATTCTTAGACAGAATCTCCCCTCGTGGTTGGAAGAAGGATTGAATCTGCTGATTAACTTAATCCAGTCATGGCTCACACCTAATTCAATAGTGGGGCCAAGCCATTCAAGCCATATGGCCTGAAGTTGGGTAGGCCTGAAGTCCTTTAAGGAGATTCATGATGAATACAGGAGCTAAAACAATAGATATCAGCTATAAGTAATATTCCATTAAAGTACTTGAAATTTTAATAGAGTATTTAGGAATACTGAATGTTTACTGTGTGCTGAAACTTACAGAGATGAGTAAGACAGGCCTTCTTCAGATTTATTGTGGAAACCTAGGATACCATCTAATTCTTTTTTTTTTAAGATTTTATTTATTTATTTTGAGGAGGGGTGTGGGAAGGAACAGAGGGAGAGAGAATCCCATGTCGAGTCTGCTGAATGCAGAGCTGGGCATGGGGCTTGGTCTCATGAACCTAAGATCATGACCTGAGCCAAAATCAAGAGTTGAATACTCAACCGACTGAGCGATTAGGCACTCCAGGGACACCATCTAATTCTTAAAGTTGATGCTGCTATGACAGTTTTATGTTTCCTAGTTCTCATGTATTTAGTTATGAGCATATGAGTAGCTAACTGCTTTGATATATTGTGGAAAGATACACTAATGAGCTGTTCTCTCCCTACCTTTCTTCAGGGAAACACACATTCTTTGGAGATGGAGAGAACAAATATCTTCAAATTCTCCCTTCCTTTTACTAACCACATTCTATGTATAGACTGAAAGGAGAAAGAGTTATTTCTGTCACTGGGCTGAAGGAAATTCCTCTGTGTGTGTATTGCTACTGTATATATAAACTGTATATTTGTGTGTGCAATGACAGTTATAGTTTCCTCCACTGGCTCTGGTTCAGTTATTTTCTCTCTGATGATTTCTTCTCTGTTTTCTTTCCATGTCTCTTCCCCTGCCTCCAAATTGCATAATTCATATGTGTGTGTGCGCCTGTGTATGTATATGTGTCTGTGCGCATGTGTGTCCGCACAGTTGATATCGAAAATATTTAACAGACGATATGGCATAGTCATCTACCTATCAGAGTGGATACCAGCTATAAACAACCAGTACAATTGTAGAGGGACATAAAGGGATATATCTTTGAAGAAGCAGAAACTGTGTCTTAGATGAGGAAGCAGAGGTTCAAATGTACAAAGAATAGGGTGTGGGAGCCAGTCAAGACAGAGAGAGAACAGAACTAGGTCATGAGTGACCGAGCAAGTGAGGTAGAGAGACTACTCAATATCCAAGCTGTATCCATGTTCAGTGGCTTCACATTCTCCTCAGGGCTAAGGACTGTCTGTACTATGGTTCCTCTGAGATCCCCATTTCCCTTATTGCTTAATTAGTTATTCCACTAAAAACACCCCTTCCCTTTAAAACCTACCTTGAGGGATTCTTTAATAGAAACTAAAGCTAGCTAACTAAAATAAATGGGGTAATACTTTATATAACATTGTAAATTGGTAGAATAACTCTGTTATTCCCTTATCAATAAGAGATATCTTTCATGTTAATAGGTAATAGAATCATATTATCAATTTTCTGGCACATATTTGTGTTAGACACCTCTAGCTCTCATACCTCACATCCTCTCCACTCCAATTTTACTCCAGCCATTGCACAAGTATTACCTTACATGTACTGCTTTAGCTGCACCATATATTTCTCTCTCTGCCTGGGGCTTCTCACACTCCACATGGGAAGCCTGTGGGGCCTGTTTAGCACTTGAGCATGGGCAGACTTGGCAGTATAAGGATGTAAATCCTCACAGGAAAACCTTTGCCAGTGGGAGATGAGAACCATTAGACAAATGTTCCCCAACTCAGTTGTGTAGGCTGACAATTCTGAGTGGCACACTCTGTGTGGCTCCTTAAAGGTCTCCAGTCAGATCAAACTCCAGTTTCCTATAGTTTCTGGTTTAATAATACACCTTCAATTGGATTTTCCTTCTTCCTTGTGCCATTTGTCTTGGTCCTGCACTACTACTCCCTGCATTCACCTCTCAAAATAAACTACCTGAGTGCAAGTCCTTGGTGTCTTCTTTCTAGCAAGAATCCAGTCTAAGACAGTTTTGCATTGCCTGGTTGCATCTTTATTTAGTAATTATTTCTTTATTAGTGGATACTTATTTCCTTTTCCATTGTTAAAGCAAAGTAATGATGAACATTCTTATAAATATATCTTTGCATACTTAATGCTTATTTCCTTAGGAAAAAATTATTACAAGTTCAAATTGCTGAGTCTATTGCTGGTCAATAGACATATACATTTTAAAGGCTTTTGATACATTCTGGAGCAAAAACACTTGTATTTAACAGTTTCATATGTTTGTCAAAAAAATTAGCCACTAATCTGGTGATATAATCTATCTATAAAGATTCACATAAATGACTGATTATATCTTGAAGGCTGGCTGCCTTCCGTAACTGGTGGCCAACAACTCAGTCATGACTGAGGTAGAGAGACTTGCTTCACTAGGTCCCAGTCAAACTTAGTGCTGAGTTCTTTGGGCTTAGCTTTGCCTATCACACTTTAGGTCTTTTTAACACTATGACATAAGTGGTGAGAGATTAAAAGATGAAAATTTAATTGAGAGGCTCACTTTTAGTTATTATAGGGTGATTGTGCTAATAATATTGCCATTCAAGAAAGTTTTCAAACACACAAAGACCTTTAATTTAACTTCTAGTGCTTAAGCTTTTAAGTTTACTATAGAGTCTTTTTCTTGAGAGAAAAAAAGGGTACCAACTGCTTGATATGTCTGTATCAGTATCACTGAAAAATGTAATAAGTAGCCCTAGGTCTCTCTTTCTCAAAGATGGAGTCAAAATTGACCCAAGTAAACCTAAATTCTATGACCTTAGTGAAAATGTCTCACCTTCTGCATTATGGCAATAAAAATAAAGTGGAAATTATCAAGTAAACAAAGAAAATTATATAATAAGTTTTGATAACATATATTAAATGCATACTTACGATTGTATTGCCTTGATTCTTATATACACTTTAGAAATATTTATATTTTACAGTAGGGAGATGACTTATGGCTGATAATAGATGATTGTGGGTTCCACAAAGGGGTGCTTATAGCTACTTCCACAGAAAAGAAAATCCTACTGACACTGTTTTAACTTACAGCACTTTCTCCACTGTCTTGACCTGCAATAAAAATGTTGAGCATTAGCTTCTTAGTCAAGAGTGACAATATTTATAATAACATTGTGGGAAATAACAATGGGAATATAAAAGTCTTATTTGCTTTACATTGATTTAAAATAATTTTTCCAGGAACTTACCCATGTAAATGAAAGAATTGCTCATCTTACAAATCTTTTCTTTCTTTGTGTAAACTTATAGTCTATATGGTAAAACAAAACAAAATGAAACATTAATACAGTTTAAAATTGCTTCTGAATAATATTCTTGTTGATTAAGTTTGGGCAGAGGAGTGGATTCAGGACTCAGAGGCTGGGATTTGGCCGGAAGGACTTTGAGGTAGGCAATGTGGAGCCATCTGAAGCTTTGGAGAATTGAACTAACCAGAATAAATCTGAGTTTTAAAAACTATTATCTGGGGCGCCTGGGTGGTTCAGTGGGTTAAAGCCTCTTCTTTCGGCTCAGGTCATGATCTCAGGGTCCTGGGATCGAGGCCCGCATCGGGCTTCCTGCTCAGCGGGGAGCCTGCTTCCTCCTCTCTCTCTGCTTGCCTCTCTGTCTACTTGTAATCTCTCTCTCTGTGTCAAATAAATAAATAAAATCTTTAAAAAAAAATAAAAATAAAAACTATTATCTGGTCATGGTATACATTTTAGATTGAAAGAGGATTGGGAGTTTTAAAACTGGTTTAGGCCTGAGACAATGAAAGCCTGGACTACTGTGCTAGTTCCAAAAGCAAATGTAAAGGGGGAAAAGAGATAGAAAAGACACTGGAAAGGACACATGATGCTGGATAATAGAGGGGTTGGAAAAGAAATTGTCAGAAGGACTCTGTGTTTGAGAGACTAAGAACAGAGACTGGCTTTTCTATCACTGAATCTTCAATGTCTAAAATCAGTTCTGGGTACAGAATAGGTAGTAAATATTTAGTGAAAGAATGAAGGGAATTTTGGTCACCAAAAATGAGATTAAATTACCCATGTGACTTTCTCAAATTCCTCACTTGACATTTTTGAATCACCTACCTGGAATTCAGTGCAAATATTTACCAATATATGGTGGGCTTTTTCTCCCACCAGCAGACCTCAATTGGTAGATTTGTTTTGTAGCGCGTGTATCATGTTAGCCCTTCATCTTTCTCTAGGGATGAATTTTAAGCCTCTCCAAGGGGTGATGCTTATAACTCTTCCTTCATCTTTGGAGCAACAAAATAATTTGCTGATAGACCTGGCTATCTATTTACTTCCTCCATAAAGTCATGAGGAGAGACATGTTATATTAGTATTTGCTTGTTTTGCATGTGTATGGGAACTAGAAGGAAAGGGTTGTCTTGAATGCAGGAAGCCTAAGGGACCAGAGTTTATACCCATGAAATCCCTGATTAATTTAATTTAATTTAGTTTAATTTAATTTTACTATTATTTGCTCCAGGGGTACAGGTCTGTGAATCATCATGCTTACACCTTTCACAACATTCACCATAGCACAAACCCTCCCCAATGTCCATAACACATCCACCCTATCCCTTCCTTCCCACCCCCCAGTGACCCTCAGTTTGTTTCTTTTGATTAAGAGTCTCTTATGGTTTGTCTCCTTCCCGATCCCATCTTGTTTCATTTTTTCCCTCCCTTGAAATCCCTGATTAAACAAAGATTGTGGAATGCAAGGATGGTCTAAAAGTCTAAAGTCCCGGTCCTCAAGAAACTTAAGTAGAGGAGGCCAATATAATATGGTTGAAAGAGTCTGAACAGGAAACGAGGAAAACTCTGACATTGGGCAAGTAACAACTTTCCTCAGTCTCATTTTCTTCATATGTTAGAAAAGAGAGTCTTGTGTTAGGTAATCCTCCAAGATTCTTTCAAGCCTTAATGTCTGTCATTCTTTTTCTGACCTTAAATGCATTGATGAAAATATCATTTATTCTTCACTATGACATCTGTTCAGTTTCCTTCTGAATACTTACCCTGTGTTCCAGCACTTGCTTTAAGCCCTTACCAACATTTGACTGTGTTCCATAGCTTGTTATCATAGCAGAAACTCATTTTTTTAAGCCTTAATAACTTAGTCTGTATAAGTCAGACAACACAGCTGTTGTGTTCGGAACAGTTAGTTTGGTAAGGTTGTAAAAGGTACCCAGAAATTTATTAGAAGCTGCCCGAGACACAAGTCACCCCGTCTGCCCTTAGCTAGTGTCTATAACCCACATATTTACAGTCCCACTCTATTTTCCCCTGAGCCACAGTATTTCACTTAGCACTTTGTGTCTTTGGTTGGCCTTCTCAACTTCAGTCCATCCTTGGAAACTGTCTTTCTTACCTAATGCCGCATGGACACATAGTCTTATCATAAACATTAAAGAATAAGCAGGTGTCTTGTTAGGTGACATCTCTTACTTACTGTTAGAGAAGGTCTGAGCTCTCTCTCTATGCTGATTCAACAGATTTATTATCAGATCATTGCTTTTTAAAAAGAGATCACTGTTTTTAAAAGGCTACTACATCATTTTTCGTCTTTCAGAAAATTCCTAAATAAATATGTGTAGAAGTGTTAACCTCAGACACCTATGTACTTATTAAAGAGAGAGAGAGAGAGGGAAAGCAAGCCCGAGTGGGGGGAGAGGCAGAGGAAGAAGCAGACTCCCTGTTGAGCAGGGAGCCCAATGCAGGACTTGATCCCAGGACCCAGGATCCCAGGATCAACCGACTGAGCCACCCAGGCACTCCAAGTAGAATTTTTCACCTATGCTTATAAATGTGATGGTGTTGACTCCCTTATAAAAGGCATTTTCTTATGAGAATAGCATAGAGCTGCCAAGTGTCCAAAGGGTATTTTTTTGTTGTTATTGTTTCCAGTGCTTGGATCACTGTCTAGAGTTAGTAACTATCTCATCTAGACATTCATGGAGTTTCACTGGGGGCTCTCTTGTTAATGAACCCTTCTTTCAAATTAGAGACTAACTGAGACTTTCAATTTCAGAGCTTGTTTCTTAGGGAAACTTGTATACCCTTGATATATTTCACATCAGGAAGTGAAAACTTGGAGAATGCGTATCTTCCTCCACATGGCATGAGCTTTTGAAGTATATAGACAAAAATAAATCTTATTAAGACTGTATTCCTTAGGGGTGCCTGGGTGGCTGAGTCGGTTAAGCATTTGCCTTAGGCTCAGGTCATGATGTCTGGGTTCTGAGATTGAGCCCTGCATTGAGCTTCATGCTCAACGGGGTGTCTGCTTCTCTCTCTCTCTTTCTCTCTCTCTCTCTCTCCCCCCCTCCGCCCGCTCCTCCCCACTGCTCACTCTCTCTCTCTCAAATAATTAAATAAAATCTTTAAAAAAAAAAAAAAAGAAAAACTGGATTCCTTAGTTCCTTAGAGTGTCTTCTTGGGTAGCTCTGTAGTCAAATAGGAGCCACTCAGACCAAATGTCTGTGATTGGGATATAGTTTACTACTGTCTAATCCCATTCAAGTTCACATGGTGCTGAGGCCTCCCCTTTCATGATCTGCTTCTCCTCTGAGTCATGGACTTCTGAGTTTATTGGGATGTCCCTCAAGAGGCAGTTCACATGGAATTCAGCATGCTTTGGGCTTGAGTGGGTGTCCATCCAGTAGAGTTCAAAGATGATGTATAAGCTTTTGTCAATGGCATACTGTCACTATAGCTCCCCAGCTTGGCTTAGGAGCCAAGGTTTACATTTGAATGGTATTGGTAGTTGATGAGGATTGACTCAGCCTCCATTCGGTTTCCTTGTATTAGTTACCATGTTGTTCCTTCAAGTCCATTTTTCTTATTTACTCAAAAAGTCACCCCTACCTACCACTATTTTCCTCTCAGTCCCAGCCCAGGGGATTCTGGGAGATAGATAGATAGATAGATAGATAGATAGATAGATAGATAGATAGATAGATAGAGAGAGAGAGAGGGAGGGAGATAGAGAGGGAGATTAACCTGGGAGAGGAGAGAGGATCGTTTGCCTTTCGCCATTCTCTTTCCAGTTTATTATTCAATAGGACATGAAGTTTATACCCTGCTTTCTTCACTCTTGATATACTTTTCTGTAAGGATAGGATCTAAGAGGTGCAGAAAACTTAAAAGGCAATAAAGGTTAATATTTCAAGATGCTGTTTTACTACATACTTCAATATTACAATGCCTGAAAGGATTTCTTAACTTGAGGTTTTCTTAAGATGTCAAATATAGTTGTTGGAGCAACTGAACCTAGATTGTCAAAAGAAAATTGTAGAGGCTTTCCAGGGGTTCTGACATCCCTAACAAGCCGGTAAGAACACAACTTTTGTGGCTTTGAAAACAGTTTAGGTTAGAATCCTGTTCCCATTGCTCTACATAGCTTAAGGAGATCTCTTCTAGATTCTGAGTCCTTTATTACTGATTCCAGTCTTGTGCATTTGCTCATAGTCTAGTCTTAAGCACTGAGCCATCATCAACTGGTTTCTACAGGATGTTTTGCCTCTATCTGTAATATTCCACCAGAACTGGCAATGTGTGTGTAATACTGCAGTTCTGTAATGAGCTTGGTATCAGTGTCTGTGTCCTCCTTAGCAGATGAATTCTTTTTGAAGGATCAGAACTTTTTGTCTCATTGTGTTGATGTGAGAGAAGTTTTAGAGCTTTTTTTGGTGGCAGTCCATTTCTTCTTAGAGTTCCTCATGTGGGCAGTGCCATAGACATTCTGAGTAACAGTTGTAAAAATCTCCTGAACCAAAAAAAAAATGGTCCTTAAATATTCATTGTCCACTATATAATTGGATTTGGTCTTGGGCATTTAATTTTTAGGAGGATGTTTGAAGATTAGAAAAAAAAGAGGGTGTGACTATTTTGCCAAAATCTTTGAATAGAAGCAGCTTGTCTTAGCTACCACATTTTATTTAAAAAAAAAAGATTTTATTTATTTATTTGACACAGAGAGACACAGATAGCACAAGCAGGGAGAGCAGCAGACAGAGGGAAAAGCAGGCTCCCCACAGAGCAGAGAGCCCTATGTGGGGCTCGGTCTCAGGACCCTGGGATCATGATCTGAGCCAAAGGCAGACGTTTAACCAAACTGAGCCACCCAGGTGCCCCACCACTCCCTTTTATATTAATATATACACATCTCTTAGGTGGCAATGTGAATATATATTACCAGGTATGGTGAATTTCACATAAGAGAAATGCTGGTAATGTTTTTATACATAAGTGAGAATATAACATATTCTGATGTTTGTATATATGTTTTATATGTACACTGACTAGCTTTTTACCAAATCTGTTTCTTTAATTTGAACATTTTCAGTGTTTATTTGAATAATGTTGATGGAGATAGTAAATAGGTTTTTAAATTAACAGTATCTGAAGCTTTGCATAGAGAAAAGACTAGCTTACTTTTTTCTTTTTTTTTTTAAAGATTTTATTTATTTATTCATGAGAGATAGAGAGAGACAGAGGGAAAAGCAGATTCCCCACTGAGCAGGGAGCCTGATGCGGGACTCAATCCCAGGACTCCGGAATCATGACCTGAGCTGAAAGCAGACACTTAACCATCTGAGCCACCCAGGCACCCCGAAAGACTAGCTTATTTAAAAAAAAAAGAAAAGACTAAATGAAAATTGTGTCCAAGTGAAAAAAAAAATCTGGACAACAATGGCTTGGCACATTAGTGTTTCCTCACTTCATTCTCACTTTTCTGTTAATTTTCACAGCCGAGTTTGGCCTCAGTTGGGGCTGAGAAGTTAGTCATTTTGGTTCCTTCTTGATATTTTCATTTTAGATATTACTTACTAATATGAAAAATGAAGGTAAACTTTCTTCCACTCTTGTCCTTTGCATGTATCACATATTTGCATATTTCTCATTCATCCTTCTAATATGTAGTTATTTTAGTAGCATCAATGTGCAATAGTTACCTGATTATGGTTATGTAAATTTTATTCCCCTTTCTTTGAGCCATAATAACATTTACTTCTCTGTACAACTTTTATTTTCTGGGAATTAATAATTTTCATGTTTATAAATATGTTTTTTCTTTTTTAAAGATTTTTTCAAATTTTTTTCCTTTTTTATCTTTTTTTATCTTTTTTTTTTTTTTTAGAGAGAGCACATGTGTGTGAGCGGGGTGGGGGTGGTGAGGCACAGGAAGAGAGAGATTCTGAAGCAGGCTCCACACCTAGTGAGGAGCTGTATGTGGGGCTTGATCTCAAGACCCTGAGATTGTGACCTGAGCCAAAATCAAGAGTCTGATGCTTAAGTGAATGAACCGCCCAGGCACCCCTAAAGATTTTTTTAAAAAGTAATCTCTATACTCAATGGGGGGCTCGAACTCACAACCCCAAAATTACAAGTCGTATGCTACAGTGACTGATACAGCCATGGGCCCCTCTTGAGTTTTTTCTATGCTTATATCAGGAATCAGCAAACTGTGGCTCATGGGCCAAATATAGCCTGCCACCTATTTTGTAAATGAATTTTATTTGAAACATAGCCTTGCCTATTTGTTTACATATTCTTTATGTCTGCTTCATCCCACAACAGCAAAGTAAAATAGTGTAACAGAGACTCTGTGGCTTGAAGAACCCAAAATATTTACTTTATGGGAAAGTTAACCTACATTCAGTTTATTTAATTCAACCTCAAACTCTGTAGATTTTCAGTTATTACTTTTCAGTATACTCAGAAACATCAGGTATTCAATTGACTTCATTTCTTGGGGCAGTCTTTTCTGGAGTTTTCTGACTTGGTTTTTGACTGCTCGATCTTGACTAGTTGTCTCTGGCCTGGCACACAGTTGTCAGTCTGGTGGCAACCTTTAACCCACAACTGGGGATTCCCTTTGTTCTCTTCTATGTCAGATCCTTTGTTAAGAAAGGAGCTCCTGTCTTATTTTTTCTTAACATATTCCTGTTACTCTTTCATTTTAATGGAAACACAATCTCTAAAAAAGGGTGTATGGAAAGTCAATTTTTGAGCCCTTGCAAGTCTGAAGATGCTTTTTATATTATCTTCATATTTGACTAATAGTTTGGCTGGGCATAAAGTTCTAGGTTGGAGATGGTTTTCTTCTGATTTTTGAAGGCTTTGTCCCTTTATCTTCTAGTTTCCAGTAATGTTAAGATGTCTAAAGCCATTCTTATTCTATATTCTTTATATATGACTTAAAAAAAAGGAGTCTCTTTAGAGTCATCTTCTTGGTATTCTAAAATTTCATAATAATGTGCCTTGATGTGATCTATTATCATCAGTTAGGACAGGCATTTGTTGAGCCTTTTCAGTCTGTAAATTCATGTTATTCAGTGTGTAAAATGTTCTCGAATTATGTAACTGATGTTTTCTTCCAGAATCATATCTGAAAGCAAAGCTTCTTAACCAAATGAGTGTATAAAATTACTTGGGGGAATTTTTAAGATATATATACCTAGGCCCCACATCTATAGCTTCTGATTGATATATTGGGGGTATGGCTCTCAGTATGTATATTTTTAAAAAGCTCTTGGGGTGATTTTGAGAAGCACTTCTGGGTAAGTGCCATTACTTTAGGGCAACAGCTATTAGAGTGTAGTGTAAGGAGTGTGACATCATGGAGCAAAATAGTGTGGAAAAAATATTCTTTGAAATTAAACTTGGGTCCAGTGACTCCTTTCCAACTATCCTATTTTGTTGCTCTGTCATCTTGGGAAAGTATTAAATGGGAGTGATGATGATGATAAAACTAGCTTGGGTTTTTGTGAGGTTAAATAGAAAAATGCCTACCAAAGTGCCTGGCAACATAGTAAGTCCTAGATTTCCTCTCCCTGACCCCTACATGTGATCTGAAGAAAATAGATCAGGATTAGGATTGTTTCTAGACTTCAGAGGAGCAAGTTAACCATAGTCCATGTAGTATGAGAAGGGCAGTAGGTACCAGATAAGTGCTCTGATTGTGTATAGTTTGTATTTCACATTCTCACAGCACATGGAAGCTTAGTTTATACTATATTGACTCATATGTGTTTAGATCTTATGTTACCCTATAATTACTCTTAAACAGTTCTAAAGGGCATTTTGCCTACCCAGTCAGATGGCACATTACACAAATGTAGGGATATCTTTCATGAACTCTGAGTTATCTGTAATGCCTAGTACAGGATTCTGTGTATCAAACATTTCTTTCCTAGTGATAACAGCCTGAAATGAGATATTTACCCAGTCTTTTGATTGATTGAGGAGACAAAACATGAATAAAACAGAGCTTAGAAGTTTAGGTGAATGTGATCACCAACTCAAATATCCAGCATAACCTTTCTTAGTAGTTGTTTGGGTGACAACATGATGATTCTGATTTATTGGGGCTTTGTTTAAAATATTACTTAGGAAGATAATAGCAAAAAGTTATTTATGTGAACTTACAATTGATTCTGGCTGCCTATTTTTCCCTCTACTGTTCTGGTTGGCATTATTGGCATATGTAAAATCATAATATGTAAAACATGCATGGTTTCCATTTTATTCCTAAGATCCTTCAGGGAAAGGACTTTGTTTCAATAATTTTTGAATTTCCAGTGCCTAGAAAAGTGCCTGACACATAATAGGTACTCAGAATAAATTTTGTTGGTGAATCTTCATATTTATACATGAATCTTCAGGTTTATATATAATGCTGTATAATGATATAGTCAAGTTGTTCTTTGGGATGCTATAAGTTTATTGCTTTCAAAATAAAGCATTAGTTCTTCTCAGACTTCTGAGAGTTTGTGGTCTTCTAAAGCATTTAACTGTAGATATGTGTAAGCATCTTACATTACCAAAGTTATGAATTTGGGGTTCATGTTATTTGACTTTGTAGTATTACTACTTATATTTGTTTTTTAGTTGAAGTATACTTAATATACAATGTTATATCAGTTTCAGATGTGCAACATAGTGATTTGACAATTCTATACATTACTCAGTGCTTACCAGGATAGGTGTAGATAACATCTGTCACCATACAAAGTTATTGAGGTATTACTGAGTATATTCCCTAGGTTGTACGTTTCTTTTTCTTTTTTTTTAATGTATTTTTTTTGGTTTTGATTTTATTTGAATTCAATTAATTAACATATAATGTATCACTAGTTTCAGAGGTAGAGTACAGTGATTCATCAGTGTTATGTAATATCCAGTGTTCATTATATCATATGCCCTCCTTAATGTCCATCACCCTGTTACTCCATTCCCCCCACACCCCTCTCCTCCAGCAACACTCAGTTTGTTTCCTATGATTAAGAGTCTCAAGGTTTGTCTTTCTCTCTGATTTCATCTTGTTTTATTTTCCCCTCTCTTACCTTATGATTTTCTGTTTTGTTTTTTAAATTCCACATATGAGTGAGATCATTGATAATTGTCTTTCTCTGGACTTATTTTGGTTACCATAATACTCTCTAGTTCCATCTACCTTGTTGCAAATGGAAAGATTTCATTTTTTTGATGGCTGAGTAGTATTCTATTATATATAGCATATTTTCTTCATCCATTCATCTGTCAATGGACATCTGGGTTCTTTCCATAGTTTGGCTATTGTGGACATTGCTGCTATAAACACTGGGGTTCTGGTGCCCCTTCAGGTCACTTCATTTGTATCTTTGGGGTAGATACCGAGCAGTTCAATTGCTGGGTCATAGGGTAACTCTATTTTCAACTTTTTTTCTTTTTTAAAAGATTTTACTTATTTGTCAGTGAGAGGGGATGCAAGCAGAGGGGAGCTGCAGGCAGAGGGAGAAACAGGCTCCCGGCTGAACAAGGAGCCCAATGTGGGACTTGATCCCAGGACCCCAGGATCATGACCTGAGCTGAAGGCAGATACTTAACTGGCTGAGCCTCCCAGGTGTCCCTATTTTCAACTTTTTGAGGAACCTCCATACTGTTTTCCAGAGTTGCTGCACCAGCTTGCATTCCCACCAAGAGTGTAGGAAAGTTCCCCTTTCTTCATATCCTTGCAAACATCTGTCATTTCCTTACTTGTTAATTTTAGCCATTCTGTAGGTTATACTTTTCATCCCTGTGATTTACTTATTTTATAACTGGAAGGTTGTTCTAGTTATGAACCTCTTAATCTCCTTCACCTATTTCACGCCCCCCTCACCCCATACCCCTCTGGCAACCACCAATTTGTTCTCTGTATTTAAGAATCTGTTTCAGTTTTGTTTGTTCATTTGTTTTGTTTTTCAGATTCCACATATAAGTGAAAGCATATGGTATTTGTCTTTCTCTGTCTGACTTATTTCTCTTAGCCTGATACCCTCTAGGTCCATCCATGTTGTTTCAAATGGCAGATTTTATTCTTTTTTTATGGCTGAATAATGTTCTGTTGTATAGATATACCACATCTTCTTTATCCATTCATCCATTGATAGATAACTCTTGCTTCCATATCTTGGCTATTGTAAGTAATGCTGCAATAAACATAGGGCTGTGTGTATCTTTTTGAATTAGTGTTTTCATTCTCTTCGGGAAAATAGATTTCCTGGATCATATGGTATTTTTATTTTTAATTTTGGGGGGAATTTTCATACTGTTTTTCACAGTGGTTTTGCCAGTTTGGTTGTGCTCGTGCCAATTCCAGTGGCAGTGTGCAAGAATTCCCTTTTCTCCAAATCATCAACAACACTTGTTATTTCTTATCTTTTTGATACTAGCAATTCTGACTGGTGTGAGGTAGTATCTCACTGTGGTTTTGATGCATATCCCTGATGATTAGTGGTGTTGAACATCTTTTCATGTGTTTTTGGCCATCTGTATGTCTTTTTTGGAAAAATGTCTATTTAGGTCCTCTGCCCATTTTTGGATTGGATTGTTTGGGTTTTTTTTTGGTGTTGGATTGTATAAGTTCTTTATATATTTTGGATATTATCCCTTATTGAATATATCATTTGCAAATATCTTCTCCCATTCAGTGGGTTGCCTCTTTGTATAATTAATGGTTTCCTATACTGTGGAAAAACTTTATTTTGATGTAGTCCCAATAGTTTATTTTTGGTTTTGTTTCCCTTGCCTTAGGAGACATATCTAGAAAAATGTTGTTATGGCTGATGTCAGAAGAAATTACTGCTTGTATTGTCTTCAAGGATTTTTATAGTTTCAGGTCTCGTATTTAGGTCTTTAATCCATTTTGAGTTTATTTTTGTGTATGGTGTAAGAAAGCAGTCCAGTTTTGTTCTTTTGCATGTAGCAAAATGTAGCAGTCCAGTTTTCCCAGCATCATTTATTGAAGAGACCGTCCTTTCCCCATTGTATATTCTTGCCTTCTTTGTCATAGATTAATTGACCATATAATTATGGATTTATTTCTTTTTTTTTAAAAAAGATACCAGCTTTATTGAGTACAATTGTCAAAAATAATACAAAAACAAATATGTGATACAATGATGTGCTTTTTTACAAACACATTAAATAATATCATCTATAAGCAAGTCTAATAATCACTTCAATTTTGAAGTAGTGGATTTATTTCTAAGCTTAGTATCCTATTTCATTATCTATGTGTCTGTTTTTGTAACAGTACCATACTGTTTTGATTACTGTAGCTTTGTGGTATAGCTTGATATCTAGGAATGTGACACCTACAGTTTTGTTTTTCTCTCTGAAGATTGCTTTGGCTATTTGAGGTTATCTGTGGTTCCATGCAAATTTTAGGATTATTTGTTCTAGTTCTGTGAAAAATACTGCTTGTATTTTGATGGGGATTATATTGAATCTGTAGATTTCTTTGGGTAGTATGGACATTCTAATATTATTAATTCTTCCATTCATGAGCATGGCACATCTTTCCATTTATTTGTGTCATCTTCAATTTCCTCCATCAGTGTCTTACAGTTTTCAGAGTACAGATCTTTCACCTCCTTAATTAAATGTATTCCTAGATATTTTGTTCTTCTGGGTATAATTGTAAATGGGATTGTTTTCCTAATTTCTCTTTCTGCCAGCTCACTATTAGTGTATAGAAGTGTAACAGATTACTGTATATTAATTTTATATCCCATAACTTTATTGAATTCATTTATTAGTTCTAATAGTTTTTGTTCAGGTCTAGAGTTTTTTATATATAGTATCATGTCATCTGCAAATAGTGACAGTTTTACTTTTTCTTTACTAATTTTGATGCCTTTCATTTCTTTTTTTAAAAGTTTTAATTTAAATTCCAGTTAGTTAATATAGTGTAATATTAGTTTCAGGTGTACAATATAGTGATTAAACACTTTCATACAACACCCGGTACTCATCACAAGTGCACTTCTTAATCCCCATCACCTATTTCAGCCACCCCCCACCCACTACCCCTCTGGTAACCATCAATTTGTTTTCTATAGTTAAGAGTCTATTTCTTGGGGCACCTGGCTGGCTTAGTTGATAGAGCATGTGATTCTTGATCTTAGGGTCATGAGTTTGAGCTCCACACTTGGTGCTGAGATTATAAATTAATAAACTTAAAAAAAGAGTCTTTTCTTGGTTTGTCTCTCTCTCAAAGAAGATTTTCTCTTGTTTGTTTTTTCTTAAATTATGCATATGAGTGAAATCATATGATATTTGTCTTTCTCTGTTTGACTTATTTTGCTTAGCATAATACCTTCTAGCTCCATCCATGTCATTGCAAATGGCAAGGTTTCATTCTTTTTTATAGCTGAGTAATATTCTGTTATATATGTATATGTATGTGTATATATGTGTGTATATGCGTGTATGTATGTGTATATGTGTGTATATATATATCCCACCTCTTCTTTACCCATTCATCAATCACTGGACATTTTGGCTGTTTCCATTATTTGGCTATTGTAGATAATGTTGCTAGAAACATCGGGGTACATGTATCTCTTTGAATTAGTATTTTTGCATTCTTTGGGTACACACCTTGTAGTGCAATTGTTGGATCATAGGGTAGTTCTATTTTTAAATTTTGAGGAACTTCCATACTGTTTTCCAGAGTGGCTACACCAGTTTGTACTCCTACCAACAGTGCAAGAGGGTTCTCCTTTCTCCACATTCTTGCCAGCACCTGTTGTTTCTTGTATTGTTGATTTTAGCCATTCTGACAGGTGTGAGATGATATCTCAGTATAGTTTTCATTAGCATTTCCCTGATGATAAGTGATATTGAATATCTTTTCATGTATCTGTTGGCCAGCTCTATGTCTTCTTTGGAAAAAAATGTCTATTCATGTCTTCTGCCCATTTTTAAATTGGATTATTCATTTTTTGGGTGTTGAGTTGTATAAGTTCTTTATATATTTTGGATACTAACCTTTTATCAGATATGTCACTTGCAGATATTTTCTCCCATTATGTAGGTTGCCTTTTAGTTTTATTATTTCTTTCACTTTGCGGAAACTTTTTATTTGATGAAATCCCAATAGTTTATTTTTGCTTTTGTTTCCCTTGCCTCAGGAGACATATCTAGAAAAATATTGCTACAGCTGATGTCAGAGACATTACTGCCTGTATTCTCTTCTAGGATTTTTATGGTTTCAAGTAGCACATTTAGGTCTTTCATCCATTTTGAATTTGTTTTGGTGTATGGTGTAAGAAAGCAGTCTAGTTTTATTCTTTTGCTTATTGCTGTCCAGTTTTCCCCACACTATTTGTCAAAGAGGCAGTCTTTTCCCACTGGGTATTCTTTCCTGCTTTGTGGAAGATTAATTGACCATATAGGTATGGGTTCATTTCTGGGTTTTCTATTCTGTTCTATTGATCTGTGTGTCTGTTTTTGTGCCAGTACCATACTGTTTTGATCACTACAGGTTTGTAATATAACTTGAGGTTTAGAATTGTGATGCTTCTAGATTCTCCTTTTATTTCTTTTCTTGTCTGATTGCTACAACTGAAATTTCTAGTACCGTGTTGAATAAAAGTGTCAAGAATAGCCATCCTTGTCTTGTTCCTCTTCTTAGAGGAAAAGCTTTCAGTTTTTCACTGTAGAGTATGATATTAGCTGTGGGATTTGTCCTTTATGGCTCTTACAGCATTGCTAGTTTCTAATGTATTACAACAAATATTCACCAAACATAATCTACTTTCAAGATTCTTTGAAATCCTACTGTAATGGTAAGTTTATTTAGAAATGGAAGAATTACATTAAAACTAACATTTGATAATTTAAGCAATTTGTAATGCTTATATTGATAAGCATAATTTAATCAACAGTATTTTTATTGTGGAATATCTCATAATTGCATTACATCTTTAGGAATTATTTGGTTACCAAATGATTTTTTTTTATTGTGGTAGAATTCACATAAAGTCACCATTCAACTATTTTTAAACATGCAATTCAGTGGCACTTAGGAGATTCACAATGTTATGCAACTCTCACTACTATCTTGCTCCAGACATTTGCGTCGCCCCAAAAAACAGCAGGAGACATTAAGCAGTCACTCCCATTCTCCCGTCCTCACAGCTCTTAGATACCACTAATCTGTTTTCTGTTTCTCTAAATTTGCCTATTCTTGATATTTCATATAAATGGAATCATACACCATGTGGCCTTCTGTGACTGGCTTCTTTTACTTAACATATTTTCTAGGTTTATCGATGTTTTAGCATGTATCAGTACTTCATTCCAGTTATAAGGCTAAATAGTATTTCATTGTATGTATATACTACATTTTGTTATCCATTTATCTGTTGGTTAACATTAGCATTTTTCTAACCTTTGTTGTGAATAGTGCTGCTACAAATATTCATGTATCTGTGTGAGTCCTTGTTTTCTATTCTTTTGGGTATATACCTAGGAGTGAAATTGTGGTCATATGGTAATTCTATGTCTGATTTATTGAGGAACTGCTAAAAAGTGTCACCATTTTACATTCCCACCAGTAATGGTATGAGAGTTCCAATTTTTCCATATCCTCATCAACATTTGTTATTTTTGTCTTTTAAAAAATAAGTATAGCCCCTCTACAAGTGATTTTAAACCTTACTATAAATTCTTAGCCCTCCATGGGGCATATTTGTAACTCTACATTGTGTATTTTCTGGGACAGTTTTGAGTTTGATTCATTGCTGCGTTGAGGGCACTTGTTCCCTGGGCAAGAGTGGGGTGCTCTTTTTGATTTCCAGTTAATGATAATAGTGCTCTCTGACCACCCACACTATGTTGTTTGGGTATGTGAGACTTGGAGTGTTACTGTTGATTGCTGAGGACAGTTTTCATCTTTGCAGGGAAAATTTACAGGTTTATGGCTAGAGTGAAGACTGTTCCTAGACATATTTTTACCACATCCAAGTAACTCTATGCCAACAAATGTAAGTAATTATTCATACTGTTTTGGTGTCAGAGGGTATATTTGTAATAACTCTTCTGTAATTAAAATTATTTGTAATAACTGTTCTACTAAAAAGAAACAGTGTCTTCTACTATTAGAAAATTGTTTTAGATTCCAGTGTTTTGGCAAGTTTAAGAGTTTTACTGTCTATTTTATGGTAACATTTTCTTCTCTGAGAGACAAATTTACGTAATAAGTAAGGAATTGTATTAAGCAGCAATGTTTAAGTACATTATTATATACAGACTTAAGATCCTAACCTGAACTTTTTAATAAATATACAGAAGAGGTGTTTTAGTTCACCTAGAAGTGATCAAGGCTACAATATTTATGACACATTTTCAGTGTTGCAGTCTGCTTTCAGAATCTAGAGGAGGTCTTTGAATTAAGTAAAAAGATCTAGAGATAAATATAGAAAGACAGAGGTCCATTCTATTACTTAACAGTCTCCCTCAGGGTGTGAGTTAGATGCTTAGGTCATTCAGTTGGCGGGGTGGGGGGAGCGGAAACAAACAAACCAGAAACCAAATACAACTTATTGATTGGTTAGGGATGTGGGTTAAGTATTAGGCTGCTATTTACTTTATCCTGCACTTCCCCAAAGAAGCCCATTAAGTGGAAACACAAATGTATGGAAATCACTTTAACATTACCTGATACTATACTATTGGGAAAGAAATTCTAGTTTTTCAGAGAGAAATACTTATTACCAGCATAAAGCATCTCAAAAGATAATAGATAGTCCTCAAATTGCTAGTAGTCTGTTTAACTGGGACAGAAACCATTAGTTAAATAAGAAAATTAATGAAAGAGTGATAGAGAATAAAAGGCAAAGGAAAGCTATATCTCATAGATTTTAACACATAAACATTGGATTTTAAGATACACTACTATTGAAAAAGAAAAGAAACACTATTGTACAATGACCTGCATAGTAGGCTTTCAAAAAGTTTGTAGAAATAATTTGAATAATGTAGGAAAGAGAAAAATGCTATAAATTGAACTGAACTAAAATATTTAACTTAAAGAAACAGTCCGAAGAGAAATCTGTATTTGTTTCTATCCTCGAAGGAGTTTAGTTTTTCTATTTACCTGTCATTCAATAATGTTTATCTAGTGTGTTCTACATGCCAGACAAGAACTGAAGCAAGGAGGTGAGATGATGAACAGACAGGGAATGAGAGGAATGTAAACAAAGATGTTCAGTCATAGAAGTACGTACAAAGGTCGGGAGCATTTGGGAGGAAAAAAGAGGTGGAAGACATTTTCTGTCAATGGTGACATATTTGAGAAAATTAACAAAGGAAGTGACTTGAACTCAGTTTTGAAGGTAAATACTGGTTTATCAAGAGGCAATGTGCAAGGAAATTTTGAGTAGCTAGAACAGCATGGACTAATGTAGAGGCAAGAAACAACACAGTGTGCTCAGGAAAGATAATAGTTTGGCATTGGTGGTTTTGAAGTATAAGGTTTGAGGAAGAATAGTGAAACATGAGTCTGGAAAGATATTCAAGGCCTGGGTCATGGAGTCTTTATATTCCATGATAAGGGGCTTAAATTTATTCAGCAGGCACTGACCAGCCATTCAATTGATTTAAACAGAGGATTGGCAATTGAGACTTGGGATTTTTGCCAAGACATTGTGTGGAGCATGTTTCTCCTAGGACCACACACATTAAAATCGTCTTCGCTCATATGTGGAATTTAAGAAACAAAACAGAAGAACATATGGGAAGGGAAGGAAAAATAAAATGAGATAAAAAAACAGAGAGGGAGGCAAACCATAAGAGACTCTTAACTCTAGGAAATAAACTGAAGGTTGCTAGAGGGGAGGTGGGTGAGGGATGGGATAATTGGGGGATGGGCATTAAGGAGGGCACTTGATGTAATGGGCACCAGATGTTATATGCAACTGATGAATCACTAAATTCTACCCCCAAAATTAATAATACACTATATGTTAACTAAATTGAATTTAAGTAAAAATTTTTAAAAAATCTTTTGCAGTGCTTATTAAAAATTGAGAGCTCTGAACTGCACTCCAGATCCATTGAATCAGATTTTCTGTGTGAGGGAGGGGGTGGAAATCAGCATGCTCAACTAGCTTCCAGAAAGATTCCCTTGTACCCTGCAGTTTCAAGCTCACTCCCCTCGAGGGTAGGATTGAAAGGGTGGGCAAGATTGAATGCAGGGAGATCATCTAAGAGGTGATATGATAGTCCAAGTAAGAAAGTTTGAGGTGGCAAGAGTGGGGATAGAAGAATGAAGAGAAGATGATGAATTTGAAAGATATTTTAGAGATAAAATTAAATGCAGTTGGTGATTAGACTCAGTGAAGAGGTAGAGTCAAGCCAGGTTTCTGTCTTAATTGGGTCATGTACCAATAGTTATTATTAATGTTTCAATGAATTATAAATTATAATTTTTCCTTGAACTATATGATTTAAAAATTTTATGCATCTCTAAATTTGATTTATTGTTTCCTTTTCAGGAAAATTTGTTGTTTTATTGTTGAGTTTTATAGTAGAAATAAGTGGAAAAACGGTGAATTTGTTAATATCCATTAGAATCAACTTATCGGGAAAACATTATTCATTTAGTTGTATTTCCCAAAGTACCTAGTTGCTTCTCTTAATAAAATGAACAAACAACTTTATTTCTGAAATTTCTGAGAGAATTTATACTTATAAAATGTAAACTCTAATTCATCTCACAGACAGAGCCATTGGAAGCATGAGCAATGAGCTGGAGACACAGTGAGTTTAGTAGATTGATCTTTCAAGTCAGGTAAAAATCAACAAAATTTCAAGTATGTACATTTGTCTCTGTTACTGTCCTTTTTTTAATCTCTTTCTTTCTAGTCCTATCCTGAAGAGGAGATTGCTTACATATTACTTGGGCCTATTGTTATTACTCTTATTAACTAATGTGCTGACAGATAAGAACCAAAGCAATAATTCTTTAAGGAGTTTGGCAGGGATTATAGTGCTCACCCATCTCTCTGCCTCCTTACATTTCCCAGCTGTCTGTGCAATTAGGTTGGCCATGTGACTGAGTTCTGGCCCACAGAATGTAAGTGGAAATGATGACCTCCACTTGTAGCCTCCATGATCTGCATGCTGTGAATCTAAAACATCCTTTACCATTCATCTTCCATCTTCTCTATGTCTCATCCCTGGTTCCTTTAAAGGACTCCAAACATCTGCATTAGATTTTGCATGAGCAAGAAATACTTTTATTATGTCAGGTCACTGAGATTCTAGTTTATTCTGTAGCATAGCATTGTCTATTCTGACCAATGCATAGATTATTTTTAATTTCATAGTTGACTAAGGGAATTTCAGTTACAGGTGGATGAAACTAATGATAAAGTGACAGGCACCAGGGTTACTTTCTTGGGATAAAAGGGGATTCTTTTGATACAGCCTTAAGTCACATCATGAAGACTGCTCTCCTTGAGCCCTAAGAATATTGTATTTACATTAGAATTTGTTTCTTACTTCTTTGGTCCTGCTCACATCATGTATCATGTTTTTTTAATTAAAATGGGGTGATTAATACCCATGTAATAGAATTATTATGGGGATTAAAAGAGATGCCATATGTAAAATGTCTAGACCAGCGCCTAGCACATAGCAGGTGCCAGAGCCATCCTGGGAGAGCATCAGAGATGCAATCCCCATAATTAACTTTGTAAATTTCTGATGTGATTCACAGATGGATGTTATTTACATTAGTGACATTTAGTAGTTTCTAAATTCTCATTTAAAAATTGCACTCTCCAAATTCCAGTGTCAAGGGGGTCTGACAGTCCTGCCCAAGTTGATGCATGGATAAGTGCCCAAGTAAATTATAACTATTGTTATTTCCTGTTGCTCTTCAAAAAGGAGGCAAGGGCAACACTGCCATTATGAGGATGATTATTCTCCAGGCTTGGGCCAGAAAGGCTGAATCTCTATGGCTTTGGCTATTAGCTGGGCTATGGTGTGCAACTGATTGGATTGATGCCAATCTGACTGATTTGTTCCAAAGGCCAGAAAATCTAGACTGAGCCATGGGCATAATAACCATGTGTTCTAATCATGTTTATCCTCAACTGTTTCTTTCTGTTAACAATAGCAAGAAGAGTGTTGGTGGGGGTGGTGTGATGGGTTTCAAAAGACCTGAGTTCAGACCTCCATAGTTCCCAGCTTTACTACTGTGTAACCTTGAAAACTTACTTAGCCTTCCCAGCTTCACTTCCTCACCTTTGAAATGAGAAGTTGGACTAGAGGATCTCTTATTATTAAAGATTTTTTTGTTGTTGTTCATTTATTTGACACAGAGAGAGAGATTACAAGTAGGCAGAGAGGCAGGCAGAGAGAGAGGAGAGATAAGGAAGCAGGCTCCCTGCTGAGCAGAGATCCCGATGTGGGCCTCGATCCCAGGACCCTGAGATCATGACCTGAGCCGAAGGCAGAGGCTTTAACCCATTGAGCCACCCAGGCGCCCGGACTAGAGGATCTTTAAGGTTCCTCTCTCTAATCTATCATAACCCAAACGTAATTGCAGTTCCACATGGCTCAGTCTCTGTGCAAGAGTGAATTCAAAGAAGTGGTGTAGTACCTTGAATTCTTAAAATATTTTTTTACTGTCTCAATAAACTGCTAAAGTGGGGTGTGCATTTTTCTGGGAGAATGTTTTTTTAAAATACCTTTTTAAAGATACAATTCACATACCATATCATTCACCCATCTAATGCATGCCATTTAGATTTGATTTTGGTATGTGGTAGGTATTCTTTGCTTCACTGTCATCCTCATTCCCTTCCACATATACATTTGGGGCTCCCTAAAACTCTGAATCTCTCACGGACACCTCTCAATCTCACAAATTCTCCACAGTCTCCATTCCACTTGATTCTCTGGTCTCCCTCCCTCTTTTCTCTGCTTACCACATCTCTTAGCTCTTTAATATAGAGATCAACTGGAACTTGTTTGTTTTCTATTTTTATCTCTATCTGCTCATTATTCAGATTCTGAGCAACAAAAAGAGTCCAAGAACAACCTGGACAGGTGAGAAATTTTTCCCTTCAGACATAAAAGGGGGACATGGGCTCTGGAGAGAACTGTGAAGGTTTCTACTTAAATATTTCTCTTCCTATTGTGCCATGGCCACAGCATGGCTTGTTCTCCCCCTTGTTTTTCATCTCTGTGCCTCCAGTCAGCTCAGCCATCATGCAGAAATGGAAGTACAGTGTTCTTCTGGACGGCCTAGAGTTTCGGGGGCTAAACTGTTGAATTAAGTTCTTGTAGATTGACACAGATTCCATTTGTCTCATTTTCGCTGTAGAATTGTAAGGCTGTACTTGCATTGCTTTTCACCTCTACCTGAATGAAGTGAGGCTCTTGATAGCATTTCTTGTATGATGGGGGTGTGTCCATGCAGTGCAGGCCTGCCCTTGCCTGCTGCGGCAGGTCTCTGTCTGATAAGGCCACACCGGGCCTCTCAGCATTTTGGGAAGTCATCTCCATGCAGTGTGAAAATTTCAGTGTGACCCAGTTTATTCAGTGTGTTGTTTTACTGAATTTCATACTGATGAAAATCAATGAAAGAATAAATATTTATTAAGCACCTGCTGTTTTCAAAATATGCCGTAAGTATTCTGTGTAATGCACGGTCCCTAGACTCATGCAGTTTTAAAATGGAGAAGTACATATAAGCACATTGAACATTATGATGTTAGACCTGAAAAGAAGCTTATCTTTTAGGACAGACTTAAATTTTTTTAATGGAAAATATATTTTTGTAATTGGTCAATAATGCATTGGTTTTTTTTTTTTTAGAAACAAGTCATTTCTTTTTTTTGAAGACTATTTGAGAGAAAAAGAGAGAGAGAGACATACACACACACACAGCGTGTGCATGCATGTATATGAGCAGGGTAAGGGGATAGGGTGGGGGGTGTAGGGTGGGATATTGGCAGAGGGAGAGGGAGAAGCAGACTCCCTGCTGTGCAGCCCCCCCCCCGCCCCGGGATCATGACCTGAGCTGAAGGCAGTTTAACAAACTGAGCCACTCAGGTGCCCCAAAAATGCATTGTTTATTGTAAAATTTTTTGTAGCACACGGAAGTATGAAGGAGAAAATATAAAGGATGAAAAATTCTGCTTCCTAGAAATAACTACTGTTAGACTTTTGATGAACATTCTTCCAGGCATCTTGCTATGCATACACACACACATATATTATACATACATAATTTTACATAAATGGATTTATAATATACTTACTATTTGTAACCTGCTTTTTTTTCTCAGAAGTATGTCAGGAACTGTTTTCTTTATCAGTAAATGTAGATGAAATCATTATATTTAATTATAGCAGAGTGTTCAGTTGTATCATCATAATTTAACTAATCCCCTATTTTTTTTTAAAGATTTTATTTATTTATTTGACACAGAGCGAGAGAGAGAGATTACAAGTAGGCAGAGAGGCAGGCAGAGAGAGAGGAGAAAGCAGGCTCCCCGCTGAGCAGGGAGCCCAATGTGGGCCTCGATCCCAGGATGCTGAGATCATGACCTGAGCCGAAAGCAGAGGCTTTAACCCACTGAGCCACCCAGGTGCCCACTAATCCCCTATTAATGGAAATTTAAATTATTTCCAATTTTTAAAATATTACAGACAGTCATTACTATGTGTGCAGTTAGGCCCTTAGCATGAATTCTCTGGAGGTGGAATTGCTCGGTCAAAGAATATGAGCATTTAAACTTTTGATACATAATACCACACTTCCCTAACAAGCAAAGCCCCTTGTTTCAAAGGTTGTCATCCCCTTGGTCCACTCTGGAGGGCCCTCCGATGGAACAAATTTATGGCCTCTTGTGTGTCTTTGTTAAGGATATTCTCTAGCTATGGAGTCCTTCCACAACTGGGGAGCAGGAAGTGCCTGAATTGTTGGGAGTTAATGTGACCTGTAACTTATAAATGACGTGAATTAGTAAATAATGCCCCAGGTTTTTTGCCCCTTGGTGGGACTATTCTGAAGGTGTTCAGAGGAATTCAGTCCATTGCCTGTAGTGGTACCCTGCTCATTAACTCACTTATTTACTTTCCTCCCTTACTGCCTCAATTCTCTACTCCCTGCTTGGCTTCCTGGGACTTGTACTTAAATCTTAGTCTCAGAGTTTGCTTTGGTGGGAACCCAAAGGAAGATATCCTTATTACAGATGAAAAGTGTGGGATGCAGAATATGCTCCCACTAAAGATGTCCATGTCTTAATTTCTGGAAGTTGTGAAAATGTACCTTACATGGCAAAAGGGACTTATAGATTTAATCACATATTAAGAACCTTGAGATAGGAAATTATCCTGGATTATCTGAATGGCCCCAGTGTCATCACAAGGGTCCTTCAAAGTGAAGGAGGGAGGAAGAAGAAAAGAATCAGAAGGAAATGTGAAGAATAGTCAGATGCAGTGGTATTTGCTTTGAAGATGGAGTAAGAGGGCCATGGGCCAAGAATTATGGGCAGCTTCTAGAAGGTGGAAAAGGTAAGGAAATGGATTCTTCCTTAGAGCCTCCAGAAAGGAACCTGCCCTGCTGACACCTTGATTTTAGCCCAGTAAAACTTATGTTGGACTTCTAACCTAAAGAACTGTAAGATAATAAATTTGTGCAAAGTTTGTAGTAATCTGATATAGTAGCAAGAGTAAGCTAATAGAAGAAATTAAATAATGCAAGGCAACTTATGCCAAAAGCATCATATGGTATTTATTATTCCAAAAGAGGGGTAGGAACAATGAGGCTCAAGAAGGAAGGAATCATGAAATGTGTTCCTTCCTCTTGAGTGCTATCATTGTTGCTTGTGGGTGAGTTTAGAGTAGATGATTCAATGACAACTAAATATATACTTGTGGCCAGAAACTCTCCCAACAAGCTGGGCGTTTGTGTGAGTCTTAATTTACTTGAAAATTCTGTCAGGCTTTAAAAAAATTTAGTGTGTATAAAAATTACTTGGGAAAATAAATCATCAAAGAAAAATCATCTGGGGAATTAGTTAAAAATGCAGCTTCTTGGTTTTGACCAGAGGTTTTGAGTCAAAGGTCTGGAATAAGGCCCAGGAATTTGCATTTAAAACTAGCTTATTCTGGGGGCACCTGGGTCGCTCTGTAGGTTAAGTGGTTAAGTATCTGACTCTTGATTTCAGCTCACGTCAGGATCTCAGGGTTGTGAGATCAAGCCCCGGCTTGGGCTCCGCCCTGGGAGCCTGTTTAGGAATTCTCTCTTTTCCTCTACCTCTACCCCTCCCACCCTCATACTCTCCCTCCCTCTCTCTAAAACAAAACTAAACAACACAAGGGACACCTGGATGGTTCAGTCGGTTAAGCGGTTAGGTGTCTAACTCTTGGTTTTGGCTCAGGTCATGATCTCAGGGTCATGAGATCAAGCCCTGCATTGGGGTCTGTCCTCAGCGTGGGATCTGCTTGAGATTCTCATGCTCCCTCTGCCCCTCCCCCCTCACACTCTCTATCTCTCTCTAAAATAAATAAGATCCTTACAATAAAAAACAAACAAAATAACAAAAAAAAAACCTAGGTTTTTCTGACACATGTTGCTTTAGGGACTCTCTTACTAAAACCCCCTGCTCCTTAGTGACTAGGGATGGGTTTGTCATGGCACCTACTTTGTCAAGCAGGTTGTATAGATAAGATCAAAAAAGAAGGAAATCCCTAGAAATTATCTACTATTATATCATGTGCAAAAATCCTATGTTAGTTTCTGTTTGAGGGAATCAGTCACAACAGTAATTGGAGTGAACTGAAGCCTGATTTTAATAGATGGAGGTGAACTATGTCACTAGAGACATAGTATCTGGACCCCCTGGGCCCCTGAGGATCCTTTGATCTTATGGTTGCAGTAACATTTCCTCATTTAGCTAATGGGCATATTATTTCCAGATGACCTTGGAAAGCCAGGGCACATCGGCTCTTACTCACTGGAAGAAGCACACTCAAACATTTGGGCCATGCTAAGGATTGCAGATGTGCTGAAGGGTGGATTGGATCTTGTCCAATGAGGGCTGTTGGAGGTCACCAGAAAAGAATGCTTACATTTGCCTCATGCCTGTTTGAAGGAGGGTCTATGCTTGTCTAGCTCTGTGCAGCTCTCTAAAATGTCAGAAGATAAGAAATGCCTCTCAGCACGAAGGCTTCCAGACACATATGTGACAAGAAATTTGGCATGAGCTTTACAAGTGTCAGATGTCTAGGATAAAGCAATATGGGTATAGTATTTCTAGTGCTATTTTGGTGCCTTGTGCATGAGCCTGCAGCATTAGAAAAACTGCTTTTCAGCTTTGGGTGATAGCCTTACTGGCGCTCAGTGTGCATGTCTGAAAGTACAGTTGGGTCACAAACTAGTGACAGGTCTCAGCAAGTCACCTATAGTCAGTACCAAGATTCAAGGGAATTCTCTTGAGGGACCCAGGCATTCCATAGCTTATGATAACTGTTAACAGCCACAGAACCTCTCATCAGATGGTGCTGTACAAGCATTAATCAACTCTTGCAACACTCGTGTGAAGTTGGTAAACACTCTTATCCTTGTTTTTCATACAGGGAACTAAAGCATGTCGAGGTCCAACAGACAGGGTCGCAGACTTAGCTGGTTTACTTTTCTTATTGCTTAATGATATCAGGTGAATGATTTCAGAATGAATTTCAACTTTATAAATTCAGGGAATACATCTCCTGGCGAGAGAGCATTTTTGGCAGTTGTGACTTGCTGAAAGACTTGAAGTTCCCAGTCTGGCTGTTCATTGGTTAGGAGCAAATGCCTGGGGCACTTGGCTTAACAACTGTCATAAATGGTGAGAAAAAATGTGTAAGAAAAAACAAAATATGGTAATGTAGTGAGGTTGTTACGGCAATAATATCCAAATAGGAATATTGTATATAAAGTCTGAATATTACTCCCTTCTCACCCTAGATATTTTGACACTGACTGGATCCTCTTTTTATTTTATTTCTACTTATTTATTCTTTGGAAGTCCATTGGCAAGCTGTGAACACCATAGTTTAAGAAGGTTAAGAAGAACTTAAAATGGAGAGTCCCTTGAATGATTCAAATGTGGAAAAAGAAAACCTGTGAGAAAAGATAAAGGTATTGCTATTAACTTGTAGAAAGAAGGTTGATGGAGAATTATGTGGTCTCTAAACATATCATGAAGTATTATTTTGTAGAAGGCAACTTAATTCTCTTAATTGATAACAAAACTTGAAAAAGTGGATTTAGACCAGAGCCTGAAGTGTTTGAAGAGTCATAAGAAATAATTTTCTGGTGTTGAGAATGATTAAAAACCAAAATAAACTACCCGGAAAGGAGCTATCCCTTTCTGAAGGTCTCTTACAAATAGGTTAAATCAACAAGGCATGGTAGTTTTTCCAATACCCTATAAATGGTCTGCCTGGTAGTGACAGGAGTTTTTTTTTTTCTTTCAACTTTTTACTTGGAAATAAGTTTAGACTTACAGAAGAGTTGTAAAACTAGTACGAAGGGTTCCTATATATCCTATACCCAGCTTCTCGTAATGTTAGCATTTTACACAACCGTGGTAGAATTATCAAAACTAAGAAATTAACATCACTACAAAGTGGGAGTGAGAATTTTTGAAGAGGAGGTGGACAGGCCTATGGACATCCATAAATCCTTCAATGGAACAAATCATTGTTGGAATTGTTGGATATGTTGGAATCCCACCTGAGACTTTAAACAAATGGTTTTAGTGCAAAACCTTTTAAAACTATAAATCTAGAAACAGGTAGTTGGACTGACCTCTCAGGGGGTATTGTGTTTGGTAGACATTTGTTGATATAGCTCAATGGTACATATACTTTTTGTTGTTTCTTTATCTCTTCTGATTTGTCCTGATTCATTCAAAGTCTTTATACTTGCTTTCTCACCAGCACCAAATATGATTCCTGGCCCATAGTCTATGCTTAATTAATATTTGTTCATTGAGTCAAATTGGTATGTTTACACTTTTTTCATTTCTTTACATGTCTTGCTCTTTATTCAAATATCTGCTCAGACCTTTCCTGACCACCCTAACTAAAATAACATTCCCTTCCTCTCTCTTTCTACCCTGTGCTATATTTTTCTTTTTTTCAGAATGCTTTTCACTACCTAAGATTGTTTGTTAATATGTTTGTTGGAAGTGTATGGTCTTTGTCCTGCTAACAGTAAGTTCCTCGATGATGACTTTGTCTTGATTTGGATCCTTATGCCATTCTTATGCTTAGAATGATATCCGGTACCTGGGAGTTTACATGAACACTTACTAACAGAGTGAATGAATGAACACAAACATTATTGCCTGTACTTTACAGATACAAAAAAATAGTCAACTTCAGAAAGGTTCACCTAATCATTTTTTTAATTTAAAATTTGTATATATAGTCTATTTTTTCCAAAGATTTTTATTTATTTGAGAGAGAGAGAGAGAGAGAGAGAGAGAGAGAAAAGAAAGGGGCATAGGGAGAAAGAGAAAGAGTCTTAAGCAGACTCTGAGCTGAGCACAGAGCCTGACATAGGGCTCGACCTCACGACCATGACCCTGAGATCATGACCTGAGTGGAAACCAAGAGTCAGATGCCTAATGGGCTGCATGAACCAGGCGCCCCTGGTTTGAATGTTTTTTCAATCAGATCATTGTATTTATAAACTTCCTTATGCCTTTCACTGGTGTTGGAAAATTATTTCTCATTTTAATCTCAAATAGTGATACTGCTGGTAATGTAGGCATATTTTTGAAAGAAAGAGGATAAATTATATGAAACTCCTTGAGCTCTAAGAAAAATAATAACTACATTCAAGATCGTTGTATTGTCATTATTAATTAGTGTTATGCAAAAGCAAAAGAATCACGTAGCCCTATCAGTGTCATGGGAATCACACAACTCACTAGTTTAATAGGAACTCAGACCCCAGTAGATGAATTAAAATCATTCAAAATATTATGCATGTGAACATCCCACATAAGACACACACACACACACACACACACACAGACACACACACACACAATGGAGTATTACTCATCCATCAAAAAGAACTAAATCTTGGGGCACCTGTGTGGCTTAGTTGCTTAAGGATCTGACTCTGATTTCAGCTCAGGTCATGATCTCAGGGACGTGAGATGGAGCCCTGTGTGGGACTCTGTGCTGAATGTGGAGCCTGCTTAAGATTCTCTCTCTTTCCCTCTGCCCCTCCCCCACTGCTCACACGCTTGTGTGCTCTCTCTCTCATATGTCACTCATATGTGAAATTTAAGAAACAAAACAGATGAACATAGGGGAAGGGAAAAGAAAAGGGAGGGAGGGAAGCAAACCATAAGAAACTCTTAACTATAGAGAACAAACAGGGTTGATGGAGGTGGGCAGGGGCGGGGCTAAATGAGTGATGGGGATTAAGGAGTGCACTTATGGTGATGAGCACAGGGTGTTATCTGTAAGTGAGGAATCACTAAATTCTATACCTGAATCCAGTTTTACCATATATGTTAACTAACTAGAATTTAAATAAAAACTTGAAATAAAAAAATCCCACTTTTGCAGACACACACATTCACTAGCTGAAAACATATACACAGAAGCAGTTAAAAAGCAACATGCCATATACTATAACCGAAATATGTTTAGAGAACTGAAAGAATGGAGGGAACGGAATGACTGACTGCTTAATGGGGACAAGCCTAAGGGTCACAGGTGGGGCTTAGGCAAGACTTCTCCGATAAGGGGATATGTAGGCTGATTCATGAATGATGAAGCACCAAAAATTCCAAGGCCTCTGCTTCATTTATAGCATAGACATGTTCTATAAATCTCAGAAAAGTTTTAAGAATTTTTGCTTTGCCTTTGAAAATAATAGTTGGCAAGATCTAACTAAAGTACGGAATAAAGATGGTAATAGGACCCACAGAGACAGATCTGGAACCCTGGCAATGTTTTCAGAGGGCACCAATATAGCCTAGCCAATGCGGCAGTCTCTGAATCACTGTGTATGCAGGCAGATCAAGATTAACATGAGCAAATGAAGTGATTCCAATGCCATTAACATACTGATTGCCGTTAAGTGCTTTGCTTGTTCAACAATTCTTCAGTACACTAAAAAATATTTAAAGTAATGGGAAACCAAAAACATTTCTTATTCATGATATCACAAAAATATATTTCTCTTGCCTTCAACTTATAGTTCTATGTTATGATTCTCAAATATATCTATCTCTAGTTGTTAATTTTCACTTTTACTCTAATCCTGGATTGAAAACCTCCTACAGACCAGTTCTAGTTAGAAGTTCTGTCATCACCTCAGTGTTTACATGTCCAAAACCAAATTAATAATGTCCAAGAAGCCCAGTAATCTCTCTCTAAATCTCAATTTCTGTTATTGATATTACCAATTTTATAGCCCCCCAAGATTTTCTGAATTGAGAAAAAGTTAAGCAGAAAAAATTCTGGAATAACTGTCAGGATTTGGGGGTTTAGTTTAGATTCTGCTGCTCACACTTAAATAATTTGGTTAATGCACATAACCTTAAGGATCTGTTTCCTCATGGGCAAAATGAAGGGCTTGAGCTGGTAACTTGATGACTCATTCATTTATTCGACAAACATATTTTCAGCATGTATGATGTGTCAGTCAGTCATTAATAGAGCCTAGTGTGGAGATAAGATGTTGTTGAGGTAGGCACAAATCCTTACATCACAGATTTATTCTCTAAATGTCTCCTCTATCAGTCTTTCACTAACCCCTATTGATTTTGTTCTTAGAGTATTCCTTCTTTCTTTCCATCTCCTGCCGCTATCACTTTAGTCAGAGAGAGTGCTCATTGCCTCATGCTGAGGTGCCTGCTGGAGCCCCCTGCCTGTCTTTCTCCAGTCTCTCCACTCTAAGCCATGCTACATGGTGGACTCTTGTCAGGTAACTCTTCCTCAAGAATCTCATGCATCTTATTGCCTCTTTTGAATGATGTCCAATTTTTTAATACTGTAGTCAAGGATCTTCTGTAAGTCCTTACTTCATACCTAATTTTTATCTCTCTTTCCAACCCATCTTTTGTCAGGCCATTCTTCCTTAAACATGGCTCACATTTGCCTCTCCAGGCTTATTGAGTCTCCTTCCTGAAATATTTCCCCCTACCTCACCTCCTGATTAACTTGATCCCACAAGGCTTAGTGAGAGCCACATATTCTTCAGGAAGGCTTCCCTAGAATGCACAGGCCACCATCCCCATTCCCTCTTTTATCTTCCAAGGCCCCTGGTGTGTATTTTGCACATTTTGGACATTTGGCTTAGAATATTATAGCATCCTCATTTGTTAAATGTGTAGGTCTTTTAGCTTCAATACATCTGAGAGCCCTTTAAGTATAGGTACCATTGGGGTGCCTAGATGGCTCAGTCAGTTAAGCATCTGCCTTTGGCTCAGGTCATGATCTCAGGGTCCTGGGATTAAGCCCTGCATTGGGCTCCTTGCTCAGCGGGGAGCCTGCTTCTCCCCGTCGCTCTGCCTGCAGCTCCTCCTGCGTGTGCTCTCTCTCTCTCTGATAAATAAATAAAGTCTTTATAAAAAAATCTATGAAAAGTATAGGTACTATGTCAGACATTTCCTTTATGATCCACCCCAAGTCCAGGAAGATAAGAGTCAAGTTTGAGATTGTAAACTCCTAAATCTAGCTGCCTGCATTCTTAACATGGCTTCATCTTTTCCTAGCTTTGTGACCACGGGTGATTTACTTATCTTCTCTGAGCTTTTGTTTTCTTATTTGCAAACTTGGAACAACAATATTACCTGCCTCAGTTATTCACTAGTTATTATGAGTGAGGGTCTAGAACAGATCTTGGTACATAGTGAGTGCTCAAGAAGTATTAGCTAATATTATTTCATTAGATTATTATTAGAATTAAATAAGGTAATTCATGTAAACCCGTCACTGTAGTGCCTGGCCTATAGTAAGTATTCAGTAAATATTAGCTCTTTTTTTTTAAGATTTTATTTATTTATTTGAGAGGGAGAGAGAGAGCACAAGTAGAGGGAACAGCAGGCAGAGGGAGAAGCAGGCTGCCTGCTGAGCAGGGAGCCTGACACGGGGCTCCATCCCAGGATCCTGGGATCCTGACCTGAGCCGAAGGCGGATGCCTAACCGACTGAGCCACCCAGGTGCCCCAGTATTAGCCCTCATTATGACTATTCTGTTTAACAGGTGAGGAGGTTTTGTGGGGGAAAATGACCATCATCATAATTATTGTCAAGTATTTAAAATTTATGATGTAGCATTATAACAATCTCTGTTTTTTAAAGATGAGGAAACAGGGATGCCTGGGTAGCTCAGTTGGTTAGGCGTCTGCCTTCCGCTCAGGTCGTGATCCTGGGGTCCTCGGATTGAGCCCCGCATTAGGCTCCCTGCTCAGTGGAGACCCTACTTCTCCCTCTGCCTACTGCTCCCTCTGTTTATGCTCTTTCTCTCTCTCTGACAAATAAATAAATAAAATCTTAAAAAAAAATAAAGAGGAAACTGAGGTTTGGAGAGGTTGAATAACTTGATGAGGTCAAACACCTAAGAAGTGACAGAACATATTAAATGCCCAGGATACCCGACTGCAAAATCTGTACCTCCTAAACCATTATTCTTCTGCTTCTGGCCTAGAGAAATTTGATCTGGTAGTGAAAACAAACATGGAATTTGTGTCACATGGTCTTGGTTCTCATCCTGATTTTACCACTTACCTGGGTAGGATATTTAATCTTTCAGAGGTTATGTTTCTTTCCTTATCTGTGAGATGGAGACAATAATACCTCCTTCGTATGATTGTGGTGGGAATTAAAGAGGTAACATAAGTAGAGTCCTAGCACAAGGCCTGGCTTTTAGTAGGTATTTAATACATTTTAGATTCCTTCTTCTTTCTCTCCCTTTTGAAAATTAGAGCTCAGGGTTGTACTTTTTAGTGTGTTTAATTAGTCTGTGATAGGAATTAAAATGCAACAAAGTGACCAGAGAAGCAGCCTATAAGAGTCAGTATTCCATTGCCCTGACTTCGTGTTATAAATAACCAAACATGGTTGGTATTCGTGACATGTGAACTCCTGGCTCAGCTTATTCTCGACCACTGTCAGTGCAATGTTTCTAATTGATATAATTCTTTCTACAAGTTGGGGCATGTCCCAGGAGGGAAAATATTTTGCCAAGCAGGTGGGGGTGAGTAAAGAATTTGAGATTGCAAATATAGTCTGAGTTGGGACTGCTTGGTTGTGCATGTGAGCAACAGAGAATGCTGGGACCTTGAGCAGGCATTTGAGTGAGCCTTTTGAAGGTCATACCCCTCTAGATGAGTATGCCACTGGAATTTTCCAAGGATTGTTTTATTTTAGTCCTTGGACTGAGTTGGTGGTGATACAATATGTGGTTGAAAATAGCATGAATAATTAAGTTAGAGGCAACAGTAATATCCCTAGATATTAATAAAAACTGCTACCGGGAATTCATAGATAGGAATTCCCTTCTCAAATTTGATTCCTAAGTAGGCACAAGTTATATGATACATTCCAACAGCTAGTAAGAGAAAACATCAGCTTCTTGTATATGCCCTAACCTTCAAGTAGGCAGTACAGAGGCTACACTTTCCTTTCCTTCCTTTTAAAATTTAATCAAGACGTGTTATATTACACAGAGTAGATGATCCTGTGTGACTTCACTGCTCCCTCTGAGGCTACTTAACCTGTCTGAAGCTCATAGGTTGTTCATGAAGATTAAATAATGCAATATATATAAAGCCATAACACAGTGCCTGGCATGGAGACCTTTAGATAAATGTCAGCTTTTTAAAATTTTTGTACATATCAATATTACAATGGTCTGCAAAGTTGGACTCTTCAAGAGGGAAATGAGATGGCATTTTAAAAGCTCCTGAACTTGAAACTGACTAAATGTATTCTTTTAAAGAAACTTGCTTGTCTGTGAAGAAAATGGCTGGCTGAAGAAGCCTGGGACTCTTTTCATGCCCTTTTGAATGTCTAGGAGAACGACAAAGGAAAAATAAATAGGAGATGTTGGTTGATGGTATCGTCATCTCTATAATCTCTTAACTTATAGTCCAGGGAAAAGATGACACCATAAAAGAGAGAAATTCAAGTTAGATTAGCTTGAAGACCTGCTTCTTCACAAAATCTCTGAGGATTCCATCTGTCTGTCCATCTGTCCATCCATCCATCTATCCATTTGTCCATCTGTCCATCCAAACACTTGTTGATCACTTACTAGATTTCAGAAACAGCATTTTGCTGAGGCTACAAAGACAAACAAAACAAAGTTCCATCTCTTACAGTATTTACAGACTAGTAGGGGAGACAGATATGAAAATAAATGGTTGTAAGACATTTCTAAACTAGTAGGGGAGAAAGATGTGAAAATAAATGGTTTAAAAAATTATGGAGGAACATACAATATACCAAGGGAACTCAGAGGAAGGTATTGTCTTTATTTAGCTTTTACTGAATTCTAAGCAGTTTGTAAATGTCGATGCATCATGCTAATAATAACAATTTTTGAGGAAAAAAGTAGACACTTCCACATTAAATGCACATATCTATTGTAACACATTCTGACTTCAGAAATGAAAATGGGTGAAAACTTTACATCTTGCCCTTATAGGTAACAGAAATTGGAAGACGGGATTTTAAAGGAATCTCTCAGAGCACCCTTTTTCCAATGTGCCTTTCTATTGAGAGGCATGTAAAGATTTAGGAAGGTCTTGCTGGACTTTAGTCTCCTGAAGTATCAAAGATAGCACTTCCTGATGGATGAGGACTCAAAAGGTGGTGTAGAGGAAGATGGTATTTGAACCCAGAACTGGGAAGAGATAGAACTTTGAGTGCTGGGCCTGAATTCTCCACATTCCCAGACCCATGCCAGAGCCTGAAAGCAGCAGCCCAGATGTCCTGTTTTCATTCTTCTCCAGACAGTGGGGCCCCCAACTCCAGTTTAGGAAGTCAGTGCCTCAGAAATGATTAATTTATTTGAGTCTTTACCTATAAAAAGGCTTAGAAGAGCCACAGGCCCAAAGTCTTTGAGATAAACCACAGCTGGGCTCCTCCTGGGAAGTCATCAGTGCCTGAGGGAGGATCACTTACAGGTTGTAAAGACACATCCTTGTTGACTTCAAAATACAACCTCAAAGATGACAATCCAACAGTGGTGAGGATGGCTGTATCCTTAATGAACTGTGGACAGAAAATGAAATAGGCTGGAGTCGGACATCTTTCTGGAGTGCAGATTAAATCCATGAGTGTGTTGTTAATTTCACTGTAACTATGTCACCAATGAAAAGGTCTCATCTTCTGAAGCATGAGAGGTACCTTTGCTTAATGGAGAGAACAGGGGCTTTAAATACCTACTGGCTATTCTTTTATTTAGACAAATTAACTTTGGGAAAATGACTTCTATGAGCTTATAAAAATAGTGAAAATGATGTTTACTTAAGTGGTTGTTTTGAATATTAAACTATGTGAGCGTGGCCCAGAATAATGCCTGGCAAAAAAGATTTTACTTTTAGAGTTTTCTTGCTGTATATGGCAATCAGTCAGTCATTAAATAATTCCCCAGTGATTCATTCTCAGGGTATAATAATAGTGAACATTTATTGAGTGTTTACTATGTGTAGCATACTATACTGGCTGCTTTATATGTTATTGCATCTATATCATAAACCTTTGAGATGTAATAGCATTATCCTTATTTTACAGATAAGGAGACTAGTCTCAGACAGGGTCAGTAGTTTACCCAAGTTCACAAAATTAGCTGGGTGTTAGATCTAGGATTCTTTCCTAGGTGGCTGACTCTGGAGCACATGTGTCTAACCAAAGTATTATGACATATGTGAATGATAATTAAGGACACCTGAAACTGTGGTAGTCTCTCCTACACTCTAAGGACCACTGTGGGCTTTGGTCAAGTGGTCAGTGAAGGGAGCATGGTACCATTCTGGTGTCTGGTGGGTTTATAGATTTGTGAACATTACTAGGCAAGGAATTAGGATTTTCACAGACTAACAAGGGGCTATATTCTGTGACTTTAAGTGTTGTATGAAGGGTGGGCAGAGACAGAGACCAGGTCATAGGAGGACTGTCCATGATCACACAAATGGGACTACCATGTAATTAGAAAAGTTGGGGAAGGATGGCATCGTTGAAGTCTTTCACTACTCAAGTACAACGAGTGAAAGGGGAGAGACTATTGTCAGTGATATCTCATGTGAACCCACAGGCTAATGAAATTTAGATTATATTACTCTAATTGTTTTTAACAGTGTGGAGTTTCTCGCTTCACCGTATGCACTGGTGAGAAATGGTGGGTCCGGAAGCTCATGGAGGCTGGTTCACTGTATCTGTGTAGTCTGAAGTTGTCACAGTGGCCTCAAGGTGGTTCCTTTGTTTGAAACAGTGTTCTTAAAATTTTTAAGATTTTTGTCATCCCAACCTTTAGTTTGAGAAGGAGACTCAGTTTATTTCCTTTTCTCAAACTAAAAGTTATCATATTTGTGTTCAATGATACCAAGGATGTACCTTATCAGACAGATATTAAACATCTACTTAGGCTTAATACCTTGCTAAATATCGGGTAGGATACAAAGGAAGTGGAAGCCACAGTCCTGTCCTCAAGGATATTTTCATTTTGATTAAGGAGAAAACCAAAACACCACTAGCTAAGATTAATTGCTGTTTTAAGGAATAAGAACACATCTATCAAGTGAAGTTAATTGAAACACTTTATGAGGAAACTCATGAAATTTTACTGGCAAAATTATTTAAATGTTTACAAGTCTGCACACTTGACATTTGGATGGGAGCCTAACTGAATGTTTATGTGCAGAGAATGATGATTAATAACTATTTCTCTGAAAAGATTGAAATGTTTAGGTGTCATGAGACAAGTCTCTTTTTAAGTTTAGCACACTTACTAATAGACTAGATGAGGGGGTAAATAATATATAATACAAGTAGTAATTGAAACCCATTCATTACGATGGAGAGCAAATGGTGCTGGGTTGCTTCTGTGTCACCTCAGGCAAGTCATTTGATATCTTTGGACTCAGGTAGGACATTTTTGAAACAATTATAGAAAGCTCATTATTTTCCAGGCATTTGCTAAGAGATTTACGTATGTCATATCATTTGGTTCTTACTCTAATTCATTGAAAGTATTATATTCTGCATTATTATATTATAATCTGCATTTGAGCCCCGAGGAAACAAAAGCTCAGAGAGGTAAATAAACTTGCCCACGTTTGCACAGCTACTAACTGAAAAACCCAGAGTTCAAAGCCTTGTGTCTCTGACTGCAAAGTTAATACTTTTAATCACTCCTCTCATAAATTTTACAAGGATGGTGGTTGGGAGTGATGTAGGATAATTGCATGCAGCAAACCTCAGAGATAAGATTCCAAAATTATGAATAATGAGGATTTTATGTGACTTATCTGAGCTATTTCTCTGCTCAGCATTAACTCCCTTGCAAACATCCCACAGATATGGGTGTTAAAGCTGACGCTTGAGCCCAGCCAGATGTAGTGGACAGAGGGGACTCTCAACCCCAAATGTGGAATCCATTGAGAGACTATGGCCGTACTAGGATGGACTATTTAGGCAACCATGCTGTGATCTTTAAATCTTTGGCCAGAAGTACTTCTCACCCTTTGGTATTTCTTAATTCAGTAGAGTATTTCATGAGCCTCAGAATTAGAGACATAATCAACATGTCTCAAAAATCAATTCCCTCCTTCAGAAGCCACTGACTGGTTCGTTTGCTTTTGGAGTCTGTGGATTAAGTACTGTAGCAAATAGTTTTTTTGAATTTTTTTTATTCTGTATTTTCTCCCTTGGCACTTCTTATTCTTCCTTTACACCCTCTAGTGTACTTTTCTCCTCCTTCTTGTTCTAGCCTTCTTTCCCAGTGACCTCTGAGAAACAGTGTTGAGTGATTTTGTCAGTGTCATCTCATAACTCGGAGCCCTGTATTGAGCTGATTTCCTCATGGCTTCTTGAGTGGGGACTTGCTAGAAATGCTAAATACACTGTGCGGGTGTTTAGGCTTCTGATCTACATACTTGAAACCAGCATCACTGGGCTCTTGTGGTTCATGCTGGTATTCAGGCCTGAATACAAATCAGACCTCCATATTCTTCAAGAAGTGTCAGCATTCATGAAAGTTGAATATGAGTGAGCGACTCTTATTTTTATAATTTCATTTAAATAATATAATTTATTATCATAAATTTACATGTTACTCTACTGTAAATTAAGCCATACTAGGCTTAGCTCCAAGCACAAAGTATATCCCTTGTGAATATTATTCTTTTCATACAGACTCTTAAGAGGGACATAGATTATATTTTACATTTTAAGTACTCCTTTATTTTCAGTGAATTCAGGGACTCAACCACTGTGATTATTTGTCTAGTCTTACCAAGATCCCACAAAGCAGGCAATGTCAGGCTGGATGGCATAGTGCAGTTCATTTATTTATTCACTGCACATTTATTGAATGCTTCCCTGTTCCAGGCCTTGCTGCATGTTAGAATTGTAGGGAGAGTGGAAATAGAGTCAGACTGATGCCTTGCCTATAAAATGTGTCACTTGAGTCCACACCAAAAGAGGCCAGGTGTCCAGAAGTAAAACCACTTAGCAATAGATATCAGGGAAAATGTATTCTCAAGAAATGGCTGATTCAACACTGAAGAGAGCTTTATGACTGAAGCAAAATATTGCCCTCCGACACTCCCAGCTGCTTTAAGGGCTTTCTACCTCAGGTTGCCTGCCCAGGGCAACCTCTTACCTCTCAAAACTAGGGGTTTTTTTTCAGGTGCCACCACTCAGAGGGCCACAAGAGGGTGCTTTCCTCCTTTCAGGTTATGCTGTTTTGAAATGCAACTGCTCTTTGCACTGAGTTCCTTTGGCCCTGAGAAATTCAGTATATTCAGCTGATTCTAGGGAAGAGAAAAGTGTAGGTTTGTAAGTGTATGTTTATTTCTCTAATGTCTGTGTCGCCCATTGAAAAGTTAGCTCTGTGGACAAGGTCATTCCTCTTTCCTGTGACTGGCTTCAAGTCTGGCACATACTAGACCCTTAATAAATATTTGTGAGTTTAAGGAACTAATCTTCACTGTGAGTTCTAGCTCAGAGTTTTTCAACTTTTCTGCTTATCAGAATCACTGGGAGTCAGCTGGCTTTGGGATTCTCATTCAATAGTCTGGGCAGGGCTGGGAATGTGATTCTGAAAAGTTGTGTTATTCTGATTTGAGGACAGCTGTCCAGCTGTTCCTGTCCTATACACAGCTATTTCATTTTGCTCTTCTGGTCTTTTGGGCCTGTGGGTCCTGAACTGCTTGAATCTGGGTAACAAATTCCTGCTTCCTGAGCCTGCCACCGTTATTCTCTCCTTATGACCCAGCCTTCTTCCCACCTTCCTCTTCCTGTTCCTCTTCTCATTAACATCTCTTCCTAATATCCCATCCTTAAGAGAGGGGAGTGTCCCCAGAGATGCCTTCACCTGTTGGTCCTGGGAGGATATCTGGGCAGATACCTGCAACACAACAAGATCTTTGTTACCACCCACAGGGGTCAGCCTCTTCTGCAAGTTTGTACTTAGGAACATTGTTGATAATCACCACCTACTTCAGCTACATTTAAATGAATACTTAAATAAACATTGATGCTGGAATAGAAACCACCCCAAAAGTGAGGAGAGCCTATCTCTTACAATAGAAACTTATAATACTATCTCCTGAGAAAATTTATTTTCCGTGTTTTTGAGAAGGAAATACATGTGTATCACGATGACTTTGGAGGAGACTAACTTTTCATAAAATCCTTTTGTTATGTTTAGCATTGCTGGACTAGTATAGATGGTACAAAGAACTTGGACCTTGGAGTCAGTTGGCCCTGTATAAAACCCCAAAACTTGAGTGTTCATCTTATTGGGTGTATCTTTGGACATATCACTTAACCTCTTTGAGTCTTAACTTTCTTGTTTACAAGGCCAAACTAACACATACTTCATAATTCTGTCAAGTGCAGACTTGCTTTTAGTTATAAAGGCATCAGCTTTTATTCAACATCAATATAGGAAATAGTATTCGAAACTTGTATTTAAAATTCTGTTTTAAGGATATTGTTGAGGAAGTTATTTTTTCTATCATGCAGTTTTCCTCTCCATTGCAGAAATTCTGATGTGGTCTTAATACCAAGAACAGCTTCACTTCTCTTGCTTTGCTTTAATCTAATGGACTTGGTGATTTATATAACTGACTGGTTTTTCTTCTTTGAACCAGCTGCTCGAAAGCCTCGAGCCAAATGTATGGTCCATCAGTTTCAAGTGTGTACACATTGTATGGTATATGCATTTTGGGCCTCATACATGGGTCCATTTAGGCACTCACTATTGTGTTCTTTTGTTTTTTACATTTGCTCTCACTTTTCATTTGTGTTTTTGTGTTTTAAGTATTCCTATAAGCTGCTTTTTAGCCTTTCTGAAATGAGACAGGATAAAAATATTTCATTACTAAATAAAGGAGCAAACACATTTATTTTTAATTTTTTTAAAGATTTATTTATTTATTTTAGAGAAAGAGCATGCGAACTGAAGGGAGGGGCAGGGGGAGAAAATCTTTAAGCAGACTCCCCGCTGAGTGCCACGACCCACCCACTGTGGGGCTCAGTCCCACCACCCATGATTTCATGACCGGAGCCAAAACCAAGAGTCCAACGCTTAACCGTCTGAGGCACCTAGGCGTTCCAGAAGCAAACATATTTAAAGTAGTTTTCACAGTGCCTGGCCAATAGTAGGTATATAACATAAAAATTAGTTTTATACCTTCTTTGTAAATTTGTCTTTATTCTTTGTGGATCCAAATAATTGGTCCCTTGTGGTTTATATTAGAAAGGGTATGGTGAAGTGATTCTCACATAGACAAGTTTCCTAAAATGGGAAGGTGTTACTGAATTAGGTGGTAGTATGTATAACTGTGAAACAAGCTGAGAACCCTAATAGTCCAATCTCTATGGTGGAGTTTCCTATAAATAAGACAACCTAGATCAAAAATAATTTAAAAGTGATTTCAACTTTGAGTCTCTCTCAAAGCACGTTAGAGGGGAACTTGTTGTTATCTACCAGCTACATATCATAAAATTTTGCTACTTTTCCTTTCTAATTCTGTTCCATTCACTACCTCCCAACATATCTACTGACAATTAAATTTACCCCCTCTGTCCCTCTCCACCCCCAAACCCCAGCTCTTTACAGACAGGTCAAACTTCTCTGGTTAGTTTCCTGGTTTTCTCACACTTCTGTGGACTTATTTCCTGCTACTCATTCTCTGATTCTATATTATAAAAGATTTATGAACTAAGCTGACAAAGACAATTCTTTTGCTTGCGGGTGGGTTGAGGTATTCTCACATGTTCATAAATCTTCTCTGTCATCTAGGAAATAAAGGGTGATTAATGTTGTGTGGGTAGAAGAGGAGAAAACTCTGGAATGTGGCTCTACCTCAGGAACTTGGTGATTTATATAACTGACTCAGGCGTGTTAAGGCGCACATCCGAGTTTCATTCTTCTCGTCCAGCCTCTATCCCAGCTTCCATTGTCCCAGGATAAGGGACTTTATGGTATCTATAATCTGTGAGTAGGGTCATAATACCCTTAGGTTTGATGGAGCTGATGGTATTGGTGCAGAGTCAGGGGATAATGACAGGGGACAAATGATCCATCCTACTCTTGGTCTCTTGTGGAGTGTGTGGGAATGGCTATCCAGGCTTGTTCTTCCTCTGGGTGGAATAAGGAGAAAGAACAATCCCAGATTCATTACACCCAGTATGCTAATGGAAAATGGAGGCATCCATACACTAGTTATTTTCTTGCTTCAAGAAATCCAGTAAATCATATGTCAATTTATTATAAACCTATATGCATATATATCCCTTATGTATCTGATACTTTAGGGTAACTAATCCAGTCTCTGAATTAAGGATCACAGTGAAAGAGAATCAAAATGAGATCTAGGCCAAGACAGAAAATTGAGCCACAGAAATATTGACCCATACCATAGGGTTAATTAATTAATATGATCATTCAGAATTGAATGATGAGTCTTTCCCCTCATTTTAGATCACATTCTTTTTTTCAGTGAATATTTATTCTGTGGCTATTTGCCAATTTTGCCAAGTGCTGAGAACATTAAGATGATAAGGCACTGGCCCCTGCCCTCCAGGAGCTATAGTATAGATAATAAGAGAGACAGATATAAAAACGATAATTAGAACACAACATGTGCAGTGCTGTAATTGAGGTATAAACAGAATGTCATGGGAATGTAGAAGGAGAGATGAGCTTGACTTGGGAGAGTTAGGGAGGAAGGAACACTGAAGCTGGGATTTAAGGATCAAGAGACATTTGCTCATTTGCTGGGATTGTATTTACCAGACTTTAGTTTGATCACACTAACTCATAAATATTAGAAAACAAGTCTGGCCAAATGTGGTCTTAGCATTTGGTCTCTTGGTTCTGCAATTAGTGACAGTCCACAGTAACATCTCTGGAATGTTCTTCTGAGCAGAAGAATGCAAAAGATGTCATACATTGTCAGAGATAAACCACATCCTGGGGGCTTAGCAGATGAATGCTCTGGTACTTTCTTAATGAGGCTTATGGGAGACTTTTACTTGGGTCACCCAGTGTTTACTTCCTATGACAATCACACCATGTAAAATATACACTGTTGGAGAGAGATGATCATTCTGGAGCATGAATGTAGAAGCTCTAGGTCTGGACTGAATGGACAGAAGTTGCTGTCACTGGGGGTGTTGAAAATGAGGACTCTGCATACGCAGTGGGGATTCCCTTCAAACGGGTAGAAAGGTTGTTGGATTACAGCTTGAAACTAGAGGTCTTGCTTGGTGCTGCATCAGGATTACCACCAAGAAGGGTACCATGATGGCACCATCTCTCTGTGGCCTTCCTTAACACTCCAGCACCTTTCTTTCCATTCTTTAGAAATAAACTCTGATTTAGAGCTTTGTATTTCTTTCCTAGTGTTTGTTATAAAAGTGACCATTAAATACAAGGTTTTAGTGACTAAAACAGTTGGAGGCCACAGCCAGGCTGACAGCTTTAGGAGAGAGTTTATTTTCAATTTTTTTTCCTCTAGCCTGGCTTCAGCTTTAAATTAGTTTGTAATAATTATAACAAAGTTCCTCCCTGCCTTAGCTGAAAGCACATTGCAGACCTGGAATCTTTCTGGGGCTTTTTTTATGACAGAATTCTGCATCATTTTAGAGCTTTCATCTTTTATGTTGCTCAGCATTTTATGGGTCTTTGCTTTCTATAGCATCTTAGAAACCATGGTTCAAAGAAATAAAATTCTCTAGGACACTAGAAAGATCTTTAGGGAAAGCAGGCTCCCCCCAGTCCCCAGCTATTGTCTTTTGTTGTTTTAGCTCTTACTGTGTTAATGCTGGAATACACAATAAAGTGGGTCAGCAACGGTATTGGTTCTGGAGCCTTATTATCTGGGTATATTTCCCAGCCTAGTCATTTACTAGCTGCTTGACCTTAGACACCTTACTAAACATTTCTTTGCGTCAGTTTTCTCAGCTCTGAAGAGAGAACAATGGTGGTACCAACTTTGAAGGATGTTTGGGAAGATTCAATGAGTTAGAATAACTTAAAGCACTTAGAACAGTTCTTTGTAGTGTCGAGTGCTTAACACTTATTAGCTGTTATTAGCTCAGAAGTTTGTGAAGTTATATAACGTAATTGATGAAACTGGTCAAGTAGTCATCAAATAATTATACTGTGATTGTTTTGCATGTACATGCTTCCTAGTAGTATGGTTAGAGAATTTTAAATTCTAGACAACTATGCTCAATTGGTTGCTGCTTTCTTAGAATTTCCTACAGACAACAGGAGACAGAGTTTGTTGAATTTGAGCTGCTAACAGCATTGGGTTTAGAGTCAGAGAGTGTAGTCAAGCACCAATTCTGTTACTTATGTAGCCTTTTGGTGGTTTGGTTCCCTCATCTATAAAACGGAGATTATGGGGGCACCTGGGTGTCTCAGTCATTAAGCGTCTGCCTTTGGCTCAGGTCATGATCCCAGGGTCCTGGAATCGAGCCCCACGTCGGGCTCTCTGCTCCGGGGAAAGCCTGCTTCTCCCTCTCCCACTTCCCGTGCTTGTGTTTCCTTTCTCGCTGTGTCTCTCTCTGTCAAATAAATAAAATCTTAAAAAATAAATAAATAAATAAAATGGAGATTATGTCTCACAAGGTCATTATAAGGATAATGAATGTGAATGTTTGGAACACATACCAAATACTCAAAACAACTGTAGGGGGGGATGTGAGGAGGGATTGACTGACTGTGGGTCAGTTCTGTTTATGATTAGTCCCCTGGTAACAAGTGATGGAGATGGGAATTTGCTCAGGGCATTAGGCATCCAACAGCTAAGGGGAAATAGTGCTTTTAAACTTCAAGAGTGTTGGGCGCCTGGGAGGCTCAGTGGGTTAAACTTCAAGAGTGTTGGGAGAAATTATAAAACTAAGAAGGGCAAATGGCAATGTATTGCTGTTGTATTATAAACATAAGTGTGAGGGTGTACAATTTAGTTCAGATGAGTCATTTTGGATGTGTTCTGTCTTGTCCAGGAATTCTACTTGCGTAAGATGGGCAACATAGGCCGAGAGAAGATGAAGGACCTAATCTTTCTTCTTACTGTTGGAAATAGTGACAGTGGTTGTACTATCCCGGGGTTTACTCATTGTATAAGAGTCTCAAATTTTAGTGGATATAAAACTTAAGTGGGGAACTTGTTTAAAGGATACTTTCCAAAGCTTAATCCACAGAAATTCCATTTTGGTGGGCTGTCAATGTGACCTGGCAATTTGCTTGTTGAGGGCTTTCTAGGAGTTTCTGATACAGGTGGTTAGAAGACTACACTTTAGGAAAGACAATTCCAGTGAGACTGGGCAGAGTAAATTCCCCTGCAGAAGGCAGCTGCCCCATCCACTGGCCTTTTCCCCAGCATGATGAAAGCAGAAACAAAAAAGCCAGTTTTGCTTTATTTTGAGCCAAAGCACTATTTAATAACCTATGTTAATTGTTTCTCACAATACTGCATGGAAGACAGTATTAATTTCATTTGACACAAGGGGAAGCAGAGACACAAGGAAGAGTTCTTTAGGGGTGAAGTGTGGTTTTGCACAAGCATGAATTATGGGCAAACATTACACAGGTCCTTCAATTTGTCCCCAGCCATCTGGGTATTGCTAAACACATCTGTTCCTTCTCCTGGAGAGGATGCTCCACTACTGCCACAGGATTTAAATTATGTCAAGAGAGAGGGCTCCATGTGTCCACTTCTCTGGTTCATAGGGATGGCTCAGGGGAGCCTTGGTTTTGCTGTGATTGGCATTCATTCAGGGCCTGGGTACTTAACTCTGAATTTTGATTTGGGCATTTGCCAGGTACAATATTCTGCCAGGGCCTTCCCAGTCTGTTCTCTGCTGTTTTGCTCCTGAAGATTTACAGCTAGTGAAGGGATAAAGAAAGGTCACTGCAAGAGGCGGCAGCATGTGGTGGTGACTCATGGTCTGGCCCTGGTGTGGAGCCAGTTTGGGTGGAACGCTTGACTGGCTTCTGCGCTTGTTTTCACATGGCTCTCTGCCACAGCCCTGCAGGAAGCAGTTTCTCTCCTGTTGCTGGTCAGAGGGAAGGCCTAGTCATTCTCCCCATGCCTGCTGTTATGGACTCAGGTCAAGGCAATGAAGCCTGGTGGCCATTTGACAAAGAATCGCACAGGGTAGGGGCTCAGGAGCTCAGGAGACAATGGGATGGGCCAGTCCTGGGAAGGGTCAGGTCTCAGATACCAGCCATAGCTCCCGGCTAGGGGCACATTGACAGCAGGGGCTAAGGGAAGTCGGAAGATGCTGGTAAGCATGGATTTCTGGCAAGCAGGGTTTCTCAACTTTGGCACTATTAACATTTTGGACCGGGTAATTCTTTGTTGTGGGAGGGAGTGGCTGTGCTGTGCATTATAGGATGATTAGCAGCATCCCTGGCTCACACCCGCTAGATGTCAGTAGCACACCCTGATGCCTTCCCATTGTCCCCCTCATTGAAGCAACCAACAAAGTCTCTAGACATTGCCAAAAGTCCCCTGGCAACAAAAAATAATTCCCAGTTGAGACCACTGTAGTATAGTTGAGTCGCTAGCGTGTGGCCAAGGTTAAGAAGATCCATTCTCCATCATGATATTCTCATCCTTTGTCATTATTATCACCATCATCATCAAATTTATTGAGCACTTATCATGTGACAGGTACTATATTTTGCATCTCAAATTCCGCACAATTCTAGGATGATGAAGCTCTTTTTTTTTTTTTTTAAGATTTTATTTATTTACTTGAGAGGCGAGAGAGAGATAGAGAGAATACGAGCCCGGGGGCAGGGAAAGAAGCAGACTCACCCCCAAGCAAGGAGCCTGAGGGTACGGGTCTGGATCCCAGGACCCTGGGATCATGACCTGAGCCGAAGGCAGATGCTTAACTCACTGACCCGCCCAGGTGCCCCAAAGGATAAAAGAAGCTCTATTGCTCCCACTTTATGGATAAGAAAACTGAAGTTTACAAAAGTAACTTGCCCAAAGTCACACAGGTGGCACTTGGGGCTCAAGCCCAGCTATAGATGCCTCTTGTTCACCCTGTTGCCATCTTTAGTGAAGCCATAATATAGGAGAAAAGCTGAGATGCAGAACAAAAAGCTGGCATGCTGTATGATGGGTCTGCCAGCTAGAGGCAGAGCCCCAACCTCAGGGCTGGAATTCAGGAGTGTAGCTCTAAGCCCTGTGGAAATAANAATTTTTTTTTTTTTTTTTTTTTTTTAGATGAACTTGAATACCAGGTAAGTGATTCAGATAGAGATCCAGGTACTTGAAATGAGATGTAGGTTGGGGCTTGGTCACAGATAAACCTCTACCTATGCGCAGCTCTTCTTCTGTCTGTTTATGGTACCTGACACCTGAGATACAACATCTGATATGAGCCCAAAGTGTCTTTTTCATTTCAAATACTGTTCATTGGACTGTAGCTTCTCATATTAACCTCCATTCCTTCCTTAGGTCCCAGCCCTTCTTTTTTCTACTGCTTCTTCTTATTCCCAGCTGCCATGGGTTGGGGGCATGTCCGTTGGAATGAATGGACAACATGAGGTTGCTGGTCACCGCTGGTACACTAAAGACCCTGTAACGGGACAACTGAAGCTAGTGTGATCTCTGGTGTGTGTAAAAATACTTCTAGTTTGTAGGACCAATGATTCTGCACTAAATGCCAATAGTCAGAGGCAATCCTGGGAGAGTTTCTTTGGCAACACTTCATTTTTAAAGGAAGGGTTGGGGTTTCCGATATTGTAGTTTTCTTACCACCGAGGTGGTGGAAAATGTGCTTGTAACCAAACTGAGCCTCTCCAATGGGCCCTTTAAGGAACATTTTTCATTAATGGAGCAGCAGGAGAGATTTTAAAGTGAATAGTTGTTTTGTAGTCTGCCTGATACCTAGAACCAAATGGCCTTTGCTTTGAAAACATTATCAGATAGTGGGTTCAACTACAGGGATTTCTCCATCCACACCCAATTAATTAGTACTTAAACTCAAGCCCAATTTGAAAATTGTGAGTACCCTTTGGAAAGGGAAAAGTCCAACTAAGTCGTATGGGGCCTACCTGGGATTGGCAGTAGTTTGGGGACTTCTGATATTCATGTGCCTGGTAGGTGCTGATGTCCCACCAAGCCTCCTCAGAATGTTAAAGTGTATATTTAATAGTAACTACACAGGCTTCAGTGTTCTTATAAGACTGCAAAATCATCTCTATGGTTTCCTTGTGTGCTGAATTCCCTTTGTCCTTCTCTGGTGGTCTTGCCCTTTCTAGAGGATATTGTAGTTGGTACCCGCTGGTTTAATGAGGTGTCATCTGAGGGAACATCATAAAACAGTAAGGCTCCTCATTGGAAATGTCTTGCTTTTGCTCACTCTGTTGTTATCTTTAACATATTAGAAATATTCAAAATAAAAAAATACATGTTTAAATATTAGAAAAATACATATTTTTGAAGACAAATTAGAAAATACAAAAAACAAAGAAAAGGAAAAAAATACTTTGTCATCTCACAACTCAAATATAGCCGTTGTTAACATTTTGTTTGTATCCTTGTGTTTTTGTTTTGCTTTTCAGAAAGGGAGGGGATAGAAGAAATTGATATAAGACATATATTCTTAATATGACTATTTAAAATGATGCTTAGATCTTTTGCTTTCTTGACAAATGGTTCCTGATAATTTTCAAAGATACACATGGTTTTATTTATTTATTTTTAAGATTTTATTTATTTATTTGACAGAGAGAGGGAGAGCACAAGTAGGCAGAGTGGCAAGCAGAGGGAGAGGGACAAACAGGCTCTCTGCTGAGCAGGTAGCCTGCAATGAGACTCGATCCCAGGACCCTGGTCATGACCTGAGCCGAAGGCAGCCGCTTAACCAACCGAAGCACCCAGGTGCCCCGATACACATGGTTTTAAAAACTGAAAAAGAAATGCCATATTTTTCTCCTTGCTGATAAAGGGTGTATCTACAAGATAGTGTGTGTGCATGCAAGAGTGTGTGTGTGTGTGTGTAAATGGACTGTCTGTGGTTCCTGAAAAAGAAATTCTGTTGCTGGATTTGCTGACTCATTGCCAAGCCTGGCTGTAGGCAGGGAGCAGATTCTGAGTTATTCAAGCCAAACATTTGGCCCTCATGGTTTATTGGCCACTGTGACAGACTTCTTCTCACACCTCACCTCCTCACGTCTTCCTTGTTGGCATGTGGGCATATCTGGCATTTTGTTCATTTTGCCTCCTCATCTCTTCCTATTTTTTTCAGTTACTCTTTAGCATTTCTCAAATTTATACTAGTACTACCCCAACTCCCTAATTCATGATGTTAGAAATACCCAGACACTTCCTTCCTAAGGTTACTGCAGGAATGCACTATCTCCTTCTAAGTGAGACCTTATTTGTTCATATGTGTGCCTTTTCAGGGCTCCTGTGCTATAATGAGAAGTCATCAATGGAGGCAGCTTTAGTCACCTTCACTTGTTCACAGTCACTCTTGGAGAAGTTCTCCATTTTCTTTCCTAATCTGAAGTAAGACCAAGGCATACAATTGAACTCAAGTTTTGTGAAACCCTGAGGTGAACAGGCTCCTCTTGATGAGAAGAGGGAGAGAAACTGTACAACTTCATTGAATAGTTCCTTAACATACTGGGTAAAAGATAATTTTGTACAGACTGGCATGACCAACAGTGCTATCACTGAGAAGATGCACCCTAGGACCATAATTTTAAAAAGTTAAAAAAAGAAAAGTTTAACATTAGTTGGCAAAGAACTCAACACGGGGAAAGTTACTGTAGCCTGCCTTAAAGCATCACAAGGTATTAAGGTGACTGGGATGGCAGGGCTTTATATGAAAAGCTTCTTTTCCAGCTCCATGGTGTTCCTTCCCTTTTCCTGTCAGTTTTTGTTGTTGTTGTTGTTGTTGGTTCACTGTTTAAAAAGTTTGGGAAGAATACTAAGCTAGAATGAGGCATTAAATGATCAGTGATTGCTTTCTAAGTTCCAATAATTGCCATTCTAAACATTGATCACATAGTCACTCGTTTAAACCTTTAAAAAAAACATGCGAAGGTCAGTCACCCCCATTTTACAGAGGTGGAAACAGTAGATACTTTGAGGAACCTATCCAAAGTCACACAGCTGGTCAGCCACAGAATCCACATTTAGGCCAAGCATCTGCCCTCAGCTTCCTCTTTTAAGAAATTAGGTGCTAGAGCTTTGAGTTCCAGTCAGAGGTCTACTAACAATTTGCTGTGTTTATCTCAGGCAGTTACATCACCTTTCTGGCCCTCATTTTCTTCATTTAGCTAAAACATTCTATGATCCTATACATACATTTATGCCATTCTCCTCCCCAACCCCTCAATTCTTGTATGTAGCTATAGAGAGAAATGCAGTTTGCCTCAAAGGAAATCCACACTTGGTTTTCCATCCAGCTCTTCTTTCGGTATTGAGTCAGCTTCTTCTGCAGGAAAGAATTGCCCTTCTACAGCAGGGCCACAGTTATAAGCAGAGACAATTACCTTGGGGCAGCTGACCTCACTGAGCCAATTCTACTTAGTGAAAAAGAGAGGTTTGTTATAACTTACACAAGAAAAGATTTAAGAGAAGGCAATCCAGAGAAATGGAGACATTCTTCAGTTAGCAAGTGTAGCCATTTCATGTTTCCAAAGAAAGTTCATAGTCCATAGAGGAGGAACATGTTCAAAAGCAGAGAGAATATGGTTCTGAAGACGAAGCACTAAATTGGCTGGGGGAAACTCCTTTTTCCTGCTGAGTTGCCACATGTTCCGAGCAAGTCATGTGGCCATTTTAGGCTTCTGTTTCTTCGGTGAGATTGCTATGGTAAGGCCTGAAGATTCACCTGTAAAACTCTCTGCCAATACTGATTTCTGATGATCTCATTCAATCTCAGGAAGTGAGGTTTCTCTGCATCTCACCTGTTTGTAAGTCTGTTGGGGGTCCTGCAGCCCTAGCCCCTACTGGTTGAGCAGTATTTTCTGTGGTCTGATTCTGTGTGGTGGTCTGATTCCATTACTGCAGGGCCCTGGGTATGCAGAGAACCTACTCCAGATGGAAAGGCTGCTGTTGACCCAAGCAACACAGATCCCTCACTGTTCTTCTAATGATGATGTCATCAACTAAAATTGAGTTCTTTGTGATAGTGATGATAGCAAACATGGAGGATGGAACAGTGGTGTTGACTTTGTGTTCACCCATCATCACCAGTAAAATAACTGACTTCATGAGATACTGTGTAAGGGACTTTGCAAAATTAGTTCTGTTCTAGATGTTAAAATGTATTTGGGACCAACTTTCTAATTATTTATTCTCCAGAGCAAAGCCCATCCCTTTCCCTCTTTTCCTGTGAATAGGTTAACAGTACTCACAGTCATGTTCTAGTCTTAGGGAAAAAAAAATTTAAACTGAAATTTCTTCTCCCATTCTTTTATAATGTCTTTGTTTTCTGGCTTTTGTTTGCTGCATTCCACGACTCAGTCTTGTCCCTGCTTCTGACCTTTATGGGAATGCCTCAAGACTCAAGTTCCATTAAGTGAGATCATCATTCATAAAGATCTAGGTAGTGTGCCTAGGAGGAGAGCAAATCTTTGCGTTGACATTGGAGAAGCTGAACCCAGATATGGTGCTGAGGTGCAAGAGCAGGGGATGATGCCAGAATGGAAGATGGGAGTCAGACTGGGAAAAATCCCTATGTCACATTAAGGAGGTTAAATTTTAAGATGTAAAACAGCAAGACTTTCACAGAAGCTTTATACAGACAACACGCACACACATACAAACACACTCACACATATGGATTCAGTCATCTTGTTTAATAAGGTTTCACTTATAGTTCAACACAAACATTCAATAATCTCCAATTTTGTGTTAGACTACCAAATTACAAGGCTATAGACATATCAAGTATACCCTCCTACAGGTAGGTGATTGAGGTACAAAGATGGGTAAAACATGGTTCTTGCTTTCAATGAGGAGTCTGAACTATGTCATGACAAATAATAATATAAGAAGAGTTCAGATTAAATGCTTAGTCTTCCTTCTAAGAGACAATTTTAGACAAGAGAAGGATAATTTTTTAAATTAAATAAAAATAGCGCTGTTGGTGACGAAGGTAAACTAGAGAGAAGAAACTGGCAAAGTGTTAACTATAAATTTCCATTCATTGTTGATTGTCTTCATTGTTACAATGTTTCCCATCAATTTAGGGGTCCTTTTGACACACACTTTGGGAAATGGTACTCTTGATTTCTTTCTAACATTCAGTAGCTAACACCCACTTGGAAAAAACAAAATGATACCAAGAGGATGTCATGGCCAGATTTGCTTTACATACCAAGACTTCTTGCCTATTTCCAAATGTTCTGGGTAGATGTAGATTATTTGGAGATGGTCCAGCTAAGGCTTCTTATGAATAAAAAATGTTGCTATAATTAAAATCTTTCAGGCCCCAGTTACCTTTTTTCCAATAATTCACTTGTGATTTATACTTGGAGACACGTATAATATCAAATTACCTAAGTGGGGAGGAGGAGGGAGGGAAAGAAAACTAAGCTCTGTTGTAAGGATCATTTGTCAGAATATTGCTGACTTCATAAACCACTCGGGCTTTTTTTCCAGGCCAACACTTGATGTATTTATAGCCTTGTAATTTGGTTACCTATCACTTAGCTTATATGTGAGTCACCCATGAAATATATGCACGGAGACCAGATGTACTAATTATAAAGGTAGAGTGCAGGTAGGAGGGCCCTGTTAAGACCCCTGTTTAACAACAGTGGCAGACTGTGGGGAAAGGCTCATTTATCATTAAATGGCAGTGAGACAAAAATGACAAAGCTTTTGAGTCGGTCTTTAGAGAGCTATTCAGCTTTGCTCCTGTCAAGCTGAGCTTCCTTTCTTGGAGTCATAGTTTTCCAGTTTGATGTGGTATGTTTGTTTCATAGAACAGGGGGAGGCAGCAGGGAGAGGATCACAGTGGGAAGAATGGTAAGGAAGGCTATGGGAGAGGGACTATTTGAGTAGCATCATTTGTGGTGACTTAATTTTCTTCAGAAGTAATATTTGGACCTCACTGTCAGAAATTACTTTTTATTTATTTATTTTTAATCTTCCACGTTATTCTTTTCCTGGAATGATTTTCCATTTCAGATTCTATATGGTTGAAATCTTTTTTTTAAATTGAAGTATAATTGATACACAGTGTTAGATTAGTTTCAGGTGTACAACTATGTATTGTGCTATGCTTACCACAAATGTAGCTAACATCAGTCATCATACACTATTACAGTATCATTGAACTGTATTCCCTATGCTATACCTTTTCCCCCAGTGACTTATTTATTCCATAACCAGAGGCCTGTATCTTCCACTCTCCTTCACCCATTTTGCCCTTCCTCCCACCCCTTTCCCTTATTTGTTTTGTTTTTTAGTTTCCACTATAAGTGACACCATATGGTATTTATCTTTCTCTGTCCAGCTTACTTCACTTATCATAATACCTGCTAGGTCTATCCATGTTGTCTCAAATGGCAAGATCTCATTCTTTTTTATGGCTGAATAATATCTTCCATATCCATTTGTCTGTTGATGGATATGTGGGTTGCTTTTATATCTTGGCTATTGTAAATAATACCATGGTAAACATAGGGGTGCACATATATCTTTTTGAATTAGTTTTTTCATTTTCTTCAGGTAAGTACCCATTAGTGGAATTACTGGACCATGTGATAGTTCTGTTTTTAATTTTTTAAAGAGATTTTATTTATTTTTTTGTCAGAGAGAACATAAGCAGGGAGAGTGGCAGGCAGAGGGAGAAGCAGGCTCCCCACCAACCAAGGATCCCAATGCGGGACTAGACCGCAGGACCCTGGGATCATGACCTGAGCTGAAAGCAGACACTTAACCGACTGAGCCACCCAGGCATCCCTCTGTTTTTAATCTTTTGAGAAAACTTCATAATGCTTTTGATGGTGACTGCACCAATTTACCTACCCACAAGCAATGCACTAGGATTCCTTTTTCTCTACATCCTCACCAACGTTTATTTTTGTCTTTGGAATGCTATCACCTGGTGAAACCCTGTCCATCTCTCAAAATCCATTTCAAAAGTGACTTCCTCTGTGGAAACTCAGATCTTATATTGTCTTTTAACTGTATATTAGCATATTAAATTCAAACTGAAGGTGTTATATTTGGGAGTAAGAAAAATTTCATGTTAAAAGTGAACACGTTGTCCTGTATCAAACAAAGTTTTTGTGAGGTCATGTAATTGATTATTTCTAAAGCTTTCCTCTGTGACTGATAAAATTGTGATTTCCACCTAGCATTAAGAGGAATGAATTAGTTACTTTCAGGACAGATGGCATACTTTCCTCCCCCATGCTTGTCCGTACACAGAAAAGAAGGAACCAGATGTTGGGGAACTTTCTTAAGTAAAGTTATGTATTCGAGAGCCAACTAGACCTGGAAAATTAATTCATTCTGCTCTGAATTTGTATGCAGTGTTTTATCTCTCAATTTAACTGTCTGAGTAGTCTATTTCAGCTATGGAAACCTACCTTAGAGATGTTTTGGCAGCAAAGAAACTCAAAGCCAGATTAATTACGACCTTACAAACAGTGAGCAACTGTATTTAAAAGCAAGCTCAACACAAAATAATGTTTTCATGCTGTTGAAAAGACTTGCTCCAAGCCTCCTTTTGGAGGTTGGGTGACTGCTAAATACAGTTAACAGGTGCAGAGGGAAAATTCGCCAATGGTGCTTGGATACTTTTCGTGAAGCTAGAGTCATATCTGTGTGCAGGAAGGATGAAGTCCCTGGAGCCAGTGGTGAGCAGAGTTCCTAGCAGGATTTGGTAATGGTGATTCAGAGGCTCCTGGTGATTACTGGGAGAGATCTAGAATTATGGCCAGTGCCTGACTTCAGGGCTCTTGGATTGAAAAGACTCAGCCATAGGCACTCAAATCGTCCTCCTACAAAATTCCTTCACAGTACACAAAAAGACTTCATTCAAAACTTGACGGGTGAAACCCAGATGTCATCAATTCAAAAGATAGTTGTTAATGTGTGTTGTATTCTGGATATTGTGAGAATTGGAAAGAAATAATATATATTTCTATAACCTCCTCTATCTTACCCAGTCTAGTGAGGGATGAGTTGTTCTTAGTGAATTTATAGGAGATTAATAGCAACTTTTTCTAAACTGCTTATGTATCATTTTAAAAATAATTTTTTAAAATATAAGTAATTGGGGCACCTGGGTGGCTCAGTCAGTTAAGTGTCTTCCTTCAGCTCAGGTCATGATTCTAGGGTCCTGGGATCGAGCCCCTCATCTGGCTCCCTGCTCAACGACAATTCTGCTTCTCCCTCTCCCTATGGCTTGAGCTCTCTCTCTCACTCACTCTCTCTCAATAAATAAATAAAATCTTAAAAAATAAAATGTAAGTAATCTAGTTAATCTATGACAAAGGAGAAAAATGTACAATGGGAAAAATAGTCTTTAATGGTATTGGGAAAACTGGAGAGTTACATGCAGAAGAATGAAACTGGATCACTTTCTTACACCATACATAAATATAAACTCAAAATGGATTAAAGACCTAAATGTGAGACTTGAAACCATAAAATTCCTAGAAGACAACACAGCAGTAATTTCTCTGACATCAGCCATAGTGACATTTTTCTAGATATGTCTCCTAGGCAAGGGAAACAAAAGTGAAAATAAACTATTGGGACTACATCAAAATAAAAACTTTTGCATAGCAAAGGAAACCATTGGCAATACAAAACGGCAACTTACTGAATGGGAGAAGATATTTGCAAATGATATATCTGTTAAGGGGTTAATATCCAAAATATATAAACAACTTATACAACTCAACAACAAAAAACCAATCAGATTAAAAAATGAGCCGAGGATTTGAATAGATATTTATCCAAAGAAGACATCTAGATAGCCAACAGACACATGAAAAGATGCTCAGCATCACTAATCATCAGGGAAATGCAAATCAAAACCACAATGAGATATCACCTTATACCTGTCCAGAATAGCTAAAGTAAAAAAGACGAGAAATGACAGGTGTTCATGAAGATGGGAAGGAAAAGGAACCCTTGTGTTGGTGGTAGCATAAATTGGTATAGCCACTATAGAAAACAGCATGGAGGGATGCCTGGTTGCTCAGTCAGTTAAGCATCTGCCTTTGGCTCGGGTCATGATGGTAGGGTCTTGGGATTGAGTACTGCATCAGGCTCCATGTTCAGTGGGGAGCCTGCTTCTCCCTCTGCCTGCTGCTCCTTCTGCTTGTGCTCGCTCTCTCTCTGATGAATAAACAAAAAAAATCTTAAAAAAAAACAGCATGCAGTTTCCTCAAAAAATTAAAAGTAGAAATAGTGTATGAGCTAATAATTCTAGTACTTGGTATTTACCCAATGAAAATGAAAACACTAATTCAAAAAGATATGTTCACCCCTATGTGTATTGTAGCATTATTTACAGTAGCCAAGATATGAAAGCAACTTCAATGTCTATTGATAGGCAAATCAATAAGGAAGATTTTATACATACATATATATGTATAAACTGGAATACACATACATACAATGGACTATTACTCAGTCATAAAAATAAGATCCTTCTGTTTGTGATAACATGTATGAAACTAGAGGGTATTATGCTACATGAAATAGTCAAAGACAAATACCAGATGATGTCACCTATAAGTAGAATCTAAAAACCGAAACAAAGGAATAAGCAAACAAACCAGAAGCAGAATCAGACTTACAAATACAGAGAACAAACTGATGGTTGTCAGAGAGAAAAGGGATGGAAGGATGGGCAAAATGGGTGAAGAGGGGTAGAGGATATAGGCTTCCAGTTATGGAATGAATAAGTCATGGGAATAAAAGCACAGAGTAGGGAATATAGTCAATGATATTGTAATAGCGTTGTATGGTGACAGATGGTGGCTACACTTATGATGAGCATAGCATAAAATATACAGGAGTTGAATCACTATGTTGTATACCTGAAACTGATGTAATATTGTGTGTCAACTATACTTAGATAAACAAGAACTAAAAAAAAAAATACGTGTGAGTAATCCACGAACACCGTTTTATTTTTTTTTTAAGATTTATTTATTTTAGAGGGGGGGAAGGGCAGAGGGGGAGGAAGAGAAAATCTTAAGCAGACTTTGCATTGAGTGTGGAGCTGACATGGGCTCAATCTCAATGACCCTGAGATCATGACTCGAGCAGAAACCAAGAGTTGGATGATTAGCTGACAGGGCCACCCAGGCGCCCTTCCATGAACATGGTTTTAGAAAGTAAATAGTATGGCAAGGCTTAGACTGAGAAGTATTATTACTATGCACCATTCTTCACTTCTCAGAAATCCCCACCTTTTACCATTTCTATGTTTAGTTTTTTTGTCAGTGATTCCCAAGTCTCTTCAAATCAAGATGAATTCTTGATTCATCTGTTGCAGACACTATATATTGATATCTTGCAATGGTAGGTGAGAATTTAGCTCATTCACTACCCCCATCTTTCTCTTTGTATAGTAATTATATTCGTATTTTTAGTTCTCTAAGAGTTACTTTTATAATTCAAAATAAGGTACCTACAACCTCTCTCCATCAATCAACTATTGACATAATCTCTTGACTATTCACTTTATAAAGGTGAGAATATTGATATTCTGCCCTTTGTCTCTCTCTCACACACACACACACATACACCTTCTTCACCTTCTAGCTCCTCCCAACTGCAATTTCCTTTCATAGTATCAAGGTTGATAATATTTATACTCTATTCTGTAGCATAATTATTCTCAAAAGTCATTTAGAATGATTTATTTTAAGATTTTCCTTTCCTTTCCTTTCTTCCTTCCTTCCTTCCTTCGACTTATTTGAGAAAGACAGCACAGAGGGAGAGTGAGATGGAGAAGCACAGTCCTTTCTGAGCAAGGAACCTGATTTAGGACTCGATCCCATTACCCTGGGATCAGGACCTGAGCTGAAGCCAGACACAACCAACTGAGCCACCCAGGCGCCCCTCATTGTAGGATTCTCTGAGCACTCATGTCAAGCTCAGTGGATCATCTCTTCTGGAAAAAGCCCCTCTTTGAAAATTGGAGTGGTATTCTGTTTTCTGTATTCTGGCCTCGCACCTACAGACTGTGATTTCTCAGTTTTTTGAAAATGGTTCTGAGCTCAAACCTACAAGTTATTTTAATACCTTGTATTACAATGTATCTGGCTCAGAGTTTTGAGGTAAAGTTGTCCTATGATCTTTTAATATCTTTTAATCCAACCTTTTTAGCTTTCATTTTCTTCCTGGTTTTTTGTTTGGACTTCCATGTGTGAGGCCATCCTTGATGGAGGAGAGTACAGTCATTCTCTGTTACCATCTTCTACCATCTGTTGATGCTGTGCCACATTCCTGGGGCTACTCCACTCCTATTTTATTCTTTTTGTCTAAACAGAACTTTAAACATGTCTCATCCCAGTCTGCAGGACTTTACTGGTAAAAATGAAAGCACAGGTAAATTGTGTATCAGTAACGAGAAATTTGGATTTAGGTTATTTGTCTTGCTGGATTCACACTGTGACAATAATAACACTGCTTTATTTATTTATTTATTTATTCGTTTATTTTTATTTTTTGAGAGAGAGAGAGAGCATGAGAGTGGGTGGGGTGGGCGTGGGGGGGCGGGCAAGGGAGAGGAAGAAAGATTATCTTAAGCAGGCTTCACACCCAGCATGGAGCTCCACACCGGGCTCCATCTCGCAACCCTGAGATCATGACCTGAGCAGAAATGAAGAGTTGGATGCTTAAACAGCTAAGCCACCCAGGTGCCCCAGTAATAACACTATTTTAAAAAATACTTCTCTATGTACAAAGTACTTTTCCTATATTGTCTCATTTAAACCTTAAAACAACTCACATTTGGAGAAGTTCAATAGCTTAATTAAAGTCACAGCTAATACATGATGAAGCCAACCAAGTTTGTCAGATTGGGGACCCTCTTCTCTTCCATGCTAATATGCTGCTGGTAAAAGTTCTCACTAATAGGACATTTTTATAAGTAACCTAAAACTCTCTTGCTGTAATATAAACCAGTTTCTTCCCCCCAGCTTTACTGAGATATAATTGACATATTACACTCTATAACTTTAGGGTGTACAATGTGTTGATTTGGTATACCACCATCGCATTAGCTAACACTTCCATCCTGTCACATAATTACCATTTCTTTTTTTGTGGTAAAAACATTTAAGAACCACTGTCTTAGCAACTTTAAAGTATATAATACAGTATTACTAGCTGTAATCACCAGGTAGTACATTTGATCCCCAGAACTTATTAATTTTGTAACTACAGGTTTGAACCTTTTGGCCAGTGTCTCCCCATTTCCTCTACCCTCCAGTTCCTGGTAACCACTATTCTGCTCTGTTTCTTTGATAAACTAAATTCTTTTTGTTCTATTATCAGTGAATTTTTTTTAAAGAAGAATATTCAATCACCCTAAATTAAAGGATATTTCCAAAATGATAGGTTGATTTCATGCAGGATTAAAGTCATAGAGACCTAAGGAGAAAACACTGAAAAAGACCAACAAGTTTCAGATGAGGCTTATGTCACATGGCTATACTTCTCATTTCCAAGCAAAGTGTGTGTGTGTGTCTGTGTGTGTTTGGGTGACATGATAGTCCCTTCTTCCACTTCTATCCAACACACTAAAGCCTTTTCAATCTAAAGTTTAAAACTATAGTAAAGAATGTAAAATTGCAGATCTGGGCGTTCACAGGCCTTACAAGCTTCTGGAGGAAGTGTCAAAACACTTTCTGTTCTGTTAGTGGATCATCCACATTGCATTTTCTCTCAACCTTGTCTTAAGTGACATGTCCTTTCTGGGGCTGAGCTCTGAGGCCCAGGTTCATCGATCTAGAATGGACTAAGACCCTGGCTGACTTAGATAAAGGTGCAGGGATCAGTGTCAGAGGCATGACCAGGACTCAGACTAAGTGATTAAGGGGAAATGGCTGATAGGTGGAAAGAGGCTGAGGCAAGTCCTGGAACAAGTAGGCTTGGGAAGCAAGGAGGCCCTCAGACTGGAGACAGGAGAAAATACCTTATCCAATAGTTCCAAATACTGACTGAAATAATCAGTGCCTCTTATCAGGAGGCAACCAACATTTATGTCTCTAATGCTACCCCCAAAGAAGCCCCTTTTTATTCTAAAGGGCTGAAACCTTTGTTTGTTTTGGTAATCCAGTGAGAGAGGTGGCTCTTCCATGCAGACTTCCTCAATACCTCATCTGCTGGTAACACTGCAACTTCAAATGGGTTTACATCTCTTTGAGGAGTCAGGTTTTCATTTCATCTTAATTTGTAGCAAGTAGATTACCTGGGATCATTGTGTTTCTCTTCATGGTAGTTTTCTTCCTTGGGAATTTTGTGTTCCTAGACTGAAATGGGCTTAAGCAGAACCTGGAGACTTGGTTTTGACAGACTTGAATATTTTCTACAGAGAGAATATTATTTGCCTGGATTGTTACGTGGTGAGGAGAGGGCTGAATCAACAAGTTTTAGGTTGTAATTGACTTTGTGGATTCCAGAAACAAAATTTAACCTGTTTTTTTCAAAATTAGGAAGTTTTTCAGATCAAACCTATTGAAAAAAACATTAGAAATATAATACTAGTGTAGAAATTACTTCAGACCAAATGTTCATAGATGGATTCATTTCATCCCATTCAATAGATGTTTATAAATGTCTAATACTAGAAATTAAGATAATAAGAAAGAATAAGGAATTGTCTCTTCCCTTAGGACATTAATGTAATTCTCTGCATCCACAGCTCCTTACCTGTAGAAAGTTTGATGAGTGCTATGGCCATTTTACTTTGTCTTAGAGAGTTTCAGCACAGCTCTGCAGCCAAAGGTCTTCATTTCCAATATTGTCCTCTAAACAGGACTTTTTTTTAAATGACCCATCTGATATGATGACTCAGTACAGCATGTGATTATTTTGATTTATCACTGTATGTCCTACATCCCCAAAGAAACTAAAATGGGGTTTGTGTTTCCCACACTAGCTTAGAAACATTACAGATTTAATATATTAAGTTTGAAGTATCAAAGAGAAAATTATCGGGCGCCTGGGTGGCTCAGTGGGTTAAAGAGAAAATTATCAGTTTGGAATTTAATCAATCTTTATTTCTGCTGGAAGAGCTAAATGTATATTATATTGTATACTTTTAGATTCCCTCCTTTCTGAAAATGACACAAACCCCTACTCTTTATTAATTAGCATGATAATTTTTTCAAAGGTGATCAGGAAATTGTTTTGGGTTAGTTCATATTTAATGTAGTTTCCTGATGAATATTTATTTTGAGATGTGAAGTTTGTCTGTTTCTTATTAGAAGCCCAAATGAGAACTCAAAATGTGTGTGTGTGTGTGTGTGTGTGTGTGTGTGTGTGTGTGTGTGGTGTGATGGTGGGGCACCCATTACTTTCCAATGCATCAGTATAACCCCTTATTCTTATTCATTATTATTCACTTGGTTCCTCTTACAATGTGAATAGAAGGAGAAAAACATTTATAGATCACTTAAAACATTTTTACCAGAAGAAAGGGAACAAATTAGCCCGCTTGAATCACTAGCTTTGCAGAGGAGAATGAACAGAAGATATATTTAATCTTTCATCAAAGACTTTATTTGAAATTACTAATATACAGTTCTGCTCAGAACAGTGCTAAATGAGTTATTAGAACATTTAAACAAGATCATCATTGTTTTTATTAGCAGCATTATTCCTTCCTCCTTTTGTTAGAAAAAACACCCTGCAGTGTGTGCAGATCTGTTTAATTGCAATGCTTTTACATTTTCCCTCAAATGTAGTTGACTTATTTTATAAATATTTCAAGTACATAATTGCTATTTTGCTTTAATGAAAATCACAAACGTATTTAGATAATCTAGGGGGTTAGAACCCATTTGCTCCTGTGTCGGGTTTATAAGAGAGGTAAGTATGACTTGCTGACTCTATGGACTGTCATTCTGAGAGAGGGTCTCTTACCCCCTGAGCCTCCTTTTGTGTGTTTTCAGAATGAAGGATCAAGGGATGTAGTGATTTGGGCTCCAAGCCCAGTTCTTTTACTTACAAGTTGGGAGACCTTGGGCAAGTTCTTTACCTAGTTTTAGCCTCTGGAATGTTTTGTAGAATTGATCGAGAATAATAATACTAAATGTGCCAGAACTATATGAAGATAAATAGATAACATTAAATACCTAACAGAGGGTCAGGCAAAAAAAAAACCAAAACAAAACCCAAAACTACTCCATTAATGTTAATTTCTTTCCTTTTTCATTGTTTTTGACTGATAGAAGAGACTTACTAAGGAGATTCTTGAGGTTCTGATGCCAGTCAGCAGAGATCCATCTGCTTTTCTTTATTATTGGCGTTAAACACCCCTTATTTAACCCAGAATCATCCCTTCAGTATGCTGTGCTGAGAAGTGGATCTTTATCCCCAACTATCCTCATTGTTTTGGTTCAGCAGTGATCATAATAGCAAATGTGAAGATGTAGTGCTCATCTGGAATGGAGAAAAGTGGAACAGATGTAGAATCTAGGGCTTAACTAATGGTGCTGGGAAATTATCATGAGGTGGACTCTCTGGAATCCAAAAAAGCAAGATGTCTTTGCAAGGATGTGGCAGGGGATGGGGAGTGGTGGGGGGCGGGGACTAAGGAGGCCAGGAGCAGAGAGGTGAGCAGCAGTATTTTCCTTCTTACTGGGGGAGAGGTGGCTATGGATATCTAAAAAGAATCTGTCCCACAACCAGTGATTGCTATTTGCTCTGAGAAAGTATCTGGGGAATTATCCATGTTTTGTTACTTAACCCTACAATGCTTTGCCCACACTTTGAAATGAAACTGTGGGGGCACCTAGGTGGCTCAGTCAGTTTCTCTGACTCTTGGTTTCCGCAGGGGTCATGATCTCAGGGTCATGGAGTCGAGCCTTGTGTCAGGCTCTGCATTCCAGACATGGAGTCTTCTTCTCCTTCTCCATCCCCCTCTGCCCACCCCCCCCCTTTCAAATAAATAAAATCTTAAAAAAAAATGAAACTGGTTGCTTCACTTAATGGCATAGTTTGGCGACATCCCATACAGATACATCTTTCTTAAGGCCTTGTGCTGCTGAAGATAAGTTGCAGGCATGAGCTCATGTGGTTTTTGCATGCTACTATTTATGTGGTGTGGTCATAGGAGTAACCTTGTCTTGAATGCATGACCTTGAAAATGTGGAAAATACAGTGCTTTTCCTAGTGTTGTTGCCTAGAGAATGAGTAGAATTTATTCAGCTTTGTTGTTATTTGTCCCATATGCTAATTTCCTGGGCCAATTTTCAGTCCTCCTTAGACATGTGATGGAAACTGAGGCAGCAAGGCCAAACTATCCATCATTCATTTCTTTTTTTTTTTTTTTTAAAGATTTTATTTATTTATTTGACACACAGAGAGAGATTACAAGTAGGCAGAGAGGCAGGCAGAGAGAGAGGGGGAAGCAGGCTCCCTGCCGAGCAGAGAGCCCGATGCGGGCCTCGATCCCAGGACGCTGAGATCATGACCTGAGCCGAAAGCAGAGGCTTTAACCCACTGAGCCACCCAGGCGCCCTCCATCATTCATTTCTGAGGCTTGAAGAAACCAAAGGTTGTCTAGGGACTTTCTACCCTTTTTCAGAGTTAGCTTGTAGGATCCCTAGGCCTTCGTATGGGTGGAAACATTTTATGAACATCTCACAGAGCCCAGAGCAACATCCTAACCACAAAATAGTTGCTCAATAAACAATTTTTAGATGGATAAAAGTTTCTTTTTTTTTAAAGATTTTATTCACTTATTTGACAGAGAGAGCACAAGCACAGGGAGCAGCAAGCAGAGGAAGAGGGAGAAGCAGGCTCCCTGATGTGGGGCTTGATCCCAGGACCTTGGGATGATGACCTGAGCTGAAGGCAGATGCTTAACCAACTGAGACACCCAGGTCCCCCGGGATAAAAGTTTCTTTGGGACAGGCTCTTTTCCTATTTGCCTCTTAAACTTGTGGACAGCTATACTTTTCATTGTCATCATCATTGATATCATTACAGTAATTGTCATCAGGTGAAATATCTATGAAACACTATGCAAGGTGTGATGCAAAACAAACAAAAACTAGGGACACAATCTAAGTCAAATTTTTGAGGACCAAGTCTTAATTGACTTCTTATTGTTAGAGCCTGGCATAGTGCTAGTCACATAGTACAGACATGATTTGTTGAATAATATCTAAAAGAGTGAATGTGTAATAACCAGTTTGTACCTATTATACAATATAGCTGAAGAGCGACCTTTTCCATTTCCATTTCTCTTTCTTGTTATCAAACCACCTCTCTAACACCTCCCACCTCACACCTGAAAGAACTCTTTTTTTTCCTTCAGTTTGGGCAAGTAATATATATTGTATTTCAGTACTATTACTTGGATCTGTTGAGGTGAGGACAGAATGTAGAGCTGCTGTGATGTTAGGATCTTGGCTGCCTTGAAATTTACAGAGAGAAGAATCCTTTCGAATACTAGAAATAGATCAATATCCTGCTCCTGTTCTTTCTCTGTGCCCAGAACACCCACTGAAGTCAGAAGGAGCTAGGGGTGTGTGTGGGAACAGTGGAATGGGGGCCTTTGTCTGTTAATTTGAGTTTCATTCTGTCATTTCACTCCATAAGGTGATTCTGAAAAATGAATGCATCTGTAAGGCTATTAATAACCATATTTCTCCCCTAATCATTATGATTAAGCCGTTGATACTGCCAGGTGCCTGCAGCTTCCATCACAAAGCCCTGAACAATTTTGCTTCACCATTTGACTACAGTGAGATGCTCTGACTGACTATGCCAGAGGAGTTGCTGCTGATTTTCCTTCTCCTGTCAGCCAATTTAAATTCATACTGAAAACAGAGAGTAAAGTTTAAAATAATATTCTAAATCATAAAAGTCATTGTTCAGTTAGGGAACAGTAAGTCAGCTTTCCTTTTATTAGACTATTCCCAAAGAAGGTTTTATGGTCAAAATGTCACAGCTGGTTTTTCCCACATTTTCTCTTCTTGCATCCTGTGTGTCTCATGATCCAATCATGTTATTCCTGACACTTTATTCTCCCCTTTGTATTTACTACAAATATGTCCCACATCTCCACAGATTAATTGCCCCTTCTCCTGCAATATTCCAGTTTACACTTGGCAGTACCATAGAGCAGTTCAGAGTACGGACCCTGGAGGAAGACTGCCTAGTTTTGAGGTCCAGATCTGCTTTGCTAGCTGCATAACCCTTGGCACATGAACAACCTCATTAACCCTTCATTTCTTCATATGAAAATTGGAATTATAATAGTATCTACCTCCTGGGTTGGTACGATTATATACCAACCCAGGTCTAATAGTACCAACTATTAGTACTATTCCAATGGCATATTAAAAGTCTCCTAGTGGGGTGCCTGGGTGCCTTCCTTAGACGTTAAGTGTCTGCCTTTGGCTCAGGTCATGATCCCAGAGTCCTGGGATCATGACCTGTGTTGGGTTACCTGCTCTGCGGAAAGCCTGCTTCTCCCTCTCCCACTCCCCCTGCTTGTGTTTGCTCTCTTGCTGTGTCTCTCTCTGCCAAATAAGTAAATAAAATCTTAAAAAAAATTTCCTAGCACATTAAATGTGCTCATTAATTGGTAGTTTTATTATTATGAGAAAGAGAAAAGCAGTCCCCAGTGTCTGACACAGAGAGGTCTTGGTGTTCTACTCTTGAACATAAACAACTTCTCAAAACATCAACAACAGACCAGGCCATTCTGTGACCATGGATTAAGAAAAAAAAAAAAAAAGACCACTTTGTAACCATGTTTGAACACAGACAAAATATGGACATCATCCCATCCACAAATATGACCAAACATCTTTTTCTAGCTGATATGAGTGACTGCTGATTCTGTAACTATTATATCTTTAGCCTGGCTCCAGTCTTCCTTCTTTCTAGATGAGATTTATTAAGATACTCAGTCATTGAAGTGCTCCTACTTTCTGGTAGCATCTAATCCATAGGAAAGCCTGAATTCTTAAACCCTTCCCCAAATCATCTAACAAAGCTCAAATTCTATAATTAGTCCTTTTTACACTTTCTGACAAGACATCCCACAGTTTCTTACTGTGTGTGTTTTCTTTTGCTGCGTCATGCAATAATCCCAATTTCTTCAGCTGCAGGTGTATGTCTGGTGGTCCCTGGAGGGCATTGACAATTTTTCCTTTTGATAGCCACAAGTAACAGGATTTAAATGCATGTAGCATAGAGCAATGGGAAGGACACTTGGGAACCTTGAACAAATTATTTAATGTCTCTCTTAGTTTTCTCATTATTAAAATTAAGGAATTGGACTTAGGAATTTTATCGTCATTTTCAGCACCAACATGCTCTGGATATTTGTGTCAGACACCAATGTTAGGAGTGCATGGAACAAAAATAATTAATATGGGAATGTTCTCAAACTTCCTCTTTCCTAGCCCGCAAAAGAGACTTCTGTAATTACGAACCCAGTTTCTTCCCTTCTCCCACCTCTTTATGAAAAAGCTCTGCCTTTATGGGAGATAGGCTAATACACTGAACTGGGTGGGGGCAGGCGGGGGAGGCTGGGGATGGAGGAGGTTTTCTGGGGATCACGGAGGATAGTAGAGAGAGAGACATTAGAATATCAGAAGGAAGTAGATGAGAGAAAGCAGGGAGAAGAGGAAGTTATTGTGTAAATCATGTATTTGGATACCCTTTATTGTCTTTAAAAAAGAAGCAAATAAGTAGGATTAATTATTAATTATTAAATAACTTGAGTTGTTGAATTATGCTTTCTGAAGGGAGATCTAATAAAAAACTGAACGATGTGGGCTTGAATTTATTAGGATTACAGGATTACAGTTCTTAAATGTAAGAGAGAACCCACCAAAGAGGGGGCTTCTCTTCTGGAAGGCTTGCCATTTTATAGTTAGTAAAGGAAAGAACATTTCCAGTAGAACCCGGGATTTATCCACACACAGCTGCTCCTGATCTGCAATTGGAAGGACCCATAGAGGCAAACCCTTGTGTCGGTGATAGTGAGAATATCGCCCAGCTTAAACAGAGCTGATAGAAAGGGCAGAAATCAGTATAATTTGTTGGAAGGAGGTAATTCGTTATCTCCCAGGCAAGGGATTCATGAGACTTAGTTAATTAAAGCTTTTAGTCTTCATGGAAACCCGAAGAAGCTCATCTTTGTCAGATCCAAATAGTAGGGTGACTAGGCATCCTGGTTTGCCCACAATTGTGGGGTCCCTGGGGATGTGGAATTTCCAGTGCTAAAACCAGGACAGTCCTTGGCAATCCAGGATCACTGTAGTTAATATTCCTTTGTTCACAGCCTCAGCTTCTCTTCATCTTTTCATTCTCTTGTAGGCTGAGTGATTTTTTTCTAACATGTTCCTTGTCTAATAGATCTCTGCCAAATAATGGAGTCCCAGACTGGAAGGGATCTTCAGATGTCAGGAAGTCATCCACTACCTCCCAGCAGGTTTCATTTGGATGGTCCATTCAGATCGTCAGTTCCCAGTGGCAGGCTGGGCAGGGGTATCTACATATAATGAGCAATCAGTCCAGTGCTCATTTCTATCATTTTATATTCCTTACTATTTGCTATTTGAATTTCTTCCCTCTTATCCAGTTTTTTTCTTCTTACAAGTTATTATGGGATTGAAGAGAAGTGTGGCTGCCAAGTCTTTTTGCAGGAGAACTATGAGGGTGTCCTAGAGTTTAGAATTGCAGAGATCTTAATATTTAGCAGGAACTATGGTTTGGGGGTAATTACTGCTTTGTGTTGGAACATTTAAATAAAAATTTCCCAGGAATAAGGGCCTACAACTGAGAGTTCAGTGTTTATGGCATTCCTCCAAGTTGCTGTTAGGATATAAGGAGATTGGCTTGTCTGGTTCTTTTTAAACATTTTAAAAAAACTTTTAATTGAGGTATATTTGCCATTCAATATTATTTTAGTTTCAGATATCCAATGTAGTTACTCAGAAATTATATACATTATGAAATGCTCACCATGGTAAGTGTATTTATCATCTGTCACCATACAAAGCTATTAAAATATTATTGACTGTATTCCCTATGCTATGCTTTTCATTCTGGTGAATTATTTATTTTATAGCTAGAAGTTTGTACCTCTTAATCTCCTTCACCTATCTTGCCATTCCCACCAACTGCCAATTTGTTCTTTGTATTTATGAATCTGTTTCTGTTTTCTATTTGTTTGTTCATTTGTTTTGTTTTTTAGATTCCATGTAAAAGTGAAATGATACTGTATTTGTTTTTCTCTGACCTTTTCCATTTAGCATAATATCCTCTAGGTTCATCCATGTTGTGAATAGCAAAGATTGCTTATTTATAGCTAAGTAATATTCCATTGTAGATATGTATGTATATGTATGTATATTACATCTTCCTTATCCATTCATCTATCAATGGACACTAAGTTGCTACCATATCTTTGGCTATTATAAATAATGCTGCAATAAACATAGAAGTGCATGTATCTTTGTGAGTTAGTATTTTTTTTTAAAGATTTTATTTATTTATTTGACACAGAGAGAGAGATTACAAGTAGGCGAGAGGCAGGCAGAGAGACAAGGAGAGAAGGAAGCAGGCTCCCCGCTGAGCAGAGAGCCCGATGCGGGCCTCGATCCCAGGACCCTGAGATCATGACCTGAGCCGAAAGCAGAGGCTTTAACCCACTGAGCCACCCAGGCGCCCAATGAGTTAGTATTTTTATTTTATTCAGGTAAATACCCAGAAGTGGAATTACTCACATGGTATTTCCATTTTTAATTTTTTGAGGAAACTCCATATTGTTTTCCACAGTGGCTAGACCAATTTACATTCCTACCAAAGAGTGCATGAGGGTTTCCTTTTCTCCAAATTCTCATCAACACTTGTTATTTCTTGTCTTTTTGATACTCACTATTCTGACTACTCCGAGGAGGTATCTCACTGTGGTTTTGACTTGCATTTTCCTGATGATTAGTGATGTTGAACATTTCATATGTCTGTCTATTGGCCATTTGTAGTCTTTGGAGAAATGTCCATATTTAATTGGTTGGTTTGTGGGGTTTGTTTGTTTTAGGTGTTAAGTTGTGTAAGGTCTTTATATATTTGTATATTAACCCCTTATTGGATATATCATTTGCAGATAATGTTCTCCAGTTCAGTAAGTTGCCTTTTCATTTTGTTGATTATTTCCTTTGCTGTGGAAAAGCTTTTTAGTTTGATGTGGTCCCAATAGTTTATTTTTGCTTTTGTTTCCTTTGCCTGAGGAGACATATTCAGAAAAATATTGCTGAGGTCAGTGCCCAGGAAATTACTGCCTGTTTTTTTCTATTAGGATTTTTTATTGTTTCAGGTCTTTCATGTAGGTCTTTAGTCCATTTTGAGTTTATTTTTGTGTATGGTGCAAGAAAGTGGTCCAGTTTTATTCTATTACATGTTGCTGTCCAGTTTTCCCACATTTCTGCATTGTATGTTTTTGCTTCCTTTGTCATAGATCAACTGATCCTATCAGTGTGGATTTAGTTCTGGACTCTCATTTTGTCCCATTAATCTGTGTGCCTGTTTCTGTGCCAGTACCATACTGTTTTGATAACTGTAGCTTTGTAGTATAGCTTGAAATCTGGAATTGTGATACCTTCAGTTTTATTTTTCTATCTGAAAATTGCTTTGGCTATTTGAGGTCTTTTGTGGTTCAATACAAATTTTAGGATTATTTGTTCTAGTTCTGTGAAAAATATTGGTATTTTGATAGGGATTGCATTAAATCTGTAAATTGCTTTGGGTTGTATGAATGTTTTAACAATATTAATCCATGAGCATGGCATATCTTTTTATTTGTTTGTGTCATCTTTAATTTCTTTTATCAGTGTCTTCTATCTACTTTTCAGAGTATAGGTCTTTCATCTTCATGATTAAATTATTCCTATGCATTTTATCCTTTTGGTGCAATTGTAAATGGATTTATTTTCTTAATTTCTCTTTCTTCTAGTTTATAATTAGTATATAGAAACTCAGCAGACTTCTGTATATTAATTTTGCATTTTGCAACTTTAATGAATTCATCTATTCTAATAGTGTTTAGGGTTTTCTATATATAATATCATGTCATCTGTAAATAGTGACACTTTTACTTCTTTCTTAACAATTTCAATGACTTTTATTTCTTTTTCTTGTCTGATTGCTGCAGCTAGGACTTCCAGTAGTTTGTTTAATAAAATTGGTGAGAGTGGACATCCTTGTCTTCTTCCTGATCTTAGAGGAAAAGCTTTCAGCTTTTCACCATTGAGTATCATGTTAGCTGTGGGTTTGTCATATTATAGCCTCCATTATGTTGAGATATGTTCCCCCAACCCCACTTTGCTGCAAGTTTTTTCATGAATGAATGTTGAATTTTGTCAAATGCCTTTTCTGCATCTACTGAGATCATAGGGTTTTTATTTTTCATTTTGTTAATGTGGTATATTATGTTGACTGATTGTGGATATTGAACCACCCCTTGCATCCTCAGAATAAATCCCATTTGATAGTGGTAATTGATTGATTTAAAAGATTTTATTTATTTATTTGACTGAGAGAGAGAACCAGAGAGCAGAAGCAGGGGTACAGCAGAAGGAGCAGAAGAAGCAGGCTTCCCACTGAGTGGGGAGCCCAATGTGGGGCTTTATCCCAGTACCCTGAGATCACTACCTGAGCTGAAGGCAGACACTTAACTGACTGAGACACCTAGGTATCCCCCAAACGTCCTTTTAAGGTACTGTTGAATTTGGTTTGCTTATATTTTTTTGAGGATTTTTGCATTTATGTTCATTGAGGATAGTTGTAATTTTCTTTTTTTGTAGTGTGTTTGTGTGTTTTTGGTATCAGGGAAGCTGAACTCTTGTTTGTTGGGAGTTTTTTATTATGGATTCAATTTTGTTACTAGTAATCAGTGTGTACAGGTTTTCTATTTCTTCCTGATTCAATCTTGAAAGATTATATATTTCTAGGAATTTATGCATTTCTTATAGGTTATTCAAGTTGTTGGCATATAATTTTTCATAGTAGTCTCTAAGAATCCTTTGTATTTCTGTGGTGTTGATTGTTACTTCTCCTCTTTCATTTTTTATTTTATTTGAGTCCTTTGTTTTTCTTGATGAGTCTAGTTAGAGGCTTATCAATTTTATTTTTTCAAGGAAACAATTCTTAAGTTTCATTGGTCTTGTCACTTTCTTTCTTTCCTCCCTCCCTTCCTTCTTTCCCTTCCTCCCTCCTTTCTTTCTCTCTCTCCCTCCCTCCCTTCCTCCCTCCCTCCCTCCTTCCTTCCTTCCCTCCCTCCTCCTTCTTCCCCTCCCTCCATCTCTCTTCTTTCCTTCCTTCCTGCCTTTCCCTCCCTCCCTCCCTCTCTCTCTTTCTTTCTTTCTCTTCCTCCCTTCCCTTCCCTTTCCATCTCCCTCCCTCCCTCCCCCCTCCTTCCTTCCTTCTTTCCTTTCTTTTTCTCTCTATTTCTTTTCTTTCTTTCTTTCTTTCTTTCTTTCTTTCTTTCTTTCTTTCTTTCTTTCTTTCTTTCTCTCTCTCTTTCTTTCTTTCCTCCCTTCCCTTCCCTTTCCTTTTCTTCTTCTTTACCTTTCTTTCCTCTTTCCCTTTCTTCCTTCCATCCTGCCTGCCTTTCCTGCCTTCCTTGCCTGCCTTCCTGCCTTCCTTGCATCCTTCCTCCCTTCCTGTCCATCCGTCCTTCTTCCTTCCTTCCTACCTTCCTTCCTTCCCTCCTTCTCTTGTCTCTATTTCATTTCCACTATACACTTTATTATTTCCTTCCTCCTACTAATCTTGAGCTTTGTTCTCCTTTTTCCTAGTATGCTTAGGTATCAGGTTAGATGGTTTACTTGAGATTTTTCTCATTTCTTAAAGCAGGCCTGTATCACTATAAACTTCCCTTTTAGAATTGTTTTTGCTTCATCCTGAAGATTTCGAACCATTGTGTTTCCATTTTCATTGGCCCCCAGGTATTTTTTTTTAATTTCCTCTCTGATTTCTTCATTGACCCATTGGTTTTTTAGTAGCATGTTGTTTAGCCTTCACTTATTTGTATGTGTTCCAGTTTTTTCTTGAAATGGATTTCTTTTTTTTGTTTTTTAAATATATTGAATATATATTTAATATATAAAAATAAGTATCTACATGGTGGATTGATTATGAACATATTTTTCTTTACTGATCGGCTTGCTATGCAAGCACTTTTGACCTATAAACCGTTTCACATGGCTTGACCTGAGATTTCAGTGCTCCATGATTTGGCCCACAATAAGTTTGTGACAGCTCCAACTTTACAGTGAACTAGATTGTACTTCCATCATGATGAAGTGACTGTCTGTGTCTGCTTTAATATCTTTTGCCTTCTGTGTGATAAAGGTAGTATAGTCCTTGGTTTCTTTTTATTTGGATTTGCTTAACATACCTATGTCTATTTGCATTTGCTTAACATACCTCTTTAAATTCAATTAATTAACATATAGTATATTATTAATTTCAGAGATAGAGTTCAGTGATTTGTCATTCTTATATAATACCCAGTGCTCATTACATCATGTACCCTCCTTAATGTCCATCACCCATCCCCCTTCCCTCTAGTAACCTTCAGTTTGTTTCCTATGATTAAGAGTCTCTTATGGTTTGTCTCCCTCTCTGATTTGAAATGGATTTCTAGTTTCATACCATCATTGTTGGAAAAGATGCTTGATATGATTTCAATCTACCTATATTTATTGAAACTTATGTTGTGGCCTAACATGTCATCTATCCCAGGGAATGTTCCATGTGCACTTGAAAAGAATGTTATTCTGCTGTTTTTGGGTGGCGTGTTCTATATATATCTGTTTAGTCCATCTGGTCCAATGTGTCATTCAAAGCTACTATTTCTTTGTTGACTTTCTGTCTGGATGCTATCTCCATTGATGTAAGTGGGGTGTTAAAATCCCTTACTATTATTTTATTTTTGTCCATTTCCCCTTCATGTCTGTTAATATTTGCTTTATATATTTCAGTGTTCCTATGCTGGGTGCATATTTGCAATTGTTATATCCTTTTGTTGGATTGATCTCTTTATCATTATGTAATACCCTCCCTTATTTTTTGTTCAAGTTTTGTTTTAGAGTCTGTTTATCTAATAGAAGTATTGCTACCCTAGTTGTTTGTTTTTTGCTTGGTTTGTTTTTGTGGTTATTTAGCTGCATTTGCATTGGATATCTTTTTCCATCCTTTCACTTTCAGTCAGTATGTGTCTTTAAGTCTGAAGTGAGTCTCTCTTAGGCTGCATATAGACAGGTCTTGTTTTTTAATACATTTAATACATTTTAATACATTTGTTTTTTAATACATTTTAATACATTTGTGTCTTTTGATTAGACCATTTAGTTCATTTACATTTAAAGTAATTACTGAAAGATATGTATTTATTGCCATTTTGTTAATTGTTACTAGTTTTTGAGGGCTTGTTTGTTTGTTTATAGTTCCTCTTTATTCCTTTCTTCTTCTTTTGCTCTCTCCCCTTAAGATTTGATTATTTCCTTTAGTGTTATTGTTGGATTCCTTTCTCTTTATTTTTGTGTATCTATTGTAGGGTTTTGGTTTGTGGTTACCATGAGGTTCATATATACATACTATATACATAGCATTCTATATTAAGTTGATAGTCACTTAAGTATGAACACATTCTAAAAGCACTACTTTTTAACTCCTCTTCTCCATGTTTTATATATGTGATGTCATATTTTACCTCTTTTTATTTTGTGTATTCTTAACCAATATTTGTAGATATAAATGATCTTACTACTTTTGTATTTAATGTTCATACTAGCTTTATAAGTGATTGATCTCTACCTTTACCATATGTTTATTTTTACCAATGAAAATTTTCCACTTTCATAATTCTCTTCCAGTTATGGCCATTTCTCTTCTGCTTAAAGAAGTCCTTTTAACATTTCTTGTAAGGCCAATTTAGTGGGTGATGAACTTTTTAAACTTCTATTTGCCTTTAATTCTGAATAATAACCTTAATAGAGTATTCTTGGTTATAGGTTTTTCTTTTAAGCATTTTTGAGTATATCATACCACTCTCCTCTGGCCTGCAAAGTTTTTGCTAAAAAAATTAGCTTATAGCCTTATAGGGTTTCCCTTGTACAGACTATTTACTTTTCTCTTGATGCTTTTAAGATTCCATTTTTATCCTTAATTTTTGCCATTTTATCATTATGTGTCTTAGTGTGGACCTGCTGGGTTCATCTTGTTTGGGGTTCTCTGTGCTTCCTGGACCTGAATGTCTGTTTCCTTCCCCAGGTTAAGGAAGTTTTCAGCTATTCTTTTGTCAAATAAGTTTTCTACTCCTTTCTCTCTTTTCCTTCTGGGACCTTTATAATGTGGATGTTACTATACTTGATGTTGTCTGAGAGGTTCCTTAATGTATCTTCATTTTTTAAAATTCTTTTTTCTTTTTGCTTTCAGATTGGGTGCTTTCCACTACCCTGTCTTCCAGATCACTGATCCATCCTCTAATCATGTTATTGAATTCCTCTAGTATATTTTTCACTTCAGTTACTGTATTCTTCAACTTTGATTGGTTCTTTTTTTTCTATCTCTTTGGTGAAATTCTTATTAAGTACATCCACTCTTCTTCTCTCAAGTCCAGTGAGTATCTTGATGACCATTAGTTTGAACTCTTAATTAGGAAGATTGTTTATCTCTGTTCCATTTAGTTCTTTTTCTAGGGTTTGTCTTATTCTTTCATTTGAAGTGCATTCCTGTGTCTCCTCATTTTGTCTGACTCTCTGTGTTTGTTTCTATGTTTTAGGTACGTCAGCTATGTCTCCTAGAGTTGAAAGTTGTAGTCTTTTTTTTTTTAAGATTTTATTTATTTTTGTGGGATGGG
>LNAC01000295.1:527924-552046 GCA_002007465.1 Ailurus styani | reverse complement strand
GGTGGGCGGCGGGGGGTGGGGGTGGTGGAGGGAGAAGCAGAGGAGCATACTCCTCACTGAGCAGGGAGCCGGATGTGGGACTCAATCCGAGGACCCTGGGATTATGACCTGAGCCAAAGGTCTGAGCTAAATGGTAGTCTTATTTAGAAGGTGCTCTATGAGACCCAATAGTACAGTCCCACCCGGTCACCAGAACCAAGTGCTCCAGTGATATCCCCTCTGTGGGCTGTGTGCCCTCCTGTTGTAACTTGGCTATGACTGCTGTGGGTGCAGTGGTGGGCAGTATTGGCCCTTAGTGAAGCTGTCTGCAGTGAGTGGCTGCGACTTTTACAGGTGCACTGGTGGGCAGGGCTAGGCCCTGGTATGACTGAGGCCCAGCTGTAGCCACTGCAGACACACCAGTGGACAGGGCTGGCCCTTAGCCCACCTATCTGCAATGACTGGCTGTGACTACTACAGGTACACTGGTAGGCAGGGCTGTGTCCTGGTGTGCCTGGCTGAGAGGCTTAGGTGTAGCCACTGCAGGCACACTGGTAGGCAGGGCTAACCTTTAGTGTGGCTGGTTATGAGAACCAGCTGTAGCTGCTGCAGGTGCTCTGGTAGACAGGACTAGCCCCTGGTGTGGCTGGCTGAGAGGCCCAGCTGTAGCTGCTGCAGGTGTGTTGGTGAGTGGGGTCAACCCCTGGTGCCATTGGCTAAGAGGTCCAGTGTAACTGTTGCTGTTGTGCTGATGGGCAGGGTTGCCCCCCTCCCCAACAGAAGTTGCTTTGGAGAGGTGTTGGTCCTGGCTGAACTGCCCACTGGGTGTGGCAGAGCAGTAATCGCTTTGGGATAATGCTGGTGCCAACTGAGTCTGCCTACCAGGTGTGGTAGATTGGGAGCAGCTTTGGAGGGGTGTCTGCTGGGGCAGATCCACAAGGAAATGCTAGAGCAGGGTAAGCTGCGCTAGCAAGGTAGATAGAGTATGTCAGAACTGGCTCCCACAAATGTCTGCCCAGCTAGACTGAACGAGGGTAAGAAAAATGGCACCCCATACTTCTGTTCCTGGAAAAGGCTCCTACAGATCCCTACCCCTCTGTCACATATCCTAAAATTAGTAAGTAAATTTTCTCCACATATAACTCAAACACTTTTCAAACTGTTGCTCTCGCGTTGGGTGTTTGACTGAATGATTCGGGGTACTGGCCCTTTAAGAGTTTAGTTTTGGTTTCCTACAGCCCACTGGCTCTAAATAAGCCCTGCTGAAATTAAGCCCTGCTGATTTTCAAAGCCAAACATTTTGAGGGGCTCAACGTCCCAGTGCAGGTTCCCAAGGCTGGGGGGCCCAACGGAGGGCTTAATTCCCTTGCTTCTCAGGGAGGACCTCTGTGGTATCATTCCCATTTGTGTGCTGCAACACCAGATATTTACTTCCTTACCATGTTCTCCCCCTCCTACCATTCTCAGTGAGACTTCTTCTTTATGTGTAGCTATGGAAGATTTGTTCTGCCAAATCTTCAGGTCATTTTCAGAAAGAGTTGCTTTATATGTAGTTGTTGTCTTGATGTGTCTGTGGGAGGAGGTGAGCTCAGGATCTTTCCTCCCCTGCTCTTATCAGCCTGTCTAGTTCTTAAATAAGAAAGTTGCTGACATTTGAAATTCTGCTGGTTTCGCTTAGACATGGCTGAATTTCAATCTTTGGCTGGTTAATTCTTCATATTTGCTTTTTTCTCATATCCTACTCAGATATATGTATAGTTCTCCATAACTCTTATGGTTCAGGAAATGGAATTCATTTTGTCTTGTAAATATATTGTCCTTTTCTGGCTTATTCAGGGTAGACAATTTATATAACCAGGTAGCCAAACTGATACGGGTCCCAGTTACTTTCACTATAGAGAACTGGTTCAGATACGCTATTGGTCAAATTCTGGATCCCAAACCTTGGCTCAGTTTAAGACTTCAGACACACACAGATATATATTTGTTGTTGTTTTAGTTAGATAAGTTGTTTTCCCCCAAAGTTGTAACTAGCACATGCCCACTATGGCAACATTTATGGAAAACAGAAAAATAATAGGAAAAGGAAAAATTTCTCTGATTCTACATAGAAACAATGACTGATTTTGGTGATATTATTTTCTCTTCCTTCCTACTTTCTTACACATTTTTGCTTACTTCACATATTACAGTATTGCATCCTAGTTTTTTCACTTGAATTATAACATCAGCACTTTTCCATCTTACTACAACCTCTTTTAAATAACATGTTTAACGGTTGCATAACATTCCATAGAGTGCTGTAACATTTCAGGTAAGACACAGCTTGGTGGAGGATACTACAACATACACATAGAGTCAGCTTTGCTTTTGTTCCCGAATTAGTAAAGCAGGAATATAAAACTTATGCATAGCAAGATGTCTTCAGAAGATGGGAGTGGATGTAGTAAATCTGAGCATAGCTTCTCTTGCTCTGTGCTGATCCAAATGTGGCACATAGTATCAGCTGACACTCTCTAATTGTAGGTCTCTAGATCTGGAAGGTTTCACAATCCTTTCACCATCCGTTTGTGTCCTTGGAAGAATTTACACCAACAAACCATGCACTTTTGTTGAAGATACTTCCTACAACACTGAATTTTCCTGGAACCACACTCAACAAGAATAAGTGGCATTCTTGTCTTGGAGGCTATGTGTCAGTTATCAATTTATTGCCTTGCAACTATAAATTCACTCTTTGTTGACTGTTGAGAAAATGGATATAGGCCCTTTAAGTAATTTTTCTTTACCAGATGGTACCATGTTAAGCTTTGTCTGTAGAGAGTGCTTGACAGACATTGCAAGAGAAAAAAAAAATTGCTTCCTACTGTGGGCTGTTCCCTAGAGAGGCTCTTGCAGTGCCTGTGGCTTCTCAAGCACCTGGCTCCTGCCATGCCTGGTAGCCAGCAGCAACCAGTGGCCAGCAACTTACCCTTTTACCTCATCTTGGTGGTTTTAAAGTAGGATTCCTTCAGTGATACAACTCCCTGTGAATAGCTTCCCAACACCCTAGAGAATGTATTTCCAACAAGTTCCAGGGAGTAGATTTTCAATAAGTTTGGTTAACATGGCACCATGGCAATTTCTCTGCTATTCATTGAGCCTTGACTGTGCCCTCTCCACTGAGGTCTGGATTTTAACCCTGGTTGGCAAAGACTTGTGTTCTTCCTTGGGCACTGTATCTCAGCTCTGAGGGGTAGGGGATCCTCCTTATTCCCATATTCTTTAGAATTCTTTTTACTTCTTAGTAGCCAATTGCTTTTTACTCCAATCTCCTATATAGTTAATAACTATATTAAACATTCCTGTTCAAATCACTGTACTGTGTTTTTCTCCTGATTGGACTCAGGTTGATAAAGGGGGGAGACTAGAGTGAGAAGCCAGGTATTTCTGTCTCTACCTTTCTAGTATGATGGAAAAGCCATTTCCCTCATTAGTCTATTCCCTGACTCAGCCTTCCTGAGCCCCAAATTCTTCATTTGTAAAATAGTGTTAAAAATGGTATCTGTCTTGAAAAACCATAAGAGACTCTTAACTATAGGAAACAAACTGAGGATTGCTGGAGAGGGGAGGGAGGGGGTGGGGTAATTGGGTGATGGGTATTAAGGAGGGCACATGATGTGATGAACACTGGGTGTTATATACAACTAATAAATTATTGAATACTACATCTGAAATTAATGTACTATATGTTGGCTAATTGAATCTAAATAAAAAATGATATCTGTTTCATGGGGTTCTTATTTAAAAGAGATAATACATATAAATTATTTGAAACATTGCTTGACACAATAAATGTTATCTGTCATTATAGTTTAATCTGGGTGTATCTGACATAGATTTTTTTTGGAAGACCACAAGTACAAATCCAGTTATTAACAAAAGCATATACCACAGTTTACTTAACCATTCCCACATGGTAGATATTTGGTTGCTTTTACTATTTTACTATAATAAATAATGCTATGATGAACATTTTTGTATATAAAACCAATTTACTCTGGGTTTTTTTCTTTGGGGGGGGATGGGAAACCATATAGTCTTAGGGAAGTGTTTCATTAACAGGAGTTATAGCCTGACCCAATAAGAGAAGTAGAATTAGGAAGTAGAGGATAAATCATCTTGAGGATCTCAATGACTCTGAGATTTTTGCCAATTTCTCAAGAATCTCTTTCTGATTCCACTCCTTAACTTGTGACAACATTAAGTTTTTCTTAAAGCAAAGTTTAAGGTATCACAATTCCAGACTTCAGATTATATTACAAAGCAGTAATCAGAACAGTGTAGTACTGGCACAAAATTAGACACGTAGATGAATGGAATAGAAAACTCAGAAAGGGACCACAACTATATGGTTAATTAATCTTTGGCAGAGAAGTAAAGAATATCTGATGGGAAAAAGACAGTCTCTTCAACAAATGGTCTTAGGAAAACTAGATAGCTACATGCAAAAGAATGAAACTGGACCACTTTCTTATACCACACACAAAATTAAACTCAAAATAGATTAAATACCTGAATGTGAGACCTGATACCATAAAAATCATAGAAGAGAGCACAGGCGGCAATGTCTCTGACATAGGCCATAGCAACATTTTTCTAGATATATCTCCTGAAGTAAGTGAAACAAAAGCAAAAATAAACTACTGGGACTATATCAAAATAGAAAACTTCTGCACAGCAAAGAAAGTAATCAATAAAATTAAGAGGCAGACTACAGAATGGGAGAAGATATTTGCAAATTACATATCTGATAAAAGGATTAGTATCCAAAATATACAAAGAACTTACAACTCAACACCCCAAAAACAAATAACCCAATTCAAAAATGGCAGAAGAATTGAACAGACTTTTCTCCAAAGAAGACAGCCAGATGGCCAATAGACACATGAAAAGATGCTCAACATTACTCTCCATCAGGGAAATGCAAATCAAAACTACAATGAGATATAACCTCAGTCCTGTCAGATTGGCTAAAATAAAAAACACAAGAGGGCACCTGGATTGCTCAGTGGGTTAACGCCTCTGCCTTCAGCTCAGGTCATGATCTCAGGTCCTGGGATCGAGGCCCGCATCAGGCTCCCTGCTCAGCAGGGAGCCTGCTTCCTCCTCTCTCTCTGTCTGCCTCTCTGCCTACTTGTGATCTCTCTCTCTCTGTCAAATAAATAAATAAATAAAATCTTTAAAAAAACCCACAAAAACAAAAAACAAAACAAAACAAAAAACAAGAAACCAGTGTTGGTGAGGTTGTGGAGAAAAAGGTATCCTCTTGTACTGCTGGTGGGAATACAAACTGGTACAGCCACTATGAAAAACAGTATGGCAGCTCCTCAAAAAGTTAAAAATAGAACTATTCTATGATCCAGTAATTGCACTATTTACCCACTAAAGTACAAAAACACTAATTCAAAGAGATACATGCACCCCTATAAACATAGCAAACATTGTATACAATAGCCAAATTATGGAGGCAGCCCGAGTGTCCATCGATAGATACATGGATAAAAAAGATGTGATGCATGCACATGTGCGTGCACGTGCGCGCGCGCGCACACACACACACACACACACACACACACACACACACACACACACTGGAATGTTATTCAGCCATAAAAAGAATGAAATCTTGCTGTTTACAATGACATGGATGGAGCTAGAGAGTATGATGCTGAATAAAATAAGTCAGAGAAAGACAAATGCCATATGATTTCACTCATTTGTGGAATTAAAAAAAATAAAGGAAACAAAGAGAGAAACCAAGAAGCAGACTCTTAACTACAGAAAACAAACTAGTGGTTACCAGAAAGGGGGTGGGTGAGGAGGTGGATGAAATAGGTAATGGGGATTAGGGAGTGTTTAATTTCTGAACAATTTTGGAATATAATTTCAGAAACAACTTAGTAGTATGTGACCTTAGGCAACTTATTTTAACAAACTCTGTCAGCTTTAGAACAATTCTTTTGGTTTTTCTGAGACTCTGTTTCTTCCAAGTAAAATGGAGATAATAATGCTTATGTTAATTCATCAATTAATTCATTTATTCAACAGTTATCTATTGTGTTCCTTCTATATGCAGATGCTCTTCTAGGTGCTCTGGTGCATCGGTGAAAAATAAAATCTCTGTCCCAAAGGAACTTATATTATAGTGGGGTTGGTAAGGAAGGAGAAAGATAATAAATGATAAACATAATACTTAAGTAAATTATATGGCATGTTGGAAGATGATAAATGCATAGAAAATATAAAGTTGGAAAATGAAAAGTATCAAATATGTTTGGAAGGATTGGCTTTTTATTTATTTTTTGGATCTGTTAATAAACACATTTTGTTCTTTTTTTTAAGATTTTTTAAATTTATTTGAGAGAGAGCATGAGAGGGGAGAAGGTCAGAGGGAGAAGCATACTCCCCACAGAGCTGGGAGCCCAATGTGGGACTCAATCCCGGGACTCCAGGATCATGACCTGAGCCAAAGGCAGTTGCCTAACCAACTGAGCCACCCAGATGCCCTGTTCTTTTTTTTTTCTTAAGATTTTATTTATCTATTTGAGAGGGACAAAGAGAACACAAGCAAGCAGAGCAGCAGGCAGAGGGAGATAGAGAAGCAGGCTTCCTGCTGAGCAGAGAGCCCAATGCAGAGCTTAATCCCAGGGTCCTGGGATCATGACCTGAGCTGAAGGCGGATGCTTAACGGACTGAGCCACCCAGGCACCCCCAGATTTTATTCTTTATTGAAAGAATGTACCGTAAAGAGCATGTTTCTAGAAATTATAAAATGTATTAATAAATTTGCCAATCTAAACAATGTTAATGTAATAGACAATTCACAATTGCTTTTTTATTAACTTTCACTAGAAAGAATTGGCTTTTCTAAAGGATAGTTAGGGTAGCCCTCCTTGAGGTAGCATTTGAGCAAAGATTTGAAGGAGGTAAGGCAGTTAACTGTGTGGCTCTATAGGGAGAAGTATTCTAGGTAAGGAGGAAAGTAAGTACAAAGACCATAAAGGTGGAAACAAGTTAAGAATGTTGAGGAACGGTTAGCACACGTGGTTGAAGCAGAATGAGTGAAAAGGAAAATGATAGGTATCAAATCTCAGATCATGTTGGACCTTCCAGGCCATTGTCAGTTTTGGCTTTTACTCTGAGTGAAATGGAGAGTCATGGAGGATTTTTTTACAGAGGATAAATGTGGTTAGACTTATATTTTATCAGAGTTACGCTGGCTCTTGAATGAGGATAAACTCTTGGGGTGAAGGGTTTTAATGCAACTCCATCTCCTTCCTGTTCCTTGCCACATGGTGGAGACAGCATGGTAGCTGAAAATGTGGGCACATGAGGGGGTTTGGGGCACCATACAGAGGCATGAGCTAAGGTTGGGGATGTATAGACTGTGGGCCAGCAACAGAGAATACTGCAGAGAGTGGGTAATTTGGAGGTGGTAGGCAAAAAGATGCCAGCATGGTGGGGTGTTCATTATATTGAACAAATTAACTACTTGTATAAGTAAATATACTGAGGATAATAGGAGCCAAGTCTCACTGTTTGAGGAGGAATTTATGAGCGAAGAAAGGGGAAAGGCTAGTAGGAGCTCTAAAGTGTTGGACTGGAATTGGAGGTATCAGAATGAACTCATGGTCTCAATTTCTCTCACTTTCTGTGTGTGTATGTGTGTGTCTTTGAGGATACATTTACAAATCTCTTGCTCTGTCCCCTGGGAGGGCTTAGAGGCAATGGAACCCTAGGAACAACGAGTACAACAAGCACGCAGATGTTGGTTTCTAAATGCCATCCTGTACTAAAAGAAGCTAGGGTCCTTGGAGAAATGGCCTTGGAGAAATGATTCCAGGGTGGGGGACATGGAAAGTATAAGATGGGCCTGGAATATCTTCTTGTGCTGTAAAATAAGGAAATGCTCAATGAATAATTGGACACTTCAAAAGAACATGGGGCTCCCACTGGCCAAATCAGGGACAACTTAGCTTTAAAAATATAATAATAAAAAATAAAACTAAAATATAATAATAAAGGATTACAACCCATCAAATAAAGTGGGAATTCATGAGTCCCTATAAAGAAATTAAAAAATGAAAAAGGAAAACTTGTTCTTGCTGTAGAATGCCAACAATAAATGTAGAAGGAATCATGTAAATAGAGAATCGCCATTTGGCAGCCTTCACAGATGTGGTTGATTTTATGAGGATTTCATGAGGAACAGGGCATTTTGATAAAACCTGAGAATAGCTCCCCATAAAATATTAATCAATTACGAAAGGAAAAAAAATGGTGAAGTTAAGTGGAGAAACCTGGCAGACATCAACATGATCAACAAGCTTAGCATCACCATTGTTGTATGGATTGATGTTGTGTGCTTTTTGATGTGATGCACTGAGAAGAGCATGGCATTGTTTGTTGTAGTTCCTACCAAGAGTGAATTGCCTGAGTCTGATCATGAGGAAACATCAAATATTCCATGTTGGAGATTGCTATCATCTGAATGTTTGTGTCCCTCCAAAATTTACATACTGAAACCCTGAAGCCAACATGATGTCAGAAGGTATGACTTTTGGGAGGTGCTTAAGTTATGAGAGTGGATCCTTCATGGATGGGGTCAGTGCCTTATAAAAGAGGCTCTGGAGAGATTCCTTAGATACCTTCATATGAGGACACAGTGAGAAGGTGCCTACTGTGAACCGGGAAGAGGATCTCACCAAAATGTCACCATGCAGGCACCTTGATCTCGGACTTCCCAAGAACTGTATTTATTCATTTGACACAGAGAGAGANAAGATTTTATTTATTCATTTGACACAGAGAGAGAGATTACAAGTAGGCAGAGAGGCAGGCAGAGAGAGAGGAGAGAGGAGGAAGCAGGCTCCCCGCTGAGCAGAGAGCCCGATGTGGGCCTCGATCCCAGGACCCTGGGATCATGACCTGAGCCGAAGGCAGCGGCTTTAACCCACTGAGCCACCCAGGCGCCCTTGTTTCTTGTTTTTAAGCTACCCTGTCAGCGGTCAGCCTAAAGCCTGCCTGAAAGGACTAAGACAGAGGTCATCCTACAGAGTGTCTAGTACATGAAAGATGGGGAAAGACTGAGGAATTGTTCCAAGGCAAATGAGTCATAATTGCTAAATGCAACACATGTTCTTGAAAGGATCCTGGTCCACAGAGGAAAAAGAGCATTCTTGAGATAATGAGTAAAATTTGAGTGAGATTAGATGATAGTGTTGTATTGTTGTTTCCTAATTCAAAGAGTTATAGGCTGGATATATGGATGACTGTATTTGTTTTTGGAAAATACACATTAGAGAATTCTTGGGGTGATAGAACTTACTCTCAAAAAGTTCAGAATATAGGGGCACCTGGGTGGTTAAGCATTCAACTCTTGATTTCAGTTCAGGTCATGATCTCAGGGTCATGGGATTGAGCCTCGCATTGGGCTCTCTGCTCAGCTCGGAGTCTGCTTGAGATTCATTCTCTCCCTCTCCTTCTGCCCCTCCCCCTGCTCTCACTCCCTCTCTCTCTCTAAATAAATAAAATCTTCAGAAAAAAGTTCAGAATAGTTTAAATTTTTCTTTTTTTAAAGATTAATTTATGGGCGCCTGGGTAGCTCAGTGGGTTAAAGACTCTGCCTTCGGCTCAGGTCATGATCTCAAGGTCCTGGGATCGAGGCCCATATCGGGCTCTCTGCTCGGCAGGGAGCCTGCTTCCCCCTCTCCCTCTGCCTGCCTCTCTGCCTACTTGTGATCTCTCTCTCTCTGTGTCAAATGAATAAATAAAATCTTTAAAAAAAATAAAGATTAATTGATTTTATATAGAGAGAGAGAATGTCAATGGGGGAGGGGCAGAGGGGGTAGAATCTCCAAGCAGACTCCCCACTGAGCTCAGAGCTCAATATGGGGGTTGGTCTCACCACCCACGAGATCATCATCTGACCCAAAACCAAGAGTCAGACGTTCAACCTGTTAAGCCACCCAGGCCTCCCTAAAAATAATTTCAAAATAGTTTTCTTTCTTTTCTTCTTCGTTGTCATTGTCTTCTTTTTAGAGAGCACATGTGCAAGGGAGTGCAAGCAGCAAAGGGAGGAGAGAGAGCATCTTAAGAGCAGACTATGCACCCAGCACGGAGTTTACACGGGGTTCGATCTCACAACCCTGAGATCATGACCTGAGCCATAATCAAGAATCCAGTGCTTAACCGACTGAGTCACCCAGGTGCCCCTAAAGTAGTTTTATTTCTAAAAGAAAGCTTTTAGAGGTGAGAGATGATGATTTAGACCAGGATCTGACAATGGCATTGGTGGGAAATGGCCAGATTCTAGATATATTTTGAAGGTAGAACCAAAGAGACTTTCTGAAGAATTGGACATAGGTTATGAAAGAAAAACAGAATGACTCCAAAGTGTTTGGCTTGAGCACCTGAATTAATGGGATTATCACCAATTGGTGTACAGTCTATGGGTGGGCAGGGTTTGTTGTTTTTGTTTTGTTTTGTTTTGTTTTTGAAGATTGAGAATTCTACTTTGGAACTCTGTGTGGAGTTTGAGATACTCACTAGACATCCTAATGAAGATGTCAAATAGGCAGTTAGATACCAGAATCTGGAGTTCAAGAAGAGATCTAGGCTAGAGATGTAAATTTAGAAGTTGTCAGCAAGCAGATGGTATTTAAAGTCACAGGGGGATGAGATCACTGAGGGAGAGAATGTAGATTGAATAGAAAAGAGGACATTCTCAGGACTGCTTGGCAGGGATTTTTTAGCCTAGGTACACTCACTGAAATATTACTCAAAAATATCCAACTATGTAAAAATCCATGTCTAAATACCAACATTTTTTGTCCTCAAAGAGCTAACAGTTTGACACATGAAAGAAGGGTTTACAAAATTTAAAGAGTTATACTATAAACATTAACATTTACCTTGTATTTACTATGTGTCAGGCACAGTGCTAAGTCACGCTTAATCTTCACTTCAACTTTATGAGGGAGGTAATACCATACTACTTTTCATATGAGGAGAGTAAAGCTTAGGGGAGTTAGAGAATTTGTTCAAGGCCTCACAAGTAGTAAACAGTATAGCTAGAGTTCATACCCTTGTGGTCTGCCTACACAGCTTTCCATTTTAGTGGCTGTGTTACCTGCCTGAAGTCCTGGAGAAGGGCAAAAAGAGGACTGTAATGGGGTTCGAGATTGCTCATGACTGGCTGAAACAACCAAACCAAATCAACATACTCACATAAACACAGACACAGATACACAGACACACAGACACACAGACACACAGACACACAGACACACACACACACAGTAGCTGAAGATTTAGAGAATTTGGGAAAATTCCATTCCCCAGAATGACTGTCTCTCACCCACTAGGAGTGCCATTCCTTAGAGAGGGGTTCTAGAAACACTGGTACAATGGAGAGAGAACTGTAGGACAGTAAACTCATGTTTCCAAGGACCACAGTCCACTAACAGGCAGTGGAGAGAGTATCCCAGGCTCCAAAGATAACCAGCTGCTCCTGGATTCTGAATATGACCAACCCTATGTTTTTAAGAACCTTGTCTTTCCTGAAATTCCCTTCTTTTGGCTTGCTGTTATTTGCCACTTTTACAAGCTACTGAACCACATCACTGGTGTGAACAGTTTCAAAGCTTACATATTTCTTCTCGTAATCAGTTTAGTCGATCTTGTAACTATAAAGAGTGAGATGGTAAATCCTGAGCTCCCATTCTGAGTCAGAATTTATGACAAGAACAACATGCTTGTGCCCAAACAGAACCATGCATGTATGGTAATATGGCACTTGAAATTTATGTACTTCCTTTTATCCAAGGAACAGAAAGTGCCTCTATAAAATGGATTGAGAGCCAACTGTCTACAGCAGGCAATGAGAACAGTTCAAAATAGGACTACTGAAGGAATCATTTAATTTCTGCAAGGCCAGGGTTCATGCTAAGTAACCGTGTTTCCCAATGTTTTACAGAAGTGATTCCAGGAGGCCACTGCCATTTTAACCCCTGTTCAGCAGTGATAAATTTAACTGTATCTTTGCCTACCAGTTATGTAATTGAAGACATTCCTTCATCACTGCTATTTGGTGTTGGTTGCCATGCAGGACTATCTCCCGGTATTTGCTGAGATTGTTGGCAGAATGGATCCTAGTCTTTCCCGTCCATTGACTAACTAGTTAGCTCTTCTCCTTAGTAAAGTCAAATTTATGATTCTCGTTGCTAGCTTTAAAAACTAGTCTTGTACATAAACCCATTATTATTTACAACCCCCCTCTAAAATAAAATGGTTTCTACATATTGCATACTTTGTATACTATATATCTGAATATTTTAATGTGGCCATGGTGCGATAGGTCCTTGTATTTGTCACTTATTGCTGCAGCATAACAAATCACCCAAAATGGCATGCCTTAAAACAACATTTATCATCTGCCCGTTTCTGTGGGTCAGGAGTCCTGGTGTGGGCCTGACTGGGTCCTCAGCTTCAGGGTCTCTCACAAGGCAGCAGTCAGGATGTTACCCAGGACTGTGGTCATCCCAGGTCTTGACTAAGGGAGAAATTGCTTTCATTGGGGTTATTGGCAGGATTCCTTTCCTATGGGCGGTTGGACTAATGCCCTAGTTCCTCACAAGCTGTTGATCAGAGATCTACCTCAGTCTCTTGCCATTTGAGCCTCTCATAGGTGAGAGGGCAGGGGAGAGTGCCAGCAAGAGAGAGGACGAGCAAGATGCAAGTCACAGTCTTTTTAACCTCATCACAGAAGTGATATCTCATCACCTTTGCCCTATTCTGTCAGTTAGAAGCATATCACCAGTTCACACTTAAGGGCAGGGAAGTATATATACGGCATGAAAACCAGGAGGTGAGAATCACTGGGAGCCATTTAGAAAGCTGCCTACCACTGTCCTCCACATATATTGTTTCACTTTATCCTTTTAAAATTCCCCAGTGCAGTGCTAGTCCTCCCATTTTTCAGATGGGGCAAGTTCTCGGAGTCTTCTACTTACACCACCTGATGTTGAAATTCGTCTTTAGTGATTCATAGTGTTTATTCATTTATGTATTTATTCCTTGAGTATGTGGAATTAAAAGATATTAGGTGTGCTTCTGTGCTAGGTGCTGGTCAATTTTTGTTCTCGGTAAAATAGAGATGTATACAAGTATCCTAGTAGTTCTTAAATTAATGTTTGTTGAGAGGAGGAACTATTCATAAAGTATATATGTATCATAGTGTCTAATTTTTGTGTTATACCAATAGTGGATATTCATAAGAATTATTGATCTATTTTTAAAATTTTCAAATTTATAATTGGGAGCACTCTTCTGGTTTTTGAGTATATTGGATCCAGTCACTTCCATTTCAGAGATTAAGAAACACAGATGAATGGTGGTTATGATATGAACAATGCCCCAGAACCTGAAATGGAAAATTTCATTCCAATCCTATTTATAGCTTGATTTCTATGTACAAACTACATAGGGAAAGCTTACATGTAACTTGAGTTAGCTAGACATTAAACACATGAGTACCCACCACAGGCATTAAAGAGATTTATGAGTTTATTGCTGGTGAGATAATATACAAAAATAATTTTATAAATTGAAAAATGATTATAAGTATTAAAGATAAATTTAAAAAATTTTTTGGTTCTGATGCTTCCTCAACTTGGGAGATTACTACATGCTAAGCACTTTGCTAAGTGCTTCTTAGAACATTACTCATTTAATCCTCCTGACAACTGCTCCAGAAAACAACGTCAGTGCTGGTGGTCATTGATGATGCAAAATGGGTCCTGTTTTGTTTGCTGAGGTGGGTCTGGGGTATGCAAGTCTTGGTAGCCAAACACAGGGAGCATTCCAAGTGGAATTCTCCTTAGTGATGTAGTGAATTGATGTAGTGAACTCCCAATGTAGTGAACTCCCAGAGTTTATTGACATGGGGATACACCCCATCACCTTGCCCCACCTAGAAACAGATCTGTGTAACCATGCTTGAACTTTTTAGAAAGGTGCAATAACTTTTGAGATAATGGAAGATACTCTGGAATTTGAAAGTTAGTGTAGAGTATTTCTTGACTAACAGAAAGGCAGGAGTTCTTCTGGGGGCCATCATCTAACAGACTAGATGTAGCCTAGAGACAGTGATGTAGTCATCTCCGATCTATGCAATTACTCAGAGGCCAAAAGGAAAGACAAGCTCAGTTTAATAAAACCCAACAGCAGGGATCTAGAGAATCAATAAATGCTGGTTGATGCCCACAGGGCAACTTGGAAGCAAAGTTACTCCAACTGGAAGACCTTTTGCAGATAGTTATTTTTGAACAACAGTCTAAGATGTGTAAAAACAGAAATAGAAATGACTGATGGCAGGAACCCTGACTTGCTGCTTTGAAATCATTAGTATGCTGTGGTTGATTTGCAGCTTTTTATAGTGTGGTCAAGAGGTCCCCATGATTCAATACCTCCTTTTCCTACCACCTGCCTCTCCTAGGGAAAAAAAATTGCTAAAATATTCTATAGAATCAGTACTCTTAAGAAGCAGCCTCTATAGCAACAAAGTAGGTAGGAGGTAGCTGCTGTAGTTTCTGTCTTTTACTTTTTTCCTCCAAATATCCAGACTTCTAAGTGGTGAGAAAATACAAACACCAAAAACCTCATTAGAATTTTGGATTAAAGACAGCTATCTGTCTTGTCTCATTTTTGATACGCCAGCTGATAATTGGGCTATAGCTGAGTCTAAAAATAACATACAGTACATTAAAATAATATTCCTTGGCTACATTTCCAAAGTGGTATTCTGGGACTTCTGTGCATTAATCCTGTAACAATAACAGGATTTGAGCTTTTAACTCCCCTGGTGTAGCTTTGAAAATCTACCCTAAAGCAGCTAAGTTGCCTTTTAAATCATCCTCTCACTATCCTTGAGGAAATAGGGAGATTAAAAAAATGACATCCCAACTGCTCAAGTCACCTATACCTGAGAGAATAAGAGAAACCATCTATTTCCTATCAGGAACTGAACTGATCAATATAAATATTTCAAAAGGACCATGATGCAATAAGGGCCTTAGGATTTGTATCTTACTTCAGAGTACCCTAGATATTTCCATTGTGGATGTATTAGGTTTTCCATAGGCGAGGGAGATGGTGTGGCCACTGCATAACTGGAACTGAACTGGGTTGCAAGTGTGTGTGTGTGTGTGTGTGTAAGGAAGAACAGGAAAGAAGCTGTCATTATGGTGTATGTTTCTGGTAAACATTCTTTTTTCCCTGAAGAAACTTGGGAGTATCCCAGAAATTAGGTGCTGTTCATCATGTCAGCTAAAAAATGCATATCCTAAAATTTGCATGTAGTTCTAAATTGAAGCTCTAAATAGCTCTAAATTGAAGTGTCAGGAGTTTTTCAATGGTACCATTAATTGCATTTTATTAATTGAGAAAAAGAGCTTTTGTGTAGCTGTGGTTGTGATGGGCTAGATTTAATCAGTGTAGGTACCACTAACAGGCTGGCACTGTTTTCTGCCTGCAATGCCTTTGAAATTCTAAAATGGAAAAGGAGGCCAACACACTGAGCAATTATTTCAGAACAGATTGCCCGTTAACATTTCATAATATCACTGAAATACATCCTTTCTGGGACAGAGACTTGCTTTGGCTACAAATATCCAAGAGGTGGCAGCACCCCATGCTCTGTTGACTGGCAGCATCCCTCCAGACAGCTTACCGCAGAGGTCTCATCATTGCGTCACCTGAAAGCCAGTTTGCAAGGGAGGGGGGAATGGAGAGGAGATATGGCATTTTGCATTTCAGTTCTTCCGGAGAGTTCAGGAAACAGCTGCATGGATTGTTTTAAATGGATTTGAAAAGGCCTTTCTCTCTCTCTCTTTCTGTCTTTTCCTGAAATCTTCTGCCCTATGTGATATCTTTCTATGGGGACCACATGCATACCCTTATGTTCTCTGGTTTACTCCCTGAGGGAGGAAGAGTTTCAATTGCCCGAGATCCCCTGAGACCTCATTTTCAATTGTCTATACCTGTCTTTTATAAACACAGGGAGGTGGGATTGACATGGCATCATTAATCATCTTTTTTTTTTTTTTGCAGGGATGGGGGGCATGTATGTGTGCAAAGCACTTTACACAGTATGGAGGATGTAACACTATCCCCACCTAGGATAGTTATCTTCTTCACCAATCCCTCTTCCAGCACCTCCCTCATCTCATGCTAGAAATATTCCACAGCACGAACACCTGTTGAGACAGCATCAAAACCTATACAAATAAGTAACAATATAACCTGACCTGCTATGCATCAAATGCTTAGGATGAAAAACATCTGGTGATATGGGTGAAGGAGCATCAGGGGCTGGTCTAGACTGTCCAGTGTCTAGGTGTCTGTAGAACCTGGCCCTCTTTATGTGCTTTAGGCAGTTTGATGACAAGAGCTGGGACACACCAAGCCAACTCTGCTGATGGGGTCTATTGGCAGGATATAGGAGACGGGAATCCCATAGGAAACTGGTCTTCAAGAGGCCATGAGGAAGCTGGAACTGGGAGGTCCAGCACAGCTCAGTCTTGGGAGTTTCTGCCCCCTCCCTATCCATCATAGTCGACTTGGCCTCTGTATCCACCACAACGGTTGCCAGCAATTTGGCTTAGCTTTCAGCTCTGTGTACCTTTTCTTTAGCTCATTTCTTCAGCTTAGTCTTGACTTTGGCACTCTCACACCCTCTGTCCCATAGCTTTCCAACATGGCATGTGCTCTCTGTATACATCTTTTCAGCTTCTGTTCCCACTAACAACTCAATGACTATCTTCTCTATATTACCCATTCAATTTCCAGAAAGAGAAGAGATGCGGGAGAGACACATTGGCTCAGTTAATCACATAATTACATAGGCCCTTTCTAGACAGAGTTTTGGAGGCCAGACCACCTCCCAGTTGATGATTGGCAGTTCTTGATTTACCTTTATTAAAGACCTGCCCAGGGTGCTCCCCAGCCTGGACAGTGGGCATGGCTAATCCTTCCAGGAGGTCTGTGGATGTGAGTGGCACTGACTTTGCCATTTTGCCCCTTTCTTTATACAAAGGAAGAAGCAACAGTGTTCTCGCAGACTTAATGATGCTGTATGTTCTGGTGTCGGGATGCTGCTACCTGGTGGGTTGCTCAAACTCTAATAAGAAATGAACTCTTTACCTCTTACTTCTTTGCAGGAATTCAGTCATACCACTGGAAGAACCCACTTAGGGGTGGTAATTTACATTCAACCCTCAATGATTCCAGAGACTTGGAGAAAGAGAACAGACCTTCATCTGAACCATGATGCCATGTAATTTTGTACAGCACAGGTTTGTTGGGAACAGGCTTGGGAAGGAAGTGGATTAGATACTAGTCTCCTTGGTATCAAGTCTTCCTTAATAAGATCTCAAACTTATATTTTAATTCAAAGACAGATTCTCAAGTGCTGCCTCTAGGTGCTGTGACATATGCAGCAGTGAGTTCCTTACCTGTTGCCCAGTGAATTGGCAGCATTCCCGCTTGTTATAGCCAAGCCATCTGGAGCAGGGGTGGGGGCCGGGTGGGACACATGAATATGATAGCCAGATAGCTGCTGCATTTCTTGGCCTTGGCCTTCCTTTAGTCCTTTCACTGTTAACAGCAAAACAAGGCAGGCCCACAAGGCAGCTTTTTTGCATTTGGATATTTCTAGTTGAGCCACCAAGAACTTGAGGAACTCTTTATTCTTCTACTATTTGCTTTGAGAGCCTGAACATCCTTTCCATCTCTTTTACTTATGGCCAGTCTCAAGCACAAGGCGATGACAGGACTATATTAACTGTGGGTGTGAGTATGAAGCAGTATACAAACTATGGTAAAGTTTTCAGTGGTGATTGAGTCCCTTTAGGTCATCAATAGGGATTTCTATATATGGTGAATTTGGTCACTAATTTCATTACGTTGTGGGAACACATTTATCCTGTGAAGATTTTATTTAAAATTTTCATTAGTTGATGTTAACTCATGTTGAGTTTGAGCTCACTAATTAGATTTTAAGTTCCTTGAAAGAAGGAAGGGGCTTCTGTACCCTTAAGCATCTCCTGTAATGTTGAACAAGGACTAGATGCTTATTAAGTTGATTTGACTCAATCTCAATTCCATGTTCAGCTCAGGAGATTTCTTATGAGGTCCTTAGGAGTCTAGATCCTTTCCAGTCATATGTTTAGAAACCTGAGGATGAGATCCATTCAACTTTTCAACTTCTACCTTCTTTTGTCCACTTCAGGAAGAATGGTAACCTAGACACTGAGTTTTCCAGCACTCAGAGTCCTAGGTTTCTGATGGAATTCAAAATGTCCAGGACTCTTTAGCCTTTGGCTTCTTACTTCTCACTTTTTCTCGTAGTTAAACTCCTCGTCCACCAAACTATTCTTCTCTCTTGTTGGGGTAGGTAAAGTTATGCTAGGGTAACAACAGCTTCCAAAGCTCAGTGGAGATTCTGCCTGACGGAGTGACTCTGAGACCCAGTTGGCAGGCGGCCTGTCCCCACAGGGTATGCTGCCACGGTTCCGGCAGCAGAGGAAGTGAGCATGGATAATTGTGCACTAACTCTTAACTAACTCCTCCACTCAGAAATGACACATGTTACAACTGATCATATTTCATTGGCCAAAGTAAGTTACATGGTATGCTTAACCTCAAGGGAATGGAGAAATGCCATCCTTCTGTGTCCCGGTAAGGGTGGAGAACCAGAAATACCAGTGACCTCTGTAATGCTGACCACACCTTCTCAGAGAGCTTGGAAGTTTCTGTCTTCCAGTTCATTCTTTAGTGAGGCTTAGACCCCTTGAGAATAAATAGACACACTTTATCCTTTGGGTTTCACAGGAATTAAAAATAAAATAAGCCTATAATAAGGATGACTTAAGTCAATAAAAACTTTTTTTCTATATTATGTAAATATCCATGGAGGGGTTGTTTTTTTGTTTTTGTCAAATCAGTGCTCAGAAGTAATAGGTTGCAATCCTTTCTAATGCTGTCTATAAATAGATGGTTGATGTAAGCAATCTGCTTTGTTTATGGTCACCAGGCCTGTTCATGCTTCTGATGCTTCTTTTACCTCACAAACACTCAAGGATTCCACAGAGCAGTCACATCAGACTCATGGGCTATGGGCATCTGCTCTTTTTTCCCTGCCCTGTGCCTCATTCGACTCTGTCAGTCACAAAGCAAGGCCCCAGGTTCTTCAAAAGCAGGGGGGGAGTTGACCTCACTCACTTAGTCATCCTATGTTCCTTACTCATTCAGTAACTCCCCTCCCTCTGAAGAATTAATTCTAACTATAAGAACAAGAAGTTTCCTCACAAATGTAATGAGTTTGGTAGTCAGCTCTCTTTTAACCCAAGTCAGAGGGCTATTACTAATATGCCAGATAAAAGCCAACCATGTTGTAACTGAAAAAGCCTACCATGTTGTGACTGAAAAAGCCTTTGCATTAGTGTCTGAAGATTGTTAGTTCTAGCTCTACCACATTCTAGCTGTGTTACCATGGAAAAATCACTTGACTTCTCTGAATCTTCATTGGTAAAATTAGGATAATTACACTTATCTTTTAGGATGGAGCTGCTTGTCTATAAAATGTAAATTACAATATTTCCCTCTCAGGGTTGTGCACGGGGATTGAAATTATTTTGACAAAGATAATTTCTGAGCAAAATATATGTGTATAAGTATGTATATCCCAAGCTGGGAACTTCTTCCCTCCTTTTTTGCTTGCTAATTAGGAGTCATAAATAAAATGCTGACGAGCTGCAGTCTGCCGTCTGTGCTGTAGCTGGAGGGCTGTTTTGACTTTGCCTGACAAATGGCTAACCAGCCGCTCCCACCATGCCCAACTCAAGTGTTCAGCACTGAGAAATCCAGCTACTGCCAACAGCATCTTATAAACTTGTCACTGTTTACTTACTTGGTGACAGTGTTTTTGTTCACTGATCATCCCTGAGATTTCACCCATCAGGGTGTGTCTGTTTCCCTCAAAATGCCAAAATGCCATTTAAGTACAATCCTTTCCCAAACCACATGAAAATAGTGAAGATCTCTAAATGAGACTTGATGCCTTAGCAGTACACCCCCATGAATTGCAATGCAGCTGGGGTCAATGTGGTCTTTACAGACTAGTAACTGGGCATGTGTAAAACTTGATTAAATGGACATAAACTTCAGAGCTGACTCAATATGCTGCTAGCCAAGATTTCCAAATAACCTATCAAGTGGTATGTTGGAGATAACTCATACCAGCTTGGGAAAACTGATTTTCAGGAATTTTGCAAGGTGGTTGATGTCATGTTGGTAGATTGAAATTGGCCATGGTGGAGTGTTTACACCATGGAAACTGGCAAACACTACAAAATCACGCTTTTTTCCCCCCAGAGAACTGATTACTAAACATATAGCAGCTTACCACATAGAATGCACCTGTGTCAATCCCAAATGTGCACCCCTGTCAAACCCAAATGTGACTGAGGATGCATGAAGGAACATCCCAAGTTAGAAGTATAAATAAAATCATGGTGCTGGATTAAGGGAGAAAGGAACTAACTTTTAGTGACACCTGTTGTATGCCAGAACATGTTAGGTTCTATCCTAACTTCAGTTGGGACTGATACATATCAGGAGGTATGTAAAAAATTAATGGGGTGGGTCAATAAAAATGTGTTCATATGAAAAATAGAGAGCCCTCTGAGCCTGACTCAATGCTGGTTGTAGGAGAGGAAGGATAACACTAGGTTTGCATTGCACCTGTTACTCAGATCAGGATCCAGGGCCTGGCTGAGACTGGTGAAGGGTGGGTTGGAGGAAGACTGTAAGTAAAAACTAAAAAGGCTGCTTCAGCAAAACTCTGCCATGCAAGGCAGTGAATTTGGATTTAGCATCAGATTTGTTCCAGGACCTCAGCTGTAGCGGTCTGAAGACAACAGCGGCTTGGCTGACCCACTGGAGTTCAGCAAGGTGGGCTCGCTTATGAGCACCTTTTCCAAGAGTACTTTGCAGAGGGCCACAGTTCTGTGTGAGCAGATAGGGGCAAGGGCCAGTAGGATTTATTTATGTGATCACATATGTACCTTATACTAGTAGGCAGGGGGGAAGCTGGTGGTGTATTTATTTTCTCAATATATGCTCACAACAAATGTATGAGAAAGCCATTACTATATCCATCTTAAATATGAAGAAACTAAGGATCAAAGAGCTTGAGCAATCTGACAGATATGATACAGCAAGTAAATGGCAGAACTAGAATTCAAACATAGGATTATCTGACTACAATCGCCATCCACCCCGGGGCCTCTGTAACCTCCCTTTACTCTGTGTCTCTGAATATTTGTCTGGAAAAGAAGGGTCTCTCTTGTCTCCAAAGGTATCCCTTCCTCTTGTGCCTATGAATTCTGTACCCTCCCAGTTCCTGTTCCAGAATCTTTGTAAAGAAAGCACCCCCTTGCTCTGTTGTGCATCTTTAATCTGTCCTTCTCTACAAACTTTTTTCCCTCAGCCAGAACATTAATTCCCATCTGTCATGTGAAGTGAGTGGCCACGTGGCACCTTTCTCAGTCTTCTCTCCCTTAGTCTTTGCTGCATTGAATACAGTTCTGATTCTCCTTTATTCTTGAAACTCTCCAGTCCCAGCTTCTGTGACTCATTTGTTTTTTTCTTCCCTCTCTGGTTATCTTCTAGCCATTCTGGCTCTTCCCTTACCCAGTCCTTGAAATTATAAGCATTACTCTGAGAGTCTGATGTTGGTTCTCTTCTTGTTCTTCAGTCTTTCGCCTTTGAGGTTCACTGTAGCCTAGGTCCCTATGCAGACAATCCCAAACCAATATATCTATATATCTGGTTGGAAAATGGATAGAAATAACTAACTCTCTAGGGCCAAAAGCAGTCTCTGGTATATAGTAAGAACTCAATAAACAAAAATTTCAGGGGCGTCTGGGTAGCTCAGTTGGTTAAACGTCTGACTTCAGCTCAGGTCATGATCGTAGCATCCTAGGATTGAGCCCTATGTCGGGCTGTGCACTCAGAGGCTGTTTGTCCCTCTGCCCCTCCCCTGCTCATGCTCTTTCTCTCCCTCTCTCAATTAAATAAAATCTTTTTTTAAAAAAAAAGGGATTTCAGATGAAGAGGACATTGTAAAGAGCTTAAGCATATGTATGTGTATTAATTTATTTGAAGGTTACCCCCTTTAATGGCCTGAACTCCTTGAAGTCAAGAATTGTGTCTTTTTCCCCATTTTGATTCCCTGATCCAGCATAATACATACTAGCTGTTCAGTGAATGTTGAATGAATGAGTGCAAACTTGCTGATAACTTGGTGCAAAATTGTGGCAGTCCTTATATGGGAATTTAGGCTTCATTCTGTGTACAGTGGGCTTGGGGCCATCAAAGGCTTTTTCCTCATTTGAGTAACTCAACTGGAGCTGAGCTCCAGGATGACTCATCTGGCTGCAGTCCGTATTTTAAAAACTTGCACCCTTTTCCTCCCTTGCCCTTGCTGTTCCACCTCTAATCAGTGGTCCAATCTTGCTGATTTTACTTCAAAATATTGCTTTATGGTTTGTATCTGTGTTTTTGTTTCTATTCTCACGGCCACCTCCCAAGGTCAGCCCTAATTACCTCTTGTCTGGATTTCAGGGCTGGTCACTCCCACTCCAATCACTGTTTATGCCTTTCCTGTATGCCACAGGCTTTGAATATTTTACTAATGGCTAGCTCTGTGTTTGAAAAAAAAAAAAGAAAAGAACAAAGCTGAATTGGTTCTGGGAAAGTGAGGATAAAGAACGCTAATGTAACTTTGCATTATTAGCCTTTAATCCTGAGAGCCCTTTAAATCTGCTGGTGGCTTTGGGTTTTACCCTTGAGTTGTTTGAGTGGGTTTATCTTCTCATTGCTCCTTGTAACAAAGCCTAGGATCCCATCCCCACAGTAAAGCCAGGTTCTAGGAGAAAGAGAGTGGACCATTGGAAATGTGAGTTGACTGTGATGTTGAAGAGAGACAAAGGTCAGGAAAGAACATCCTTTAGGCAAGGGAGATCAAGAGAATGGAAAAAATCAACAAGGAGATAGGGAGAAATTCTTTGAAATAATAGATGGAGGGGAGAAGAAAAGAAAAAAGAAGAGCTGAACTCCTGCCATTTTTTCATAGCTAACTGTGGGTAAATAGGCCTTCTCTGAAAATCTTTTCTTAGGACATTTGTGGGTCCAGAGTTTATCCTGATAGTGAGCTAATGAACTTTTGGGGGACCTCTTTGGGGACTCTCACACTTTAAGCATTTAGATTAGTGTTACACAAAATGTCATTTGCCTTCTGCAAGTATACAGAAATGACAGTATTTCAAAACTTTATAGTAATCAGACATTGTTCAGTGATGTGCTGGAGGTGGGTGGTACTGGCTGGAGAGAGCTGATATGGGCATTTCTTTCCACCTTTGTGGCTTAGTGACTCCATGTTGGTAACATGAAATCAGCTACACGGAAGGTATTTTTATCACAAAAATGGGCAAATCCTGCAAATCAGGACTCCTTTCACCCCTAACAACTGGCTCCTGAACATTTACCAACACGTTACTACTTGGCCGCAACATCCATGCACCTGATTGGGGGACATTATTGAACAGGGTGTTGTTAAATTTGTGTGATGAGTTTCTTGCAGCTGCTGCTGCCTATCTGACATGTGTAGTAGGATCATGTATCTGTTAGCAAAGGAATGGGGGATAATTGATCCTTCACTATAGGGAATTTGAAGTGCACTGCCTTCAATCACCTTCAGCTGATTCCAGAGGTCCAAGTATTCCAACAGAGGTCTTCATGATAACCAAATGGAATAGCTACCCTCTTTAGAAATCTGCTGCTCCAAGGCTCAAACTCTCTAAGACAGGATCAAGGGTAATGTAGGAGAAGGGTGGCAGGTCCATCCAGGGCAGGGAAATTATATGTGAGATAGCTGAAGGTGTGTGCAGTTGTCTACTAGGGCTGCCATAACAAAATAACAACAGAAATTTATTCTCTCACAGTTCTGGAGGCTGGAAGTCCAAGATCAAGGTGTTGGA